>RYFJ01001399.1:0-329748 GCA_003991445.1 Oryza meyeriana var. granulata
AAAGGGGGACTTCGACAATCTTCTTATTAATAGGTCTTTTGCGCATACTCCCATGTGCAGAAATGATTGAGACATTAGTGCTTAAGGTTAATATTAGTCTACTATAAAATTGGCAATTAATATCTACTTCTTCATTAGCTTTTCCCGCTAGTTTTATGAAATAGTAGTTTTGATAATAATATAATTGGATATATGCAATTAATAGAACCTTGTGATATTAACCGTTGCAATTGGTTATTCTTTTTCAAAAAAACACTTTAATCTTTTCATTTGCTTTGTTTTAACGGTGCGGTTGGAAGGTTTTGGAGGCATTTATGTGTTTCAGCATTTATGTTTAATTATTGCATGGCTCTCAATTTTAAATTAAAAAAACGGACATGTTTTATAACTTTTAGTAATTTTATGCTTGCAGCAATATGAGGGAGTCTTTTTGTCGAGTTTAGCTTGTGTGCATTCTAGTCGTATATAGTCTTTCCTATTACTTTAAGGAGATGATACATGACACTTAAATTCTTTACTTGAATTAAGTAAAATTGCAATAGTGAACACTAGTGCTGTTTGAAATGACTTATGCTGCATATATATGCTGCTAAATTCTTTTCTCAAATGCTCTAGAGATTCCTCAAGTAAAAAAAAGCTATATGAGAGAAAAAAATAGGATACCGAATCCTTGAAAACATTATTCACGACAAGGACTATCCGACGTGAGAAAAATAATGGGGTGCCGAATCCTTGAAATACTATTCACGATGAAGGACGTACCTAAATAATTGAGAATTTTCTTTTGTGCTAATTAAAAGACAATTGAGCAGAGCTCAGAAATTAAACTTGATTAAAATTCTCTTGTAAAAACAAGTTAATTGAGAAAAATGTTAGTTTACTTGTCTAGTGCAGGCGGTTTTTCTTTCAATCTATGGCTTGTGAAATGTGCATTTTATAAATTGCTCAATCAGGAATCTTTATGCTAATTGAACTTATTATGTAATAATCCATAGGTTCATGTTTTATATTCTAATTCATACTTTAAGTATTGATCACTTAAACCCCTGTCATTACAACAGCATGTTCTTGAGTTGCTTTAGGTACTTCAAAAACTCAGAAAAAAAAATTAGAAAGAAAAAAATTAGATAAAATTTATATTTCATTGCATTTGTTGCTTATGGTATATTCTCTCTTTTGAATTCTTGATAAATATTTCAAAGGAAAATATTAAAATTTATGCTTAAAGAAGGAGCTATTTTAAAAAGGGAGTATTTAAAGTTTTGAAAGTTTTGATAAGTTGATCGATTCTTTAAAAAGTCGATTTGTTCTTATTGCCAAAATAAGTGGAGAAATTCTTTCTTAGAAAGGGGAAGATGTTAACTTCTTTTTGATTTTTTAAAAATATCCAATTGTATTTTGGTGTGATGATGCCAATGTGTTCATCAAGGGGAATTGTAAAATCATTGTCGATGATTATATTTAATAAACATTTGGCTTGTAAAGATTGATTAAATAAGAGATTGTTTTGAAAATAACTGTGAAATTATTGGTGGAGTGTGTGTGGGAACTAAACGTGAGTTAAGTTGGGAAGAACTTGTCTCGGATATTTTGTCCGTTGTTTTATTTAGTTAGTTGAGTCTTGGCCTCAGGATATTGCCGGTGAGATCAGAGTCAACTGGGAGAAGTGATGTTCGATGATCGGAAAATCACCGGGATACTAAAGGCTAGAGATCAATACATGTGGAAGTAAAGATTCCATATGGTACACAAGAGGAATTGTGTGCGTATAGATAGAGAAGTCGAGTCCTAGTAGGACTAGGAGTCGAGTCCTGGTAAGACTAGGAGTCGAGTTCTACTCGAATTAAAAGTGGAGTCCTAGTAGGACTAGGAGTCGAGTCCTACTTGGACTAGAAGTTGAGTATAAGTTGGTTATAGAAAGGAGAATTTAATTTGGTAAGTCTAAGTTGTTTATGAAAAAGGAGAATTTGATTTGGTAAATTGTAAATAGATTTGGTAATTGAGGGTTTGAGTCCTAGTGGGACTAGAAGTTCTACTCCTACTTTATGTATGAGGTTTTAGGTATAAATAGATGATGGGTTGAGCCCTAGTGACATAACTTTTGAAAAAGAGAAAAGCGAGGGTTTAGTTTTAAAAGAAAGAAGTGCTTTATGTACGCTTTGTAAATATATCTTAATGCAATAAAGTTGATCTACTTTGAAGAATATCTTTAGTGTGTATCCTTCTGAATTTCGACGGTTCATCCAATAAGAGCGCAGTGGCGGTCAGACCGGCGCAACAGAGACGGTTTGATCGGTGCACTCCATCCAGATTTGAGGGTTTTTTTATTCTGCAAAAAATTTTGATTTTTAATGTTTCTACCATTCACCTCTCTCTGATAGGTTTAATTTTTGTCTTTGATCCTATTAGCGCCACTACGCTCGACCTTGACCTCTACAGACACTGCACTCGACCTCTATTCCCGACAGCTTCGGCTCGGCCATTGAGCTCGTGCTCAACCAGCGGCACCATGCTCCACCTTGATGAAGGCATGGAGGAATATGCACTCAACAATTATATTGCAAGGCCTCGACAAATAAAGAGCATAGGAAATATCGTTTCTAACCTATGACTACTTGCCAAAATTAACAGCCTAACAAAATCACTAGATTATCTGATAATTAAGTACATAAGCTAAACTCTTGGACCTATGCAATATCGAGCTGCATGGCACACGGAAGCCACAAGCTCAATCACGTTCCATGCATGCTCTTGCACCACCAACGTTCGAGCCTCATCGGTATTGGCGGCGGTGCCATTCTTGAGCTCAATCATGAGTCTTGACATCCCTGACAATAGGGAATTTCTTCTTTCTTTCAGAGCTCAAGCCCGAACTGGGATGGGGAGAGCTCGTAACTCAAGCACTTGGCCGCCACGTGGCTGCTCGAGCTGTTTTCTTGTGGTTCCTCCAGTCCAGGAGGAGAGAGAGAGAGTAGAGACTGAGGTGGAGGTAGAAGAACATATCCGAATTGAAACTGCTTATAAAAAAACCTGATCCAAAGCGAAAATATTAGCTTACCCTTGTCCAACCTGCAAGAACAGTAAAAAATTAGCCTAATTTGTAATTTACTTTTTAGATTAATTTAATCTAAATATATTAAACCTATAACATTGTCTTTTTAACCTTACATAGAAATAGACACGTTCATGAATTAGGATGTTAGAGCATAGAAGTACTTTTTGTCCACCCTCACTATTACGCTTATTTTATCCATCCTCATCTATCCAACTAAACAAAAAAATTAGCTTGTCTTATTTACATAACTATACACCTAATTTAGATAGCCATGTCTTTATAAATATGAATGACCATATCTCAGTTCATCGTGGTGCATGAACCAAATGGACCCGCAATGTTTAGATGGACTGCGTTGTTCCAAACCTGCAACCGAGCTCAGCATGTCTCAGCAGTCCCAGCAAGCCCTGCACACACGGTTGCCCAACTACCCGGCGCGCTGCTCGCTCGCTGTTGGCGTGTTGGTCGCCGGCTCGGCCAAACTCCAGGCGCCGCGTGTAACGCAACCGCTTGCCGCTCGTGACATCCGCTCTCCGCCTCCGGCGAGCCGTTGGACTTGGAAGTGGTTAGTTGGTTGGACCTTCCCCGCGCACACAGAGGAGTCTCATATGCTACACGTGTCGTCCGAGACACGCACGGAGACGCCGACGTGTGGGTCAAAGAAACACGCGGCCATACGTGGAAGCCTCACGGGTTTCTCTTTCTCCACCCTGTGGCTAGTGTGTTCGACTTCTAACGAAGTGGTTATTTTTCAAAAAGAAAAAAACAAATCTCAGCGAAAGAAAGACGGAGAGCGCAAGCTGTCTCGCAACAGAGTGTACACAGACGGCGCAGAGCAGAACAAGAAGCCCCAACCTCTATCCCCGTCACCGCTGACACGGCGGCCCCACCGTCCGACACGGGCCAGGGTCCAAATAGAAAAAAAAAAGTAGAGAAGCGAACAAAAAGCGGTGGAAAAAGCGCAGGTGCCCGTAAAAAAAACAGCCAGAAAAGCCCTCGCGATTTGCCGGTATTTACGTTATTACCGCGTATGGCTAGGCCGCAACCACGCCGCGCCAGCGCCACCCCTCCCAAAGCAGCCAAGGACAAGGCACAGCGAGCCCGCTCGGGGCACTGACCACGGTCCACCCCCACTCCGCACCGAGGGGTAGAAACCCACTACCCGCTGTCAAGATGGTCCCACCAAGGATGGACCCACATGTCGGTGGGAGGGAGGGGAAGGGCCCCTCGGGTTAAACCCCCACACCACCGAGCCCCTCGCCTCGCCGCACCAGAGCTCTCTCGGCTGCTGCGCCTTGGGACGAGCACCCAACGAGGCAAACAGCCATTCCTAGATCCACTCGCCCACGACCACTCCGTCTCCCTCGCTTAGCTGCTGCGCTGAGCTCTGAGCTGCTTGGGGTTTTGGGTTGTGGGGGGGTGGGTGGGGGAGGGGAGGGGAAGGGGGTTGGTTTGGTTGGTCGCTTGCTGGGTGCATAGCTGCGCAATGCGGTGAGTTGGGAGGTGGGAGGAGGAGGTAGGAGGAGATGGGGTGCGCGCAGTCGCGGATCGAGAACGAGGAGGCGGTCGCGCGATGCAAGGAGCGGCGGCAGTGGATGAAGGCGGCTGTGGCGGCGCGGAACGCGTTCGCCGCCGCGCACTCGGCGTACGCCATGTCGCTGCGGGACACGGGCGCCGCGCTCTCCGAGTTCGCGCACGGGGAGGGCGTGCCGCCGCCGCCGCCGCCGGGGGCCGCGGCGGACCGGCTTGCGCCCGGCGGCGGGATGGGCGGCGCGGGCGTGCCTGGGGTCTCGCCGACGTCGGTGGCGGTCGACGCGATGATGCCGCCGCCGCCGCCCATCGACTCGCTGCCGCCGCCCCCACCGCCGCTGCCAGAGTTCTCGCCTTCGCCGGCGAAGATCCACCGCTCCATGAGCATGCCCCTGCCCCCGCAGACCAAGGCTCCCGCCATTCTCCACAGCGACTCGATTAGGGAGGAGGACGAGGAGGAGGCGGAGATAGAGGAGGAAGAGGACGAGGACGGGCATCTCGATGACCGGCGACGGAGGCTGCGTCACCTGCCGCAGGTACCGCCGCTCGTGTCTTCGCCAGCACCGGAAACGCCGGTGACGCCCCAGCCGCCGCCGCCCCCACCGGACTCGAAGCCTGGGGTTGACACGTGGGACTATTTCTTCTCCATGGACGAGGGGATGGCCTCCATTGCCCCCGAAGACGACGAGATCATCCAGGAGCCGGAAGACGAGAAATATGTCCCTGCGTTGCCACCGCGCCCTCCCCCTTCACCTCCTCCACCGGTAGCAGCGCCGGCTCAACAGGAGGAGTTTGAGGAGGAGCCGCGGACGCCGGAGATGGTCACGCCGCCGCCATCGCTTCCGCCAAGGCCGCCTGCTGTGTCGTCCAAGAAGAAGGGGAAGGGGAAGCATAGGGCGGCGCACCACCAGCACACGGAGTCGGCGCCGCCGGTCACATTAGTCGGCAGCGGGGGAAAGCCTGGGAAGGTGGTCCCTGCCGAGTTGCCGCGGATTGATCTTCTGCGGGTGCTCGCCGAGATCGACGACAGGTTCCTCAAGGCGTCGGAGAGCGCTGGGGAGGTGTCCAAGGTGCTGGAGGCCAACAGGATGCATTATCACTCCAATTTCGTTGACACCAGAGGTCAGTGATTTGATTGCTCCTTGATACTTGCAGTTTTGGATGTTTTAGTCTCCAAAGTGGGGGGTTTGTAATCATAAAAATTTGATATTTTTGGGTGATGGCGTTTGTGGTGTGATAGATTCTTGGGCAGATAGAGACCAAAAACTAGTGTCTTGAGGTTGTTGTTGGTGGTGGGGTCTGCTTCAACAGACAAGTGAGCTGTCCACACCCCACAATTCCATTTCCCCAAACGGGATGCTCTTGTAGCAGCTAGCAAGCTATAGGAAAGAAGGGATTTTTGGACACAACCATTGGTTTGAATTATTGATGCCTGTCATGACTATGGGTTTGAATTATAAATATAAAATGTCTCGATGGATTTTGATTACAGGGGGTCCAAAGAAACCAACCATTTAGATGACACATTCTAAGTTCAGTTTGCATACAAATGCCATTCCGGGGTATAACCTATTCAATACAAACCTTTTAGCATATGATGATTAAGAAGGCCTAATATTTGCCCTCACCTGTTCCAATTTTAGTTCCATATCCAGTATCAATGCATGTTTATAATGATGAAATGTGTGCTTGTAATTATGAATAGCACACAGGAAGTTTGGGTGCATGTGAAGAATTATGCATGCGCTACAAGGCACATACAAGCAGGAATGTCTAAATTACTGCATTGTTGTACGTTTGGAATGCCCAATTAGAAGATTCTTTGGTGCTCTGTCTGAAAGGATTATGCACATATTTTAAAGAATGTTTGTGTTCTGGAAGAGTATAGAAGCACTACTGATTGTTAATGGAGTGTTGGAAAAACATTGCACACTCTGTTCAGCACACACAGAGGGTAGACTTAAGGACTGCTGGTTTATGCTGTAGCACTCGATATCTAATACAAATCCCAGTTACTCCAGCACTAAATATAATTCATTTTGGACTTGACATGATTGTCGTTCTCACTTCTCCAATTCAAGTTGACCAATAGAAAAGTAATTGAGTGTCCTTTACGATTTTAAATTAAACTTTATACACAGATTTAGTTTATAATTTAATCAGGAAAAAGGTTAAGATAAGAGTTGGTTAGAGCTTACTGAAATATGCCCTTTCGTTTCGCACAGTTTGTACGGTTGAACCCAGTTTTGATCTGACATTATAATGGACGTGGGATGATTGTTCTGTGCCATTCACTCATTTCTGTATCAAGTCAGTTTAATTTAGTTTTGAAACGCAAGCAATTTTCTTATCTGCTGATTAATATATTATGGAGACATTGCTGATCTTGTCCATTCTTGGTACAGTATATGTTTTAAAGATAATTGAGCATCCTCAAACGGTTACAATCTATTCTTCAATATCTTTATGTATATATTATAAATATACGAGTGTAAATGGCCCCTCTAACTTGCTTTTTTACAGGGCATATTGATCATTCTGCTAGAGTCATGAAAATCATAACATGGAATAGATCCTTCAGAGCCATGCAAAATGGAGATGATGGGAAGGATGACTTTGAAAATGATGAATGGGAGACTTTGGCAACTGTCATAGATAAAATTTTAGCCTGGGAGAAAAAGCTCTATGATGAAGTGAAGGTGCTACTCATTCCTCTGATAAAAAAAATGGTGTTTTTTCTGCTAGAAATTTGAACTTCTAGTCTTCTACATTCTGTACTAGTTTTGAAGAAGTTTTGCAATAATTCTACCTAAAGTTTGCAAGCATAACTTTCTTTGTGTCTGAGATGTTTCTTCTTTGGCTACTCTTTCGAAATAGCTAAAATCTGAAGGGCCAAAAAAAATCAGATGTTAAGATCAAATATGATTTCACAAAGAACATGTACGTGTGGTCTAGTAGAGTCTGCTAAAATAGTGTGATGCTTTTCTGTGACATGAATAAACATACATTCTAATATTTATTCTCACTAGAGTATTAGGTGGACTTATGAGTATTGCCAAGTTGTACTGATTTTCTTTCTTCTTGGTGCCTTGTTCAAAACATTGAATTGAGAGTAAGCTTTAATACATATAATTACTAGGACACATGAATTTAAAATTTACTTCTTAGAGCTTCATGCATACTATTCTAATACTTCAATTCAAAATGAACATTAGAAATCTTTTTCTGACAGTGATGGTCGTTGTCATTTGGAACATCATAAAAGGAATTCGTACCATGATTTAGTCTGTTACCACCTGTGGTTAGTACAAATGAAGTTGGCAATAACCCAGCAGTTGGTAGGGGCTGTGAAAAATTTGTTCCAAATGAAAACAATCATGAACTTCAAGGTAGCCTCATAGTAAAGGAGAAAAGGATCAAAATAGTTGTATCAAATAATTAATTGATGCTGTAGCTATTCCACTTTATCCTTGTTGAAATTTGTTACCCTTGTTGAGCTTGTACCGTCTAACACAGCTTGTATGCCTCAATTGCACAGGCTGGAGAGCTTATGAAACTTGAATATCAAAGGAAGGTTGCTTTGTTAAATAGACAAAAGAAACACAATGCTGCCACTGAAGTTCTGGAGAAGACTAAAGCTGCTGTAACCCATTTACACACAAGATACATAGTTGATATGCAATCAATGGATTCAACTGTATCAGAAATTCAACATCTCCGTGATAATCAACTTTATCCAAGACTTTTGGATCTTGCTGACAGGTAGTTTATATGCTTGATGCAGCTTTACCATTAATGAGATTTCCAAGTGTTCTGGCCATTGACTTTTTAATTGTGCTTTAAGAACATTAATAAGTGTAGTCACTTGCACCAAATCTTCCCTTTTCAGTTGTTTGGTTTCATCCATTCACTGTACACCTGAATAAACTGTTCTCTCTCTCTCTCTCTCATATAAGATCTTGCTATGATATTGAAATTTAGTTTTCTTATGAATAGATCTGACAACTCACAACCCTTTACATTCTTCTCTTGGTGCTATGCTTTCAGGATGGCAAAAATGTGGGAGGACATGCACCTGCACCACGAAAATCAGCTGAGAACTGTGTTAAATCTGAAGTCAGTTGACATTTCTGATTCCCATATTGAAACAAGTGATCATCACCACAGCCACACACGGCAGCTATGTGATATTGTCGAAAAGTGGACAGCAAATTTTAGCGATCTCATGAGTTATCAAAAGGAGTACATAAATGCTCTATATAGCTGGTTGAAATTGAACCTTATACCCATAGAGAGCAGCTTAAAGGAGAAAGTAGCATCTCCGCCCAGGGTGCAGCAACCCCCTGTTAAAGCTCTCCTCCAAGCATGGAATGAGCATCTAACTAAGCTGCCTGATGATCTTGCCAAGACTGTCATTGTCAGTTTTCGGGCAGTCCTTCACACCATACTAAGTGTTCAAGATGAAGAGTTGAAACAGAAGGAGACTTGTGAACACACTCGCAAGGAATACGTGCGGAAGGCTCGGGCTTTTGAGGATTGGTATCACAAGCACGCACAGCGCAGGGCGTTTGATGTTGATCCAGAGAGTGGTGAGGGGACAAGCCAAAAGGACGTGGTTGCAGAGAAGAGATTCGCTGTGGAGAGCTTAAAGAACAAACTGGACAACGAGGTCGAAGCCCACAACAAGCTATCTAAGCAAGTCAGGGAGAAATCTCTTTCGATCCTGAAAGCGCACTTGCCTGAGCTGTTCCGTGCCCTGACTGACTTCTCTCAAGCTTCTTTCGACATGTACTCGAAGCTGAGGCTGATGTCTCTCATGCAGGATCAGGGCAACAACTAGCTCAAGAGCCTGTACAGGAGTTTAGGATGCTAGAAAAATTCTGTCAACTGTTGTAACGGTTATGTTTGTTTCCCTATCCTTTTTTGCGATATGTGTGTAGCTCTTCAGATGAGAACAGCTGGGTGAGATGGTCTGTCTATTGAAAATTGTTGAGGTAATTTGGCATGGGTTCCCAGAATCTGCAGCCATTCAGCCATTCTGGCAAATGGTAATTCTTTTTGCTGTGATGTTCTCCAGTTTTATTGGGTCTACATGTGGGCGTGTGGCTAAGTGTTTCTGCATGCTGCTGATCCTACTGTAAGTTTTCTTTGTCAGATATGATTTGACGTTTTAGGCAGTGTTCGGATGGGCTTATGGGGTAGTTTATTTTCTCATTTTTCGTGATCACGCTTTTCAAACCGTTAAATTGTTAAATTGTGTGTTTTTTGAAAAAAAAATTTTTATATGAAAATATATTAAAAAATTAAATAGATCTATTTTTAAAATTTATAATAGTTAATATTTAATTAATTATACGCTAATAATCTGTTTCTTTTTACGCACCGCCATTAAGACAGAAGCTTCTTTCAAACACTGCCTTAGCTGAACGTTGATGCTTTCCCTTGGCGATTGGTTGGGCTGTGGGCCCACGGTGCCAGCAGGCGATCGAAAGGGAAGCCCAGGCCTGCTACTGGGCCAACAAGACGGCCTTAGGCCATGCGGATGGACAGGTCGAGCCCACATGTTACATCGAACGGACCGGGCGAAGAAAAAAAGATGAATTTTTTTTATTTTTATATTTATTTAATAAAAGATTTACAAAACTACATTTTCATTTCAAACAATTACAAAACTATATTCCTGCCGCTCTCTAGGAGGGCGATTTTTATAAATCGCCCTTCCAAAGAGCGATTTAATGACGTGGCTGACGGCAGTTGGCCGGGCGGCCCCCGGGCCACCTAAAAACCGCCCTCTGAGAGGGCGGCAAGGGGGCTGCCTGCAAAAATCCGGTCGGGGCAGGCCGGATTTTTGCAGGCAGCCCCCTTGCCGCCCTCTCAGAGGGCGGTTTTTAGGTGGCCCGGGGGCCGTCTGCAAATTGCCCGGCCTCCGGCCGGATTTTTGCAGGAGGCCCCTTTGCCGCCCTCTCAGAGGGCGATTTTTGGGGGGAGAAGCGGACCGTCCAGCCACAAAGAGGATGGTCCGGCCAACCGAAAGAAAAGAGGCACAGTTAATGAGCTTAGCAGCGGCGGCGAATGGCGGTATAACTCGTCGGGTGACCAAAAGAGAAAAGCTAGAGGAGTACCAGGCGAACCTAACGGTGGTTGTCTCGCAGTCGGAGGTGGTTGGAATCACCGGCGACAACGGCGGAGGCGGCGAACTCTTTCGGCATGCATATGGATTTTACCTTACAAGCTGAAATGGTGCATGCATGCAATACCTGAGGGATTAGAGAGGCTCACCAAAGATGTTGGGTTACTCAGCAGTGCTAGGACGGCGACGATTGCTCCGGGAGAGGTCCAGCGGCGGCGGAATGCCTCGGGCGCTCGTTAGCAGCCGGATCTGGGCCAGGATCCTTTCTAAATTTGAATTGACAATGTGATTACTAGTTTTTCTTTAAAAGAGAGCAAACCATGGGTCTCCATATATGTATATACATATATATATATATACACATACATATAGGTGAAAGTTTTGAAACAAAGCCTTAGCACTTTGTTTTACTGTCTCCTTTAAATCCTCTACATATGCATACTTAGCCCCTTGGATGACCTCATTCTCCTTGTACTCCCATGGCACATGATGTTCCTCGGAGATAGAAAGCCTAGAGAAGTTCTTGTTGCTCCATTCTGCAGGCATCACGGCGTCCTCATCAGACGAATCATCATACTCTGCTTGCTCATTTTCAGAATCTTTCCTATCCATTTCTTCGACTATGGTATTGATTTGTTCTCCCTCATCTGCCACACCTATTAGCTGTCCATCTTCTTCATTCCCTCCTTCATCGCTCCTTCATTTCCTTCCATTGTTTCACTATCACCTCCTGCCGTACTTGGACTCTCATCATCTTGCACAGGCATTGTACTAGTGGTGTTATCTTTCTCATATATCGACACAAGTATGCCCAGTGGCCAACCACGTTGGAATGCATTCTCCACATACCATCTCCAAGTGGTAGTGCAATCCACCGGCATCGGTTCCCAAAAAAAACCTTCAGCTGCACGACTGACTACTACATACAAGGTTATTGCGCTGAGCTCGGGGTTCAGTCGAAACCCTCGCATCAGCCAGTTGTACACTGACCCAAAACTTCTCTCAGCTGGTCTATCAATCCCCTTAGCCGTTGAACTAAAATCCGATAGATCTATCCCTTCTGGACCATATTTAACATTCCCTTGCCCGTGAAATAACTGAAATATCACCTTATTTGTCATTTCTGTTGATGAAAAAATACAGTTAAACTAGGTACCAATATTCTCCTCACATCTCTACAAAACTTAAGTCATATAACAGATTAACTAAAAACCTACAGATCTACGAGTAACAACTTATTTTTATACAGTACTATACACATAACCAGTACAATACTATATCAATTCTTGTATATAAATAGAAATTACAAAGAAATAATAAATTTTACTTGCAGATGAATCAATAAACTGACAGAGCTTCGCTGCTTTTGTTCAGCCTCGCTCTCAGCTCTCTCTTCTTTTTTTTTTATGATTTGTGTGAATTTTATGACATTTTTTGAGAGTGGGAGGGGGTTTTATACCTGGCCGCCCAAAAATCGCCCTTTCAGAGGGCGCCAAGAGGGCCGCCTGTAAAAATCCGGCCGGGGCCGACAATTTGCAGGCGGCCCCTCGGGCCACCTAAAAACCGCCCTCTGAGAGGGCGGCAAGGGGGCCGCCTGCAAAAATCCGGCCGGGGTGCCGGGCAATTTACAAGCGGTCCCCCGAGCCACCTAAAAACCGCCCTCTCAGAGGGCGGCAAGGGGACCGCTTGAAAAAATGGCCGGCCCCCGGCCGGATTTTTACAGACGGCCCCCTTGCCGCCCTTTCAGAGGGTGGTTTTTAGGTGGCCCGGGGGGCCGCCTACAAATTGCCTGACGGTCAGCCACGTTATTAAATCGATCTCTGAAAGGGCGATTTATAAAAATCGCCCTCCCAGAGGACGGCGGGAGTATAGTTTTGTAATTGTTTGAAATGAAAATGTAGTTTTGTAAATTTTTTATTAAATAAATATAAAAATAAAAAAAATTCGAAAAAAGATGGAGTATATGACATGGCTGGCTGGATCTGGGCTTGCGTGTGCCTTCGCAAATGAAATTCGGAACGAGCATTTTTCCAGCATCTATTTCACCGAGTAATTAAGTTTGGAACTCATAAGTGTATCAAAGAAAAGGAATATCGTGCTAAATAGTCCAGTTCCCTAGAAAAAAGGAAAATATACCGCATTCCGAAGAACTACAAGAACGTTCTCTCGTAGTCAAATATATTTCACTAGAGGGAGTGGTTTTTTATCATCACTCCATTCGTCTCAAAATATAGTTTCCTCTATCATTTAATTTGTCTCGTAAGGCCATTTCCATTGCAGGTTTGATTAGAGTTTCAATCTCATTAAATAAGATGCTACGTGTGCTAAACAGATGACATGTCAAGAAATTTTTAAGAAACCTGGTATACACGCGTACCTATGTCTTAGAAATAGAATGAAACTCCACTGTGACCAAATAGTTTCATCCCATACCTTAAAAACAGAAATGAAATCCCATTGTGACTAAATCATTTCACAACATGAATCAACAATTAAATACTATGTCTAACATATGAAACTGTGAAATAAAACTGTGTATCAAAGGCATTTGTTTAATTCATTAATCCAAACCTCTTTAGATGACATAATATTCTTAAAAATTGTAAAATAAAACTCCCCACCAAAAATGGCCTAATATAGTTACCTCTCCACTTACTTTCTCGTTTTAACCAATTATAACTATCTCTTATTTAATTTATTCTCTCACTTTCTCATCTCAAATCAATCATAACTATTTCTCACCTCAAGCTTAATCCCTCCAAAAAGTGACATAAACAGTTATATTTTAAAATGGATAGAATAACTACGTACAAAACACAACACCTCTTAACAACTCCTAGTTGATTCGCCTGTATTTGATTATACCTTTATAATCTCTTAATGCTCTTAGTAACTAAACATTATAGTAGTTGATTAGTTAATATAGTAATTCCGCATATACCTTGGGTCAGTTGTGTAAGGAAGAAAGACAAAAAGCCCTTAAATACAGAGAGTTTATACATGTTCAGATCCCTCTAAATAACTCTACGTTCTGTGTGTTTTTATATATCTGGACGTGCATTTATAGAGTGTAAGTGTATAGGACAAGTTGATCTAGACCTAATCGATAATCTCGGAACGATGCAGCAAGGTTTCGACTTTCAGTCTTTTGATACATGGAAATCTGGGCCATTTGGGTTTCGGATATCAGCGCGTGTGTCCAAGCTGCTGCCCTAGTGTACAGTAAAAAATATTGAAAAAAATAAAATATTAAAAAAATTGAGTAAACTTTATACCACTAATTTGAAACTTTCATCTCTAATTTTGAAACTTTCAATTCAAATTTTAAAACTTTTAACTTTAATTTAAAAACTATCAACTAAGAATTTTAAAAAATCTACTTAAATTTTGAAATTTTTAATCCAAAATTTAAATCTTTTAATTAGATTTTTCGAAACTTTCAACTGAAATCTAAAAATTAACTCTACTTATTTATGTATTATTTTATAATTAAAAATTATTAAATACTAATAATGATAATTAGAGAGTGATGAGTGTTTAATGGCCTATGGGTGTACAGATGGCACGCGCGCGCGGTTAGCCAACCAGCGTGCACGCTAGCTTATATAGGCCTGTCTAAATAGGAATCCCATATTTGTCAACCGCATCCGCTTAGGTCTTAGCTTTACTACACACATCCCTACTCGATCGGATTATCCCTTATATGCACCTACATAACATGAATACCAAACATAATAAAATAGACAATAAATTATGAACAAATATGTTTCCGTGTTAGAACCATCTACTTACAGGGCAAGCACAGTATTTTATTACTCCGATCCCTCCTTTCTAAAATCAATATTATATTTTAACCATTAATTTCTTTTATAATATATTCTCAAGAATTACAAAGTTAATATCATATAAAAATATGTTTTAAATATAAATCTAATGATCTACTGCATATAGGACACTAAAATATTAAAATGTTAACTTTGCTGAAAACAAGGACACATTCACAGAAAATAAGTACAGAAATTTCAAAGGAACTTGCATGTGGTAGAGAGGGAAATTAGAGAGAGATAGGAAGAGTGTGTATTGGACTTTTCAAAGAAAAATAAAAACATGAGGTTTGAGCTCATGGTTGTCTTTCTATGGAATTGGAGGCATAGGAGATAAAATCCATTGAAATTTTGATATATATTCCTTTGAAAATCCTTCAATCGAAAGGATCCATTAGCTTATCTCATACATACCAATACAACACTAAAAGATTAGAATGTCTCCCACTCTAACAAACTCTAATATATTTGTCCATCACTTTAGCAAACTTCAACGTATTTGCTCCCACTTTAATGGACTATAATATATTTGATTTCTCCAAAGATAAAGTCTTTGTGAGATAAATATAATGAATAAAATATAAACTTATTTTAGGATGGATGGAGTATATTTTTCCCACTAAATAGTGAGTAGTCACGAATCGGTAGCTAAAGCCACGTGTCCTCATAACAAGAAGACGCATTATTCAGTCCTTAGATCCCGGTCCAACATATATAACCATAAAATAACAGTGATAGAATTTGGATTTAAGGTCGCATAAAATGCACAGAAGGAACGAAAAAGATGTTTGATGGCCAACACATAGATGGGTCCTTGTTCACGTGCGCCCACACAACACGTCACGTGGATATGTCTGTCCCTAGAAAATGACACGAGAGAAAACAAAAGTTGGCGATCAGTTTGTTTGCATGGAATCGAAACGTACACGTTGATACTTCGCTGGCCATATTCTCAAGTTCCATACAAATTATCTCAGAATAAAGTCATACATATGTATATGCACACTGATATCCCTGTCGGAAATATTCTTCCGACATAATTAATCCTTTGTATATATTTAATGTATCAGATCATTTCGTTAGTACTTGCTAGCCTTTGCCATCTGGTCTCGCTTGCTTAAATTCTATGCATCTTGTCTTGAAAATGAAGTGATCAAACGACTGAAGGAGGCATGATGCATTGTGCTTCTCTATTTCACTCGTATATCTACTGAAATTTTTATATGTACCGGACCCCTTGAATTCAGATAAGGGGTGCGACTTGCTAAGCTTCATCCTCTTTGTTCTTCATCTCTTGGACCTGCAACTTATACATGTAGACGTTGACGATGAATACATGCAATAAAAAAATAAGTAATATGCAAATATATAATATATACCTCCGTTTTTAATTAAAATATAATATTGCCGACTTTTTGGACATAGCGTTTGAATATTCTTCTTATTAAAAAAATTATATAAGTATCATTATTTTGTATGACTTGTTTTAATTATTAAAGGTATTTTAAGCATAACTTATATTTTTTAGATTTATACTAAATTTTTTAATAAGATGAATGACCAAACAATGTTACGTTTAAAAGTTAATAACATCATATATTAAAAATATTAAAAAGGGAGGAAGTATGTAGGATATGATGAAACGGCGGCATTTTTAATAAACTGTTGCATAAATGAAAAATAAATAAAAGAATAAATTAAGATCAGTTTCCTATCATGCTTTTGGCCTTTCGTCATGATTGGTCTGCTAAATGTAACATGAATCTCTCGCAGTACACACACAGTGCAGTTTTTGTCCGCAGTTTGTGACTGATATACAATTGCCAACTACAACCAATTATATGTTGTCAAATCACTTTCATTTATTCCCTTGATATCACTTCTGTAGACTAGTTTAATTATTCTCCCTATCGTTTGGGTCGATCCCCTCTTTTCTTGTTACAGACATAGGGGACATGGACGGTGGTCAGCCATGCCGCATCGTAATGCAATGCAAGATATATATAAACCATTAACTGGACAGTGCAAGCTCTAATATGTGTAAATACAACAATGCAAGAATCAAGATAACTGGTAAATGTTTGGAGTACACGAACTTCTTATTTCATTTATAATCTTAAGGTAAAACTTGAAGGCTCCGGGGGGACACATTAATTTTAATTTAGGCTATTATTGAAAACTTTTATCAAAATACTGCTACTGCTGCTAATAATAATAATAATAATAATAATAATAATAATATAGCGCTAAACAACACGCTATTTAATAAGTAGTGCCCCTAACACAAGTAACCCGTCCTGCTCCCCTCCTTCACTCCCACTCCCACTCTCCTCCCGTTGTAAAGAAATTACTCCACTTTTACCCAAACATTGGTTCTATTAGGCTCTCCACACCCGTCTCCACCCCTTCCATCCTTTTCCCCGCATCCTCTCCTCCTGATGTAAAAATGTTACTCCGATAGAGGAGGTGAAGGAAGGTATAGGAGAGGGGATAAAGTTTTTACGCGGGAGTGAGGGAGGGGAACAAGTAGAGCCGAAGCAACGGGGGAAGTCCTCCCGATGTAAAAGAGTTACTTGAGTGGGGGAGGGAAGGGAAGGGAAGAGGAAGAGGAGTCGGGGGGGGGGGGGGGGATTACTCGGGAGTGAAGAGGGGACAAGTAGAGAGCCGAAGGAGTGGGAGAGAGGGAAGGGGAGGGGATCAATGGAGAGACTTGTGACATAACCAATCTTTGGTTAAAAGTGGTAATAATTTTTTTTAGAATAGGAGGGGAAGGGAGTGCGAGTGAGGAGGATAGGGGAGCAGGACAGGGGCTTCTGAGACGTGCTGTTTAGACTAAATAGCGCGCTAGGTGTTGTATGGTAGTTATAACAACAACAACAATCCCTTTATCCCTAAAATATAAGGAGTCCTTGTTCTAAGGAAAGTCAACTTTCGTAAATTTTGACTAATAATTAAACTACCAATATATATGTTTAGTACCATGCATGTCAATATGTCATATCATTATATGCATATTTGAAAGTACTTTTATGTCATGTTAATTTTGTATTTGTTGATAGCATATGTTGTAAAAGAAACTAACAATCAAAAATAACAATATGAGTATATAAGCATTTGGTTCTCTCAGTTATTAATCTGTTGTTTGAGGATGACTGAAGCTTGAAGGTAGTACTATATTAATTAAATAGGCACTATTGTCCAATCTTCTACATCTTGTTAATGTAAAATCTATCTCCTGTAAGCATAATTTTGAGTATTGAATGACTCTGATCGTCAACTAAGGAATACGGTGATGCGGCTATCCTAGATGTCCCAACCTATTTTGATGACTTCACTGATATAATTGCTCCCCGTGAGCTACCTTGCTACTCCCTTCGTTTCAAAATACTTGTCGTTTTAGGATTTAAATTTTTTGTCAAAATACTTGTCATTTTTATATTCCAAAGCACTTTTAAATATGAACTTCTCTCCCTATCCTTCATCAATACAGCCAAACATTAATACATACACATATCTTATTGGCTCATCTTAGCTAACTAGAGTTAATGGCTACTTTGGAAATACAATTGCGATGTATTTAATAAAGGTAACAATGTAATTTGTCATAGCTCTTTGGTTAGTGTGAGATTTGCTAGAATAACAAGTAATTTGAAACGAAGGGAGTACTTAGTTTTATTAGTTAACTAACCACCGAGTTCCAGGTCATATCCATGGTGGAAGGAAGTAGAGCTGTATTGTTAGATATATAGATGAATATTGCAAACCTATCTCACCTGCCAACACTGGTGTCTATTTATTTTAGAAGTAATTAATTAAGCATGCATGCATGTGTTTAGTAGACATATATGCTCATGGACGGCCCCGATTATATTCAAATGTGTATAGAGAATGTGCACATACATTTGTGTGATAATGTGAATGTCATGTATATGTAGAGTATATATGTATGTATGTCGAAATGCATTCTCTAAGAGAAATCCACACTAATTAGAGGCCATTTTCAGCTTGCGGCCAGCTGATGAAACATAATATGGCCTAGGTATTGATGTACTCCCTCCTCTCAAAATATAACAATTTCTAGCATTTAAAACTTGTCATACTAAAATTTAACAACTTCTCCACACACATTCTCTGGCTTACTTTTCACTTTCCACCTTCCACAATCACAACCTTCCCAATTTATGTTTGGGATCTTCTCGACCAATCACAACTTTTCACCTTTTAATTTCTCCACATACTTTCTCTTTTCAACCAATTACAACATTCTCCAAATTTAATTTTACCTATTTTCTTAATACTCATGTCCAACCTAAAACTTCTTATATTTTAGGATGGAGGTAGTATATATATGTGTCAAATCTTTTTTCCATCTGTTGTTTATAGGACATCAACACTGTTTTGATGTACATGTTTGATCTTTGTTTTTTGATTAATTTTTTTAAAAGATTATTAAAATATAACTAAATGAAAGTATTTTTCATGAAAAATATATTAAAATCATTTTCACACATAACATCGTAATATTTTTGCATATATGAGTGGTTTACTATTTTAAGATTTAAATATACACATTCTAAAACGGCATCCGTTAATTTGAAAACAGAATCAGAATGTATTATATGTATTTGGCTTAGAGCTTTTTGCTCACTTTGCATACAATTATGGCGCCAATCCTAAAGAAACTATTGGGTATTTCGCTATTGGCAACTGAATTAATGGTGCGGGTTATTGCAGCTAATACTCAGATCTGTTTTACAATATTTGTTCATTTAGTCAGTACCGCTCCTCATAATATTTACCAACGAAGGAAATGAAGAGCTTAGTTAATATTAGAATAGTTTCACTTAAGTATGCCCCTAACGTAATTAATGCAGGTAGTCTCAGGTATATAGTGGTTATAGAAATGTCAGCTATGCATGCATATTTATTCATTTTGTATCAAAGTTTTCTTGCTGTTAAGTGTCCTTAGGGGGTGAAAATTGTGACCATGGACACATATTAATTTTGAAATAATAGAGTAATATTTACACCAGTTTCTCCCAATATTTCTTTTTCATTGCCAAGTGCCATTCACAGATGCCGGCCTGGCTATGCACAGCAAGCAAGCTCGTTACCGATTGATTGATGGCATCATGATTCCACACCATCCATATGTTAGTCAACTCCAAACTATTGCATTTTGGTTGTCAATTTCGATTGATTGATGTTGAGGAAATCTAGCTAATGCTTACTAATCCTATAATTGCCACAAGTGCACCGCCAATTATTGTCATGCATCTCGTCTGGCACAACCTTTGTTACACTATATATAATATTACGTTACGCTTGAAGTATATATCATAGCTAGATTCAAGTGTTCATATGTATAGTATGTTATATATGTTCTTCTTCAGCACTATATATAATATTATGTTATGTTTGAAGTATCATGGCTATAGATTCACGTCTTATATTCATGTAGACTGATTTTTTTTATCTGCCTGGATTTATGATGGTGTATATTTGTTGCCCAGCACCCTGATTCAGTTAATGGCTTTAATGTTATGTGCATGCAACTACGTACATCAACTTCTACTGTTGAAAAACCTTTTACAGATGGTTTGAAACTGTGTAATGCAGGACGGTACGTGTTTTAGTCTGTACCTTATGCATTCAAAGTTAATTTGATAGTGTAGGCTTGATTTAACTAATTCTAACTGAAATTTGTTAGGCATGGATCTCTTGTATATAATCTCATGACTTTAGTTAAATACATAATCCTTATTATGAGCATGCTGTAATAAGACTGAAGAGTAATCCATAAAACTGCACAGAATTAATATAGTCCTGCATGCCATTGTAAAAACATGCGTATCTAGTAAGCAAGGATGAACACCGTATTGCACTTATATTGTACATATATATCATGCATATATCCTGACTTTTAAGTAAGATTTTAGAAGTTTTCAGAAGAATGAAGGGTGCACTTATATGGAAGGTTCATGTAGGATAGTATACATAGTGAGCCTTACCAACTGACGTTTAATAAACAATATCCGGAGTGATTTTCATAATAATAATAGTCCATGATTAAATTCATTGGGTCCAAGGTTAATTAATCAGTCTGATTGTCTTTATGAGGGAGTGGGGAGAAAGTTTTGAAAAAAATTACAATTAATTATGTGTCAAACAAATGAAATTAATTTTTTTTGTACTTTTCAGAGTTAATTTTTTTGAATGTAACTTATACAATATAAAGTTTTTGATTACTCTAGAAATGGTTTTGTATTATTAATTATTTGTCACAGCAGTATTGCACATGTACTTTTGAAAGCATAATTGACATATTTCTATGTCCATTATAAGGATGCCAAAGGCTAACATTGGTTCCACATCTACAGATATATGCCACTGGAGGAAGCAGAACACGACAGAACATACAATTATCTAGCCAAATTTCTCAATATATATTTCAAAAAATGAAGATAATTAGAAACCAATCAATGGATTACTGCCAGAAAAAAAAGACAACGGGGAGGTTTCCACTTTTTGATTAGTTAATTACATCCACCAGCTTGAATTTGTAAGGCATGTAAACTTCTCGAAGCAGAGGCTGTGCCGATCGAAATCACAAGAATATGCAAGGTACAAGTGAATGATGGATGAGGCATAATGTTTGGCAAAAATTCTTGCTAGGTGAACAACCAAACGAGAACAAATATATAATGATATACATATTGAAGCAAATATATATTGATTAATTTGTAAGGAGCTAATTAATCAGACGAACAGCTTTTAGTTAGATAAGGAAGATTTTTTCAGACGAACTAGCTAGCTAGCTAATTAAACACAAAAGAGTTACACTCACATGCCTATCGATTAATTCGCACTAATGTTATACACAATAGTCGACATACATACACACCTTAGAGATGCGGATTAGAACTTCAATTTTGCTATGTATATATGAACTTCTCCATATGCATGCATGCACATATATTGTATCCAAGTTACGCAGAACACGTTTTTATGCCACGCGAAATGAACAATTTAGAAGATATAGTAGGCGGGAAGAGAGGGATAGAGAAGTACTAGTTCATGATGAGTACACACTTTGGGCTGCCGCAGATAAGCATGGAGATGCAGATCTTGATGATGTACAGCTTCCCCTTCTGCTGCTTCGCCGTGCAGCGCAACCTCTCCAGCTTCGAGCTCTCCTTCGAGTCCGCCATATGTATGCAGCAGCTAAGAGCTAGCTATCTTTAATTCTTGGGTTTGCTCACTAGCTAGCTATATATATATAGAGGGAGAGAGACTGGCTGGTGATTACTGAACAGATATGAGAAGCAGCGCAGTCGCAGAGAGCTACATATGCTAGAAAGGGAGAGCCGCGGCAAATGTTGCAATGAGATGGAAAGCGAGCGATGCAGATGTTGATGCTGATATATGTGCCTCCGCTCCGGCTCCAGTTAAGATCTATGCTGCAGTAGAGAGTACAAACGTTAATCAGGGCCAGTTGTGCTAGATACAGGTTGGTGTGTGGTGGCCATCTTTTCTGGTGCAGTCTGCATGGGCCACTTAAGTGCTTTAGTCCTTCAGCCAAAATTTTCTACCTAGCGGATGGCTATACAGAAGATGTAAAAGAAAAAAAAATTGTAGCCTAAACCAGAAGGGCCATGGTTCCCCTCTTCATCGGAAAGCTCAAAAAATTCATCAATATCTATCTTGACTACTATATTTTTAAGAGATGGCTAAAAGAACCCACCATATTCAGATACTCTCAAGGCCTACTATTATCATATTAATTCTAGGCGTATTTTTTAGATAATGGATTTGATGCGGCCTTCACTTAAAAGAAGCTACAACCACTTATTACAAAGTTTTGTTCAACCAGGCATTAGAAACTATTGTCTCTGTTTTTAATAGATGATGGTGTTGACTTTTGACATGATGTTTGATCATTTGTCTTATTCAAAAAATTAAGTAAGTATATTTTATTTTGTTGTGACTTGGTTTAATATTAAAGGAACTTTAATTATGACTCGTATTTTTGCATATTTACACCAATGTTTTGAATAAGACGAATGCTCAAACGTTAAGACAAAAATTAATGACATCATTTATTAAAAAACGGAAGGAGTATAACAAAATGATAACAAAAAACAAACTTAAAACACACCAACAAAAAGATAGATAAATTCTAATTAATAAGTAATTCTATTAGAAAATCTCTATCCAAAGTTGATAAAAATCTGCATGACCATAGATTCCAAGTTTTCGGCATGAAAGATAAATAAGTTACTACTTTCTCACACCTCTATAGCTGAGTCCAAAACCGAAGTCAGTAAGTGGCCCTAAAAAGTATTTGCATATAAGATTTAGTTGCGGCTATATCAAGAACCACATCATTCCAACACAATGTAGATGCTCATGCTAAAAATATATCTTTAGGTTTTTGAGTCAATATCAGCAGGACAATTTCCATATAACAAAATATACTAAAAGAAAGGCATATATTGGGTCTAGATTATAACATATCAATTGATCTCTATAAATCAATGTGGATATAATATATTTATATTTTAGAAATAGAATCAAGAGTTGTATATTGAATACAAAGAAAGTTGAGGGTGGTAATGCATTTTACATTGGCCATCTTCATCAAAATCTTTTATGGCTGGGTACATGTGTATATGTATGAGTTGTTTATAATTTCTTTTAAAAAACTGAACCCTTCGCATATATGTGTATTTTGTTCTTGGTTGATCTCATCTATCTGTATACTTATACTAACTAATCACACCGAGGGAGTTCACACGTTAATCAAAAGGATTTGGCCGTTAATTAGATATATCATATTATTATAGTTGTAGATTGTATAAAAAAATTGTGTTAACGAAGTATGCAATTCTAAATATCATGGACTCTTTTTCTAGGTTTAATAGTGGTAAATTAAAAACTAATAAATATGAAGTTATATCCATCTTGGACTCTTAATTAGTGTTTTATTAATTTAATTTGAAAAATAAGAATTAGCAAGTTGTACCAGATGTGAAGTTCTTTTTTAATCCAACTGATTGCAATTCAAAAATAGCCAACATATTTAACACGTGACTGAACTTTTATATAGCACCAATATATAAAACCGTGCAACACACGGGTAGTCATGTATGTAAAATTCTAGAATTGAGGATTTATTTTACATTTTTAATTCTAGAGCTTATTATAATACATTTTGTTTGTCAACTTACATGACTTTAACTATCAAAGATAGCATTTTTATTGTAGATATACGAGTAAAAGCCACAATTATATATGTTTTTCATACCAAAAGGTGCAAAATCCCGCCAATAACCATGCACTTACACCATCGTTCAAACCCATTATATATATTGAATCTCAAGAGATTAGCTTAATAATCAATCTAGTGGATATTACCATTCCTCGTGCCAATGATCAAAATTAAGGAAGTGTACTTTCTTGCCAATTCCCCTAGCATGTTCTATGTGCATGGCTCTACCATTATTAGTAGTGGATTTGCATGGAATATATATATAGTTTTGACAAGTGGTATCTCAAACCCCGCGAAAGCTTATGGGCGCACGCATTAGCAAAATATTGAAAAAATCGAGTAAACTTTATACCACTAATTTGAAACTTTCATCTCTAATTTTAAAACTTTCAATTCAATTTTCAAAACTTTTAACTCAAATTTAAAAACTATCAACTAAGAATTTAAAAAAATTACTAAAATTTTAAAATTTTCAACCCAAAAATTGAAACTTTTAATTAGATTTTCGAAACTTTCGACTTGAAATCTAAAACTTTTACTTTACTTATTTATGTATTATTTTATAATTAAAAATTATTAAGTACTAATGATGGTAATTAGAGAAGTTATTAGTGTTAATGATAGTACTTAGGGATTGTACGGCTACGATACATGTACGTCACTATGTACCATCGCTGTACGGCCACGGCGCACGTGGGTTAGTCAACCCGCGCGTGTGCCAGCCAGCCACGCCCCTCAAACCCTTAAACGTAGATTTGAACTCGAGGTCTTTGACTTTCTTATCATATTAAGTTACATATACCGATCAAGTTAAACTTAAAAGCTTATATAAACTGATAGGGAAATACGAGCAATTTACTTATATAATCTAACACAAATAAAATTTTCGTTATAGATTAACGTTATTCAATGACAATATATTGTAACGTCACGAGGAAATTTGCTAGTAGTGAATAGATACATAGTTTCTATTGGATCAACAGATTGAAAGATCATGAGAGTCGATACGGGACGGAGAAATAGTACGTCTTTTATCTCCAAATGTAGGAAATCAGCGATCGAACATGCTGTCCTCTTCGAGCCTAGATCCGCTTGCTGCCCTACTGCCCGTACCTAGGAAAATCAACCGAACAGAGATCCTGATGAGACTCGATCGACCGTAGATTGAACAATTTTACCGGGCACGAAGTATTGTAGCAGTTCGAAATCATGCTCCCTGCAATATTGACACATCACAGAAGGATATATGGCATCTGCATGCAGCTAACCACAGGTATCATCCGATAATAATCTGTTAAAAATATAAACACATGTAGATTTAATTTATTTCATAAATAAATCATGACATTAATAACATAAGTAAATAGAACCATATAATCTGACCTAAACATGTATATGACAGCAATTAACATGAATAGATCAAACATAGAAGACATGGTGTACGCATACCTACAGTCCTGTTTTGGAGCAGACACGGGGGCAGCACGTACCACACGAACAACATGCGGCACCAGGTGATGACGACAACGCGCAGCGCCCGAACGTGGAGGAAGACGAGCTGTGATGGGCGCACAGCGAGCAGTCGCACGTAGCGCTTTCCAAAAACCTTATTCGCCCTCTCCCAGTGCAGGATGTCGAAGGCGAGGATTCTGGAGACCTGCTCTTCTAATCCGCCACTTATCAAATTATCCCGTGAGTTTAAAACAAACTCCAGATAAGTTGCAAAAAGAAGCTGCATCTACGCAAGCATGAGAAGCCAATTTTGATGGACCATTCACGCTCATGTCGCGTACGCGCACCGTCTAGCCAGGCCAGGCCAGGCCTGGCGTGGCGTGGCGAGACGAGCAAGCACGTGCGTGTGTTCCTCTAGTTCTCTTCACTATGCATGTCTCAAGTGGTTAGAAGAGAGCTTACCCTTGTAAGGAGGTCTCTCTCCTAGAACTAGCAAGTTGATGCTAAACTTCCCATACCACTTCCATGAGGTGGGCCTTTAAAATTTTTCTAGAAATTATTCTCCACATGGGCCTTAGTCCACTTAGTAATTCCAACAATCTCCATCAAATCTCAAAGTTCCAAAGAGATTTGCCATTCTCCAAAGTACTGTTTATATACCAGTGTTTCGATGGAAACCGGTTAAGATTGAATATCCATCTAGAACTCTAAGCTACATTTACTCACAACTTGAATAATGGACTATGCCTTGAATTGTAAGTTTTGTGCAAGCATGTTTCACTCAAAGTCTTGACTGATACTAGGCCGTAAGTGGCCTACTCCTCGATTGGAGCTTATAAGTCATACTTCTTGGTCTTTCATAAGCTTCCTAGGATATTCACCTAAAATCTCCATAAACCACGACCAACGGTCAAGCTCATATAGGTGTGTTCTTTCAAAAACGCTCTATAGAACAACATCTTCGCTATTTAAAGCCAACAAAATACATTAAGGCAAAGGCCAACCTACCTTACAGCTTGTGAGAGTATATGCATCTTCACTTAGAGACAGTTAAAGCTACTCTCCTCCCGTTAACTAATGGCTTGTTCTTTCTAGGTCCTAATTAACAGGATCGCCAATCACATAGGTTGGGTTACCACTATAGTGTAACTCACATGGGTCTCATTTCCATCTCTCTCGATGCATTATCTATCACATTTCGTGATAGCCCCTACGTAAAGGGATCTGCTAGGTTGCTAGCTGTTTAGACATAATCCAAACTTATAATTCCGGAATTTCTCAATTTCCTGACAGACTTTAATCGTCTCTTCATATGCCCAGACGATTTCATGTTATCCACAGAACTATTCACTTTAGCAATGACAGTTTGATTGTCACAGTTTATAAGGATAGTCGGCACTGGTTTTTCAACCACAGGCAAATCTATTAATAGATCACGCAGCCATTCTGCCTCAACAGTAACAGTATCTAGTGCCGTAAGCTCTGCTTCCATAGTTGATCTCGTCAAAATGGTCTGTTTGCACAACCTCCATGAAACAGCACCACCACCTAGTGTAAAAACATATTCACTAGTGGTTTTGATCTCATCAACATCAGAGATCTAGTTGGAATCACTGTATTCCTCCAATATTGATGGGTACCTAGTATAGTGAAGTCCAAGATTCATAGTACCCTTTAGATAGCGCATAGCTCGCTCAAGCGCGCACCAATGATCATCTCCTGGATTAGAGATAAACCGGCTTAATTTGCTCATAGCAAATGAGATGTCTGGCCTAGTTGCACTAGCTAAATACATAAGTGAGCTAATTATCTGGGAGTACTCTAGCTAATTCCTAGTAATTCTTTTGTTTTTATGAAGCAAAAGACTAGAATCATTAAGAGTTGGAGAAGGCTTGCTATCAATATAGCCAAAGCGGCTTAAGACATTTTCCACATAATGAGATTGCAAGAGTGTAATCCCATTCTTACCTCTGGTTAACTTCATGTTTAAGATAACATCAGCTACTCCCAGATCTTTCATATCAAAGTTTTGAAACAAGAATGATTTAACCTCATTAATCACCTCAAGATTTGTTCCAAAGATTAGTATGTTATCAACATACAAACACAGAATAACTCCCTTACCCCCACCATAGCGATAGTATACACACTTATCTGCCTCGTTGACTGCATAACGCGCAGAAGTTAGTGTTCTATCGAATTGCTCATGCCACTGCTTAGGAGCTTGTTTCAGACCATACAAAGATTTTAACAACTTTAGCACCTTGCCTTCTTGACCTTCTACTACAAATCCATCAGGCTGCTCCATATAAATTTCCTCATCCAGCTCTCCATTAAGAAAAGCTGTCTTAACGTCTATTTGATGAACGAAAAGACCATGTGTGACGACCCAGGCTGCCATTACCAAAATGACGTCCTTAGTCCATGGATCATTATTCACTAGAGACGTGCTTTAGTGAATAATAATCCACATCAGAGATAGCAGCGGAATTATAGCTAGAAGATCCCACTAATTTTTACAAAGCCATGCCACGCAGGGCTGGAATATTACACAGGGTCCTACATGTCTTCCCATTCGTAGCACTTGGACATCATACAAACTTCAACATCTCGGGTTTGTTGACAAAGTTACAGGACTGCTACCCGGTATACATCTACTCATCCCATCCTCCATAATACACATGATAGCCATAGACATCATCCCCTGGACGTTCAGCACACCAAGCAGCATAGTACTGGTCCTCCAAACCCTCATTGGTTCCATTGATTTTCCCCGATGAATTGACCTCTATATATATATAATTAATATCAAGGGTGAGTACTAGGTACTCAGCAAGCATCAGTAACAAAATGCAAGGCATGTTTATCAAATCATCATTCCCTCAATTATGATTCTTCCGAAAATATGGTTCTTGTCAGAAAAGTCCAAGTTTGATTATGTTTGTATAAATCTACTAATCACTTGCATAAAGAGAAAGAATCCCATTAGGCGCCCCTTGCCCGTGCCCGAGTGCCCGAGCCCGAGTGCCGTGTGCCCGAGATACTCGCACCCGAGTGCCTCGCGCCCGGGTGCCGTGTGCCTGGGATGCTCGCGCCCGAGTGCCGTGTGCCCGGGGTGCTCGCGCCCGAGTGCCGTGTGCCCGAGTGCCTTGTGTGCCCGAGTACCGTGTGCCCGAGTGCCTTGTGTGCCCGAGTACCCGAGTACCCCGCCAATCTGCCCTTTTACCTTCTATAACACTGGACAAGACTTAGGATACAGAGTACTTTCTCTTATTTCCGTATATTACACCCCTTCATCCGGCGCTAAATATATGCGCATCAATGCACTTCATCGGCATTGTCTTGGGTTTTTCATCGCCCAAGCTATTACTACATCCCCTATACAGAGTGTAACAACTTGATAAGATACTAAACTCTGCTCGCCTTTCGACGAGTACATGGTCGATATGGTTCTTATACGACACACTAATACAAGTGAGAATAATTTTAGTCCTTATGTTATAACCGTATGTAGAGGGTCCCGCCTCCATTCAAATCCCGTCCATGGGCACCCTCTACCCTCCTAATAAATAAGGGAAAATCAGTTGCTCCCTCAACTGATCTCTCCAGTATATATATTATCATCCATCTCTATGACTTACTTATTTAAAAAAAAATCATTTGATGCAAGGTGACAGTACTATAAAACAAAATATTATTTATGCAAAATAATTCAAATCACCATGTTCAAAGGTTAGCTTGCCTGGAATCTCGTAGTTGAGATCGAAACTAGCTGGCGCTCCCAACTGACCTGTCTCCACCTCTAATTCATTTCCTGCATTCCCACCATATACCGTGAGGTTTAATTAAATTTTTAATAATATGAAAACAAACAATCCACAAATAAAGTGTGCCCACCTCTCTGTAGATTTACCTGAACTATAATTGGGTTATAGGGTATTGGGTTAGCTGTGTAAGTTACTAGTGTGCACCAACTAATTAACCCCTCTACTGTTTTCCTTCCTTATCCCTTCGTACAGGCACAAGGCAGCTAGCATTTCCCTTCTTCTTCCTCCATCTGCTATAGCTGTGGCTCTCTTTCTTCTCTCCCAACTCTACTCCAAAAGCTGGTGCCTCACTGCAGCTGGCGACCTTGGTGCTTGGCACCACCAAAGGCCAGCTCTAAGATAAGTGCTACAACTTTCTCCTTTCTAGTCCTCTCCTTCCAATGCCTCTATTAATACTTCTCCTTCTTTTCTAGCCAGATCTGTGTGGAGGCACTAAGAGACTGCTTCCAAGTGCTTGCTTGTTTTATGTGGGATTTGCTAAGGGATAGCCATGGTGGCATGAGAAATCACCTGATCTCTGCTTCTAGTGTATTCTTGCTGGATCCCCACAAGCTCACAAGCTAGTGGACTCCCACCTGCAGATTCAGCTCTCTACAAGTCGGCCCTTCTTCTTGCTGGCTCACCCCCCCTTCCACCTCTTAGCCAAGTTGATGCTGGTGCTCTACATCACCATTTGGAGGTTGATTGGCTAAAAAAATCTTGGGATGGTTGGGTAGGGGAGATGAAGATGAAGAGGGATTGGTTTTCCTTACCGTGCTAACTGGCTGGATGTGAAAGTGAGTATTGTTCTCCCGTCTACCACACTTACTCCTGCCATTCCATCTTATATCTATACCAAGAATTGTTGGAATGGTAGCCCATGCCTCTCCCTGTTGATTCACTATTTGTGTGGGTGTGTGTCACGAGTTCACTCGGTGAGAAATTTTTATCCACTCCTTGCACTGTGTCCCTATTGACCACACTTGACCCGAGTGAGGATGTGGCTCTCTTGCTTGTTATGGTTTGAGAACAATTAAATGTGTAACTACATCTTTTTGATTTAATAAGATTTCGGGTTGTTTCACCATGTGAGGCAACCAAGGAGAGAAGTACGCGAATTGTGGTCAATCTAGTAACAGGTGAGTAAGTGTCAAAGAAATCTTCGCCTTCTTTTTGAGTATAGACCTTGGCCATAAGCTGAGCTTTGTACTTTTTAATAGTACCGTCAGGCCTTAGCTTCTTCTTGAACACTCACTTGCAACCTACAAGTTTGTACCCATAGGGTCGCTCTATCACCTCCCAATTCTCGTTAGCGATAATGGAGTCCATTTCACTACAGATGGCCTCATTCCAGTAGTTAGCATCAGGGGATGCATAAGCTTCTGAAATTGACTTAGGAGTATCGTCCACAAGGTACATAGTGAAGTCGTCACCAAAGGACTTAGCTATCCTTTATCTCTTGCCCTTTTAGGAGCTTCACTGTCATCCTTCTCAGCGAGATGTTCAAGTGTATGTTTAGTTTGTTCTGGTGGTGTGATTAAATCAGAAGATTGACTAGAAGTGCTATGTGTATCCTTCATTGGAAAAATTTCCTCAAAAAATGTAGCATCACGAGACTCTAAAATTGTACCCATATTCATGCTAGGTACCTCGGATTTAACTATTAAAAATCTATAAGCAATGCTATGATGAGCATATCCCAGAAAGACACAGTCCACAGTCTTAGGTCCTAGCTTGCGTTTTTTCGTTATTGGTATATTGACTTTCCCCAAGAACCCCTATATACGCAAGTAAGAAAGTGATGGTTTTCTCCCAATCCATACCTCGTATGGTGTTTTATCCTTATTTCTGTTAGGAATTCTATTCAATACATGATTCGAGGTTAACAAAGCCTCCCCCCACCATGTCTTAGGTAATCCCGCAGTGTCTAACATGGCATTCACCAAGTCAGTCAACGTACGGTTCTTCCTTTCGGCAATCGCATTAGATTCGGGAGAATAGGGAGGCGTTCGCTCATGTATAATGCCATGTTCCTCACAGAATAAATCAAAAATATTAGAGAGAAACTCTCCACCACGATCTAACCTAAGTCTTTTTATCTTTTTGTCAAGTTGGTTTTCAACTTCTGTCTTATAAATTTTAAAATAATCTAGGGCCTCATCTTTCGTTTGCAATAAATACACATAACAGAATCTAATTGTATCATCAATGAAAGTCATGAAATATCATTTTCCACCTTTCGTCAACACCCCATTCATTTCACAAAGATCTGAATGTAGGAGTTCTAGTGGTGCCAAGTTTCTCTCCTCGGTACCTTGTGGGGCTTGCGAGGTTGCTTTGATTGCACATAACTATGGCACTTAGAACTTTTAACAATGGAAAAACTTGGAATTAAATTCAAACTGAAAAGCCGAGACATCAAACCAAAATTAACATGACATAAACGTGAATGCCAGATACTGGCATCATCATTCACACTGTCATAAATATGGTTCACAGACTTATTGCAGAAATCAGAAAGGGAAAAATGAAACAAGCCTCCGTACTCATAGTCTTTACCAATAAAATATTCATGTTTAGACACGACTATCTTATTAGACTCAAATATCAACTTAAATCCGTGTCTATATAGACGGAAACCACTAATGAGATTCTTGTCGATAGTAGAGACATGCTTCACGTTTTTCAGTTGCACGATCTTTTTCGAAGTAAACTTTAGATCTACCGTATTAACACTATGAACAGAAGCATACGATCCATTCCCCATTAGGACGAAGGAATCCCGGCTAACCTGATAAGAGGAAAACAAAGATGTGTCAGCACAAACATGAATATTGGCCCCCATATCAACCCACCAATTAGTAGACTGATTAACTGAAAGAACAGCAGGTAAATTACCATACCCGGTTCCATCTCCAGTATTGCCAACGGTCACATTGACAGACTTAGAGGTCTGTCCTGTAGGTGCCTTCATGCCCTTACATTGTGGATACTTTCTGGCAATATGATCAGGCAAGTCACACACAAAGCAAGTTCTGATATTTTTCTCCTTGTTGTTGTTGTTTCTCTTTTTCTTAAAGTTGGTGGTTTGTTAGGCTTTGGCAAATTTCCCTTTATTGTTCTTATTTGCAGTCTTTTGCACCACATTGGCACTAGACTGCCCACCATCGTCTTTTGATGTAGCATCCTTTGCCCGAACTTTCTCCTCAACATCAAAAGACGCAATTAACCCCTTAACGGAGTACTTCTGTCTCTTGTGTTTGAGTGTAGTACCAAAACTCCTCTATGAAGAAGGTAGTTTTGCAATAATGCATGCAGCCACAAATTTGTTGGGAAGAACACACTTAAGGAGTTTGAGTTCCTTAGCAATGGTTTGTAGTTCATGAGCCTGTTCAATCACAGAACAGTTGTCAACCATGCTGAAATTGTAAAACTGCTCCATGATGTATAAGTCGTTGCTAGCATCAGTAGTACCGAATTTGGTATTCAGTGTATCCCATAACTCCTTAACGTCGGTCATATGCATATACACCTCGACCAGATGATCACCAAGAACACTAAGAATATATCCCACAAAGAGAGTAGTGATTTTCTCAAATTCTTTCTGCTGATCAGCAGAAAGAACTCCTTTAGATTTGTCAGTACTCACCCAGAAGCACTTCAGAGCTGTCAGCCACAGAGTGACCCTGATCTGCCATCTCTTAAAGTGCACACCGGTAAATTTATCCAGTCTCAGTGCATCGGCAAAACCAGCCATCGAAAAATTACAGTGCCTATAATAAGATTTTTGGATTGTTGAAGATATAAGCACATGTACACGGTGCCTATAATAAGGTTTTTGGATTGTTAAAAATATAAGTACATGTAGATTTAATTTATTCCATAAATAAATTATGATATTAATAGTATAAGTAAACAGTACCATGTAATCTGACCTAAATATATATATGACAGTAATCAACATGAATAGATCAAATACAGGAGACATAGTGTACACGTACCTACAGTCCTATTTTGGAGCAGACACGGTGCAGCACATACCACATGAACGGCACGCGATACCGGGTGATGACGACGACGCGCAACACCCGAACGTAGAGGAAGACGAGCCGTGATGGGCGCACAGCGAGCAGTCGCGCATAGCGCTTTCCAAAAACCTTATTCGCCCTCTCCCAGTGCAGGACGTCGAAGACGAGGGTTCCGGAGACTTGCTCTTCTAATCCGCCGGTGCACGCCGATGAACGGGACTTAGTAAATGACGAACAACGGCTCAGAACAGAAGAGATGGCAAGCCCTAGATTGTTTTCGCATATGTTGCGTGAAGGCAGCATCTCGGTATTTCTAGAGATATTAGGACACGTGATCAGGACGCCTGCACGATTTCTATCTTGTAACCGAACCGGATAAACCGCACGTATCTTATCTGGATTTCACGCTTATCAAATTATCCCGTGAGTTCAAAACAAACTCCAGATAAGTTGATAAGATTTGCAGCAAAACAGAACTGTAAAAAGAAGCTGTATCTACAGCAAGCATGAGAAGTCAATTTTAGCAGACCATTCACGCGCATGTCGCGTACGAGCGAGCACGCACGTGTGTTCCTCTAGTTCTCTCCACTTTACATGTCTCAAGTGGCTAGGAGAGAGCTTATCTTTATAAGAAGGTCTCTCTCCTAGAACTACTCCTTATGAGATGGCCCTTTAAGATTTTTCTAATAATTATTTTTTACATGAATTTTAGCCCACTTAGTAATTCCAATATAATCATCTGTTTAGGGAGAAAAGATGCCCGGTCTCCAATTAATGGGTCGAGCTGGTAGGGCAGCACGCAGCATTGGCCACTCCTCCCCAGATTCGGCGACGTTGCTCGCTCTCTCACCATTCGCCGGTCACGAGCAGCCTGCAGTGCATTCGTACCAGGTGGCCGGCGACACGCCGCGCGGCCGGAGCTCGCCGTCATCGACTGGCCGGCCGGCCATCCACCTGGAGGGACAGCCGGCGTAGTACGTCCAGTGGCATGCCGAACCAATAGCGCCGGTGCGGCGGCGCGCATGCACGAAGTGCGTGAAATATGATTTTATCTCATCAAGTTTATCCAGAGGCTATAGCTTCGGTTAACTGAGTAATTAATTACCTGGAAATTAGTTAAACGCAAGTGTACGTAGTGGCCGTCTTAATTATGCATATAAAAGCGCATGCATGCATGCTGCACGACTCGACATGGGATGTTCGATCGACGGAAAAACAAGCCCTGTAAGACCAGGTCGTAGTTTATACTTACTCACTTTTACAGAATATGACATAGTCTCTATATTACAATGGGTCTATAATATTAAAAATAAAATATACGGTCCTTATAACTAAAGATAAGATAAGAGTTTCTTTTTTTCTCTTGTGATGCGTGTGCACAGGGCTGGTCCTAAACATCTAAGGGCCCTGGGCGAGATAAAATTCGAGGCCCTATATTTGAACGTAAGCACTAATGACAATTTTATTTTAGTTATAAAATTATTTATTATAATATTACCATAAAATCTCAATTGCGTAGGGATGAAGACAGTCGAAAAGGTTAGAAAGGATATTATTTGTCCAAAAATGACTCTCCGTCGGTTAGAAATTTATATATTTACCAATTCAACTATTCAGTGGTGATCGAAATGTGGTGATAAAAGAAATTGAAAAAAAGAAATTAAATTTTACATATGGCTTGAATCAAAAACAATACCATTTTTACAGAAACCATGCTTGGTCAGTCAGGAATTTCCGACACTGTCTTTGTTACTGCGTGCTAATCATGACAATCTAATTCCTAATTAAAATTATCTGAGGAAAATGTAACACGCTAATAGGGAACACAGTTCTAGAGCAGGATATGATGGAATATTTTGCATCAGCCAAAGAATGAATTTCCGGTGTTTATCACGCAAAATTGATAGAACAAAGGCTGGACGGCTGGTGAGGGTCAAGTTCTTCAAATTAGACTTTCCAGCCCTTGGTAGTAGCAAGCCAGCAAAGGGTGACGCTGGGTTGTGCCAAACGAATCAACAAAGTAGGAAATGACTAGACGAGGAGTTATGCACTGGCGTTTGTTTCAGAATTAGAGGGAAACGAGGCGGCGTGACGCTTAATTTGTTACTCGCGGCGACCGGCGAATGCAGAACGAGAACATGTATCAGCTTGTGTATTGAGCCTTTGCTTAGCTAACGATACTTATGTGCTGCTATACATGTAGGCCATGGGGGCCCTGACTCCGGGGGACTAGGGCGGTCGCACCGTTTGCCCTGCCCCCAGGACCCAGCCTGTGCGCAGGTGGAAGGAGAGGACAGAAAGAGAGCGACCCTGTTTTTATACAACTAAGATAGCTAAGAGTTAGCACATATCTATACACTAGTATATAAGGTAATCTCTGTCGGTTCGTAAATAGCATCTGTCAGTTTCAAAACTAACAGTGATATCTAATACCACCGTCGGGTCAGATAACGCTACCATATCACCACCCAATCCGTCATTAACTAGTAGTAAGGAGTTGGGGGACTGCTTTTTTTCACTAGTGACATATAGAGTATGCGATGCACAGGACACATGGTACATTCTAAAATTTCACTAGTATTAGATCAAGTTAGCCCCATAGACATAGTATTATACCTATATAATAGGTATAGGATAGATCAGTAGTGGACCCAAGAATTATCTTGAGCCTAGACAAGGCTAACAACGGATATCAAGTGGATATAAATCCATATAACTGTATATACCGTTTACCAGAAAATAAATGTAAGATGTTATATCGATGAGATTGATGGTGGTGTATTGCTACGAGGAAGCTGCTGCGCGCGCCGCTGCCTCCACACATGCACATGCACAGTAAAAAAATAAATAAATAATAAAATATTTAAAGAATCGAGTAAACTTTATACTAATAATTTAAAATTTTCATCTCTAATTTTAAAACTTATAATTCAATTTTCGAAACTTTTAAGTCAAATTTAAAAACTATCAACTAAGAATTTTTAAAAAATCTACTTACATTTTGAAATTTTCAACCCAAAATTTAAAACTTTTAATTAGGTTTTCGAAACTTTTAACTAAAATCTAAAACTTTTACTCTACTTATTTATGTATTATTTTATAATTAAAAATTATTAAGTACTAATAATGATGATTAGAGAAATGATTAGCCTTAATGACAGATTTAGGAGAGCCCGTAGCGCATTGCTGATGCCTTAGACTATGTATATATGGGGCTAGTATTATTTTGAAAAGAAAAAGATGATGGGGGCTAGAAAGTTTTGTCATTTTGCCTTTATGTTATAGACATGTGATGGTGTGAGTTTTTGCTTCGCTAGTTTGCCTAGCTGATCTGACCTCTGTTAGAATTAAAAATTAAGCGTAGTAATTAAGAACTGCTATACTGTTGCATGTGGTTGGGCTAGGGCATAAGCGCAGTAATTAAGTTACTAACTCTCTTAGATGCGGTGGAGCCCGGGACCAGCCCAGTGTCCATCGACCCAAAAAACTATTTTTATAGCCGATTATAAAACTTTTATACACACGTTTAAAAAACCGTCTATGACATAAGATATTTATAAATCAAATTTTTTTACAGGTGGTTCTATAATGTAAAAAATAAATTTCTGGTTTTTTATTTTTACAGGCGCAAAATATACCCAAAAAATATTTCAAATTTTACTAGGCATATCTACAATTAGTGCAGGCAGTTTTTTAGGAAGTCTATCTGTGAAAACTTTTTTCCTTACTCTTTGAAAATGCCTAAACTTTAAAAATTCATTTTAAGTCCGATTGAGAAAATCAAAGTTATATGTGATCCTTACAATATATCTTTTAATAAGGTCAAGTCAATATTTCTTTAGAATATTTCTTTTAATATGATCGTTTACTTATGTTAAATTGCCTCTACGTGAATTGACATATTATGCAACTTGATATTAGTGAACGACCATATTAAAGGAAATATTGACGTCACCATATTAAAGAAAATATTGCAAGAATCTTAGAGAACTTTGGTTCAATTGAACTTAAAATCAATTTTCCATAAATTTTTAAAGTTTGGGTATTTTCAAAAGAATAAGGAAAAATAGTTTCCATGGGCAGACTTCCTAAACAACCATATGCACTAATCGATTTTTACACGTGGTGCCTTAAGAGAACTACATGTAAAAATCATCCTATTTTCCCTTCACTCCATCCGAGGTTGTTTGGAAAATTCAAAAAATCAGTTTTTTTAAATATATATGAGAACTTATAACGAATATTTGGGCACTAAACTATCTCAAATGAAAAAAAAATTAGAGTTCTTGATCTCGTCAAGGGATATAATTTTCATATAAAGTTTCTCCCCATCCGACTTCATATGACAAAGTTATGATTTTTTTTGAAATATGATTGTTTCCATTTTTAGAGTTGGTTTCTCGAGAAAACCGTAAAATTGTTTTTATGGGTGATTTATTAAGAGAACCACGTGTAAAAAATCATCCTATTTCTACATACGGTTCATTTAAGAAACCGTCTCTAAAAATCATGATTTTCTTAAGAGAACCATCTATCTCAATAGTCTCATATTTTAACGTGCAGTTCTCTTCAAGTAACCGCTTATAAAAATCTTTTTTTCAACCATGAGACCCTCTCACCATTATCTTATAATACACCTATGCAATAAATGAGGGCGTCCGGTTTTTAGCAGTGACAGTGTCTCCTCGAGAATCATGTCAATATTGTTGATCACGTATACATGCATACAGTACATTGTAATCCTATATGCAGTGCTTCTCCTCAGATCATGTGATGGTCTCCTGACTGACATTTCGTCGCCTGCGTGGGCCAGCTCGCGGACGATATTTTGGAGCGGCTGTGTGGTCAGCCAGAATCCCGGCGCGGCGGTTGGTCGTCGGTCCATCCATCCGTGGGGGCGAGCTGAGCTTGGGATGGCCGTTTTCCAACTCATCCGAGGAGGGAAACAATCCATGGTTTGGTAAGTCTCTCATCAGCATGAGCAGACACTTTGATCTGAATTCTCGATCAAATGACCGTCGATAATAGACCGCACTTTTGTCAGATAGCAGTTAAAGCTAGCTAAAGCAAGCTGCTCTCATCATATATGATAGATAATTAAGCTTCATATATCGATGGCATGTGCGGAATCAATGCTTAAACTAATCATTGCTAGTGAATTTTTTAATAATACTATTCATTCTAACCTTTGCTTCGAAAAAGCTACAGCCAATATTACATAGCTTGCAGATCAAACGATTGCGAATTACAGAATCACACCTTTATTGAAAACAAGAAAACTACTTAAGAATATCAGATTAAAGAGAGAGATAACACATTACTAAAACTTCCATCTATAATTGACAAGAATATACATAACCGTTGTTTATTTCTAGTGGCTTGTAAGTTGGGTGTAGTCCTTTTCTTTCTCAATCCAGGAAACATAATCTATGAAACCAGCGGCCAATCATTGTGCTGATCGAAATTCGCTCGCATCACCATTCGCGATTGACATCGAACTGTAGCAGAACATAACATCGGAAAGTAACTAGGTTGTAAATCATTTGTTCGTTTAGATCTTGCCACCACCATAACCATCAAAGCCGATCCGGCGGGAACACCATCAGCAAGGACGTCACACTAATGGGAGCCTCCAATGTGACGCCTCCAAGAAGGTCACGACGATTAGGATGTTGTCGTCATTGTTCCTGATATCCGAAACTAGGCTTTTACCTAAAGAGTCCACCCCAAGGCACAAAGGTGAGGGAGGGCATTGCGACATCGCCTCCAGAAAGGTGTGTGGTGTGTCCACATGCGTCACCGATGTTAGTTGGATGCTATTGTCACCCCTAGACCTGGTGGTCCCGATCCACGCTGCCATGAGAGAGAGTTTGAAAGGAAGGCATGCCGCTGGCCACCGCCTCCACATCTTGCAAGATGCTGGCTTCACAGCGACACTCGCTACCTCTAGCATCTCCTCGCCCTTGCACTAGGTGGAGGTCCATTGAAGCCGCTGCACAATCGTCATGGGAGTGTATTCATTGCCACTTCCCCATCTCCCTGCTCACGCCTGGCCGGCCGCCTTGCCGTGGTGTGTCTCCACAGATCTCCGCACCATCCTCCACAGCTCGCTAAAGCCACATGGCTGCATGCATTGCTGCAATTGTGAGTCGGCGCCTCGGAACCAACGGTAGTGGCGGCGAGTAAGCAACATACGACGCAACCGCTCGGTTCCGCGCAGTCTACCTTCGGCAGCCGCAACATGCCCAACGCCTTCTCGTACGTACCACCTCATTGCCACCACTAGCAGGCACCTCCGCCGTAGTAGGCAGGTTCCGCCAGTAGCAGCGGCGAGAAAGAGTTGTGATGAGGTAGGCTGCCCAGTTTTGTTAACCTGGTATGGAGAACTATGTACTGCATGTTTGTAACAAAGGTATTATGCCCATTGGGTTCGATAAGAATTTCGGATATATGAAACTAAGACTCATTCCTACAGGAACAAGAATGGAGGTCTTAACCTACTTCCGTCCATGTGTTGTACCAGAGGTGTCACCCGATAAAAAACTGAGTTACACTAGGTCAACAAAATCAACATAGCTAGATAAACTCAAGGAAGACAACCCCACTGAGCACATATCATATTTTGATGAGGTTTTTTATCAACATTGCATGTCTACAACCACCGGAGTCTAATAATCAAGTGATTCTATCTTATATATTCTCTTTTTTATTCTTAGAGTTGCGTGGGTCTATTTATCCCTAAATCATAGAGCGATCATTAATCGTATATATAGGATTTCCTACCCGAACAAAAAATACCTAAACACAACTATCCACGGTAGTATTTTGTACTATTATATATGCTAGATGCATTTCCTTCTATCCTTAATTATGGCCCTGTTTAGAGGAGTAAGATTATGAGAAGCGGCTGGTGACAGGCCACTTCTACAGCTATAGATTCTCATAATCTATATGAATCTGAACTGTTTATGGGAGTTTCTATCAGCTCGAGATTCTAGGAGAAGTTGTAGCTAACAGATGCTCTCCCAATCAAGGCCTATGATTATCTCCTGTCATTGGTTCATCTCGGATCTTGTTGGCCATCTCGACCTTTGACAAGTGGTTCTCTCCAACCTGACAACACCATGCATGTGCATGACCACCTCGTTGGAAAGTTCCATGAGAATTCTAGAAAACCAACATTATTGGCACAGGCCAGCTAAGGGATGTACCTAAACTATTGTCCAATTCTTTCTGCAGTGTAATTAGCTCCAGTTGGCCTACTGGTCTGGCAAACGAAACGAACAGAGGCTCCAATGGCCAGTTGGACCAGGATCGCCAGGGCATGCTCAATCGACCTGCACAACACACACACATCTGCTTGACTGCTTCATTCCTAGGAAATCAAGTATCAAGTACAGCCATGCAACTACTGCACACGTAAAGGCCCCCACCCCACTGCCAGTTCTGTGGCTGCTGTGAGCAGTGCGGGCCCTGCTTTGTTTCTGTTCCCTTCAAAGCGAAAAAGCGGACGAGAAAGTCCAGCGCCTGTGTGCCTCCCACGGCGGGCGACGTTACCGCCTTGTGGCCACGCACCACGGGCTGCAAACCCGGGATCCCGAGAGGCCACGCGCCGCCCACGTCGCGCGCGCCGTGGAGTCCACCCCGTCTTTTCACCCATCGTGATCGCCATCCCGGCCGAGCGTGGCACGACGGAGGCAAGCACACGCGGTAGCTAGCTACGGACGCATGCATGCCGGCCGCTCGGCGAGAGAAAAGGAAAAAAGACTCCGCCGCGGGGACGTGCGGCGCCTCGCCTCGCCACCGGCCGGCCCGAGACTGTGCTGTACTTCGCGTTGGAATTTTGCAGGTGGTGACGTATCAACAATGCCTGAGACCGGCCGAGGGAGAAGCTGTGTATGTGTGTGCAGGTAAGCGCTACACAGCTGTGTGGTTTGTTCTTCCTCTTTGCTTCGCAGCGGGGTCATCAGTGGGTGGGTCACTGGATCGACGCACAGCCGCTTTCCTCTAAACCCAAGGGATATCACATGTTGATCAATCTCGATCTGCATACATGTTCCGAGACCTCGCTTTCTTTAATTCTTTTCCTTCATCTCTTTTCATTCATGTGCGACTGTGACATGGCTACTGTTAGGTTGTGGGTACCACAGGGGAAGAAAAGAATCAGGTCATATGTTTCGCAATATTCAGCATATATGGATCGATCCGTCTTACTGGATGATTTCTTTTCATTGTAAATATGAACACGCTTTGTGATTACTAGCCACTAACCTTACCCTTTCTGGGAAGTCTCGTCTTCATAATCTATCTATCTATCTATTATAAGAAAAAAAATTTAAAATGTTAGATTATAGTGTGCCCAAATTACAGTGATGTAGGTAAATCGATATAGTTATATATAAAATATAATCGTATATATAATTTTTTTAGATAATAAAAATAGTTCACATCTCCTTCTTCTGCCAACAGGCACATGGCCAATGAGTCCAAATGTCACACTCCGATCTGGAACCGTCGTACAATAGTACCAAATAGATCGTGCCACAGGAAAACAGCATGAACTGCCTTCCCGCGGAACCGCGATACCGATACCAGTCCCAGGACATAGCGCTGGTATCCACGGAAATCAGACATGCATCATTGCAGTATCTTAAATAAATAAATAATTAAATAGACATATACTTTAACTTACGTTGTAGCTTCGAAGCAAACCGGAGACAACAACGAACAGCACGGAGACAGCGGCAGCAGCGGAACAATGGAGTAAGTCTCAACACATAGGAAATGGTTAGGAACCAGGACGAAACCCTAGTCCTCACGTCACTGCAACTCCTGCTTCAGCTCCTGGCGGAGAACTATATATATAGAGTAAGGATGAGTACTTACGTACTCAGCAAGCTAGGGAAACTTAGGTGGTTGTTGCAGGCTTCAAAGAGAGGCTGGATATTTTGTAATTCCTTTTTGTTGAAATCTTTTAAATCTGCTAGGGTATGCTTCTCAACAATCAGGACAAGGTGAGTCTCGCCCGATTGGAGTGAAAGATACATCAATCTTTATTTCTCTGGTTTTTCACAATCTCAAGAATTCACATCAATTGGCTTCCCGAGCCAAAACATTTTCTCCGGACTTCCCGAGTCCTGCTGTTCACGATAGCCAAGCTATTTCATCAGACCTCCAGCGTCCTAGATGGCATTTTCTTCCCACAGTTCCCAAACCACTCACACATTTTGCAAATAGGGTAAAAATAAAACTACGCTAAGGAATCACCTCACATCCACCCATGACCGTGGGCACGGTTGTTCAAACAGTTTAAATCTCTGCAGAGGGGGTACACTTTACCTATACGACGCTACTCACTCTAGCCACTAGCTCACATTGATCAGGTACGATCGGTGGCCTACAGGTTTTCGAGACAAGGCGTTTTCCCAGCCCTCCCAGGTTACCCCATGCCAACTGGAGGAGTCTTGAGACTAATCATAGGGTAAGTCCATGACCATGCTGTACCAGGAACCCAGGAGACAACCCCAACGCCCTCCAGCATGATCCACAGTCCAATGGCATGCAAGTCGTCCCTGAGAGTCTAGTTACTTAGCCAGGGGCTTCCCATATCACCCATATAGTTGTACTATCATATGTTTAGATGAAATTCCGAAGGAATCGGTTCTTAAAGTGACCACACAAGCATCACACACACCAGACCGGCCTTGTGTTGTGAATCTCCATTTTGAAACTCATTTTTCTTTCACAAGGCACCGACCCAGGTGTTGGGTTTTTCAAACATTTCGTAAAACCACATTTTACCCAAGAAGTTGCTCAAATTTTAAGTTTAAAGGAGCGACCGTCAGTACTAGTACAATAGTGCACGAATACCGAGGCACGGCAGTGGTGGTTACAAGGGAACATGGTATTTTAATCATCAAGGAAGGATTTAGATGCAGCAAGTTTAGGAAGGTCCGCTGGTCTGATTCACAGACGGGACAGCACAGATCAGAGCACGCCTATCGATGCAAGATTTCGCAAATAAAAATAATTTAAATTTCAATTATAGGCTCGATTGGTCAAAGGTGACTTGCCTTGCTCTGGGTCTTCACGAGTCTTCGAGAAATCGCCGCGCAATCCGCTCCGAAACAAATTTCTATCAACTGTTACTACGCGCAAACATACAAAATCTACATAAAGACCAGGAAACAGATCCTATTTAGTGCTAATAATAGTGCCATTAGATAGATCTCAATTTTAGAAAATTACTAGACTTGGAACGGAGTCAATCGGATCAACGGATTGAAAGATATGAATTTCCGAAGTTTATTTGGATTTTTGGATAAAGGAAAAAGGGTTAAATGGAATTTATAAAGGATTATTCCCTGGATATCTCCATTGTATCACTGATAGTGAGGGCCCACTGTCAGCCATGGCCCATAGGCCAGTGAATAGAGAGAGGGCTAGGAGGAGAACACTGACTGGGGGGCCCATGCGCAAGAGAGAGAGGTAGGTGATGGGAGAATAGGGAGTGGGGCCCGGGTGTCAGTGGCATAGCGCTTGTGGCCATGGCTCATGGTGGACAGGAAAGAGGAGGCCCATTCGTTAGCGGCTGTTGGTGTATGGACAGGTTCCAAGGGAGTGGAAGGAGAGAGAGGAGGTGGTAGGCTGGCTGTGGGATCGGTTCGTGGTGCACCTGAGAGGGATGGGCCCACCGGCACTGACATCGTCCGCGTACACAGTGCACATGCGTCAAGCCATGCCAGGATGGCGCCCGAGGTTGGCACACGGTGGGGCTCGTTTGTCAGCCGCACAGAGGAGCGAGGGCTGGGCCTAGGTGCCAGCGAGCATGGAAAGGAACTGCGTCTCAGCGCGCGCGAGGCCACCTGTCAGAGGGTGCGTGGGAGGGCCATGGCTCTGCCGTCGGAATTGCATGGCCGACGGCGGTGAGACCCATCCTGCGAGCGACAGCGTTCTGGGGCAAGGGAAACACGTCGGTAGGGAGAGGAGGTCAAGGGAAATCACCCGAGCGGCTTCGATTTGGCAATTTGCGATGGGGGATGGTTGGTGACAGGAGTCCAAGGCGAGAAGAGAAAGAAACAGAGGGGGAAGATGACGACAAGGGCCGTGGCGGTGTCAGGGTGAGCCGAGGAAGGCTGAGAGAGGAGAGGGGCACCAGGGTAACACCCAGAGGAGGCACACGCGAGGGGCCCGACGGGGAGCTTACCTGCGGGATGGTGCCGTGGCGGTGGCCAGGGAGTTGGGGGGCGGGGGGGAGAAAGCCGACGATGAGAGCCGGGACGGCGCTCCTCAGGTCGAGCGGGGACCAGGTGAGATAGGGGAACGAAGTCAGAGGAGAGCGGTGCTCGCAGCGCTGGTTCAGGTTGGCGAGGAGGAGTTTGCCCCGAGGCAGTCAAGTGGCGGCCGAGCTTCGGGAGACGATGCGGTCGTCGATGTCCAAGAAGGAGAGCGGAGAAGGGGTGAAGAGGAGCCTCGGGCGGGGTATTTATAGGGGCGGCGTTTGTGCTCGGTTTGAGGAAGGGGGTTGCCAATCATTCGAGCTCAATCATGGACGAGAGAGAGAGGCAAGCGCTCTATGTGCATGAGCACGGAGGCGAAATCTTAGCGACGGCGGGGATGCGAGGGGCGGTGGCAGTCGATGGATCAGGCAGTCGGTTTTGAAGTGTGGGGTCGGGCTTTCCCGGTCAAGGAAGGACACGACGGTGATGCGCGGTACATAGGCGGAGGACAGAGGAGAGAGGGATGGGAAAAGGGACGGTAAGGCCATCCCATCATTGGCGGGTTGCAGTGGGGGAAAAAGGGGCGAGGTGGGCACCGAGTGAGCGATGGAGCGGCCAACGTCTTGCGGTCATTTGACTGAACAAGAGTTGGGCACGAACAGAGGAAGAAGGGATGGGAATGGGAGGTTGAAGGCGATGCACAGTGCGGCGCGATCGAACGGCGGAGAGCGGCGTGGGGACACGCAACACGTATCCGGGGCGGGGTGGCAGTCTGCGCGGGGGTTAGGGGGATCGGTCGGCTGCAGGCTCACTTTCGGCCATGCAGTAGACATCGGGTGGGCGGCGGGCGAGGCTCACGCGCGGTCGCGGCGGTCCACACGGCGGGCAAACCTGTTAAGTAGGATTGGACGGCAACCACGGCGGGCACGGGACACGCGGCGGCATCCAGAGCAAGTGGGAGCGATCTAGGAGATCGGATGGCCAAGCGAGGCACTCGGGCCACATGATGGAAATTGGCAGGGCGCACACGATACTAGGCCAAAAGAGGAAGGGGGCGGCCCAATGATACAGTGGTCCTTGGTATTTTTCTGGGGTTTATTTGGTTGGTTATTTGAGGGCTCTGCTTGGAGGTTTGAATTTCAAAATTCATATTTGAACTCTGAAATTTTTTTAGGGAGATTAAGGGAGGATGTCTCAAGGGGAATAATTGATATTTTTGGAGGAGTTTGTATTTGAACTTTTAGAGGATTTCAAAGGAGGGATAGACTCAAATTCAAATTAAATTCTTAATTTGAATTTGCGATCGCCTATAGGGATTTTCGAGGAGGAAATTCCAGAAGGCCAATGGTGGAGATCTTTTATATATATACACACACACACACATACACATACACATGTGCAAATGGGTATATATCTCTATACAGGCTTAAAGGAGGAATTAATGGGTGAGATAGGGGTGGAAGGTTGATACATGTATTTATGCATGTATACATTTACATACATATATATACACACACACACAGTGCAAATGGGTATATATCTCTATATAGGCTTAAAGGAGGAATTAATGGTGAGATAGGGGTGGAAGGTTGATACATGTATTTATGCATGTATACATTTACATATATATATATATATATATATATATATATATATATATATATATATATATATATATATATATATATATATATATATATATATATATATATATATATATATATATTGGTGGGAAGAGATTTTTGAATAGAGGTTGATGCCCAAGCTATATTATTTAACTCGGGATTTCATTTGGGGATTCAAGGGAGAGAGAAAACAAAGGAAATTTTAGGAGGGAAACCAAAGGGGTATGATTCGAACAACGGAACAGATATCGAGGCGGAGGCTTTTAAGAAGAGATCAAAGGACTTTGCCGTTAGGGTTTTAGGAGCGATGTCCGGAGACGACGATTCGACATCGAAGATTATTTTGGAACAGGAGTTTTTTGAGAGGAGGGATTACGAGATAAAGGACAGGAAGACAAACTAAGATCCAGGCATGACATATAACACAGCACTCAAAGATCGAAATTTTCACGGGTAGTTTTTAGCAAAACAATAGTTTTAACGTCTCGCTGAAAGTGGGGCGTTACAAACCTACCCCTTTTACAAAAATCTCGTCCTCGAGATTTGAAGGCGGATAGAACAAAGGAGCACAAAAGGGAAACTTCAGACTTCTTTGCTGCTTCTGTCACTTCAGATCTTTCCTCTGGTTGACTTGTAAACCTTGCATTGGTCTGTCAGTTGTTCTGCATAGCTGGGTGGTCAATTCTGCTGTGGTTCTTCTTCTTCGGGGAGAACTTGTTCTTCACCTTCTTCTTCCATGGTCTCGAGGTACTCAACTTCTTCAGTTGGTTCTGCTTGCACGTGATTCAGGCGTCCATGTCTGGCAGCTGGTGAAGCTTGAGAGATTGATCCACTGCTTTGTGGTCTTTCTTTTCCTGGTGCAGACGCTTTGGTTGACACGTAGAACTGAGGTTTCATGGAACGATTCTCAGGGCATTCACGAGAGTAGTGTCCCATCTCATGGCAGCTGAAGCATTCGATGTTGGCCAGCTTTGCAGGTTTTCTTGGTGAACTCTCATTAGCTTGTCGTTGTGTACTATTTTTCTTTCCTTGGGGGCAGTTCCTTGCGTAATGCCCTTCTTTGTGGCAACTGAAGCACTTTTTGTTGGCTGTATGGTCTGCTGTCTTTGATTGGGGAACACACGTGTTGGGGTTATTTCCTTCCAAATTTTTGAGGTTGGGTCTGGTCAGTTGTTGAATAACTGTTGCAGTCGACATTCCATGGCATGTTTGCATCATCGAACGTTTGCTTAGACGTGGCCCTTCTTGTAAGATGGATTCTGATGGTGGGGCCTTACGTTTCGAACAGTCTTCTTCTTTCTTTGTATCCTCTCGTAGGGGAAACTCGTGGATCATACTCTAAAGTTTAGGGTACTGGCGATTCTGAAGTGCAATCCTCATTCCTGCAACCATTCCTCTTAGATAATCTCGAGTTGTCTCTTGGTGGATATCTAGATTTTCTAGTGATCTTGCACTTTGGAATCCCTTTACTTTATCTTTACTATTGCTCTGATCTCGGTGAGGCTGTAGTGATTGTAGTAGTAACTGTTGCTGTTGTTGCATGGCGGTGACAATCTGCGTTACTCCTTGCATTATCTGAGCTTGTATGGCCATCATTTGTTGAAGATCCATTAACGTCTTCTGCGTTCCGGTTGCATCGTGGTTGACTGGCTCAAATGCAGTTGCTAGTGTACTTTCTGTCCTTTGTCGGCTGGTTTGGTGGTCCAGGTGCTCCGAGTTGATAGATCGGATTGAGTTGCTCTTGGTTCCGTGGTGGTCGAGGGCACGGGTCGGCGGTTGGTGCGACGTGCCATCTATTCCAGGTTGACTGAGATCAGAACAATTGGGGAACAGGAGTAAAGATGTAACTGAAAACACTAGATGAAAACGGTTTTCGCAATTCCGAGGAAGAATAGTGGTATGTCCCAGTCAGTAGCTCAACTGGTCCCATACTTGAACACGGACTACCAGGCATAACATCACACACGCATTGCTTCGCCACAACTCCTACTGAGCGGGCGACGATACTAAGGTTATCTATTACCGAAGGCTAGCTATTAACTCGCTAGGCAGAAACACACCTTTCATCAACTGAGCATGATGTCAGGCGGGCTCCAGGGCGAAAGGCATAACACGAGACTAGCTTCTAAATTTTGATGTAGACAGGGGGAAACAGACAAAGATTTTTCGAAAGTCTAGACCAAAAGGAAAACAATTCCTTAGCTTTTCGCAATTAGCTTTGTATTCAAATATTGCCATCCTATCAGGGGGTTTCGGTCCTAGAGCCAACCTATGCTCTGATACCATCTCTATCACACCCCGATCTGGCACCACCGTACAACAGTACCAAATAGGTCGTGCCACAAGAAAACAGCGCGAACTGCCTTCCCACGAAACCGCGATACTGATACCAGTCCCAGTCCCAGGACACAGCGCTGGTATCCACGGAAATCAAACATGTATTATTGCAGTACCTTAAATAAATAATTAATTAAATAGACATATACCTTAACTTACGTTGTAGCTTTGGAGCAAGCCGGAGATAGCAACGAATAGCACGGAGGCAGCGGCCGCAGCGGAACAATGGAGTAAGTCCCAACACACAGGCAACGACTACGAACCAGGACAAAACCCTAGTCTTCACGTCACTGCAACTCTAGCTTCAGCTCCCGACGGAGAACTATATATATAGAGCAAGGGTTAGTACTTACGTACTCAGCAAGCTAAGAGAACTTAGGTGGTTGTTTCAGGCTTCAAAGAGAGGCTGGATATTCTGTAATTTCTTTTTGTTGAAATCTTTTAAATCTGCTAGGGTGTGCTTCTCAACAATCAGGGCGAGGTGAGTCTCGCCCGATCAGAGTGAAAGATGCATCAATCTTTATTTCTCTAGTTTTCACAATCTCAAGAATTCACATCAATTAGCTTCCCAAGACAAAACATTTTCTCCGGACTTCCCGAGTCTTGCTGTCCACGACAGCCAAGCGATCAATGGCATTTGGCCGAACGGCTTCTGGGAGCGAGGAGGAGGAAAACATGACGGCGACGAGAGGAGGAAGATGACCGTGGGGGATATCGATGGCTGCGTGGCGCTTGGGGTTACATGGCAAGGATCCAGGTGGCGCGGGGCGGTGCACGGGTGGACGATGAGATCGGACGGTGCAGCGCAATGCACGGGGCGACACGTGGCAGACATCGCACGGCGCGAGGCGGTCCATGCGGGCGAGTGAGATCAGGCGGCTGGTGCGGTGCCGACGGCCACACGGTAGCAATCCAGCAGCCGAGCGTGCCTCACATGGGTGAGCCGTGGCCATGCGGGGTGTAGGAACGGGCCAAGCGGGAGTTGGGCCGAGGCCAAGGAAGGCAGGCCGGGAAAAAGGGGATTTGGCCCGATTGCACGGTGTTCCTTTATATTTTCCCAATGAATTAATTTGAAGGGGTTTTGGATGTTTTAGTTTGGATTTTGAATTCAAACCTTTTTATTTGGAGCCACAATAAATTAGGTATCCTAGGGGCATGAATTTCAAGGGAATAATTTGATATTTTGGAGGGGGTTTTGTATTTGAACTTTCAAAGGGAATTGAGTTGGAGGGCAAACTTGATTATTTTTAACTAGCATTTGAATTCAAACTAAGCATTTTGAACTCGAAGGAAAACAAGGAATCAAAGGAGGGAGTCCAAATTAGACATTTCAGTATTTTTGGCATAACTTTTGTGCTTGGACTTCAAGGATTATTCAGAGAGGATTTCAAGGAAATTAGAGGAGGGAAACAAGGCGGGGGAAAGTCTTAGGGTTTTGATCCGGAGATTTCTGGACAAAGATCGAATCAGGGTATTTTCGAAGGGATAGGAAGGAACCTGCTGTTAAGGTTTTCTTACGAAGGATATGAACGGAGTCCGAGATTGGATATTCGAGGAAGAAAGCCGATAGGGTTTTAGGAGCGAAGTTCGAATACGGTGATTCAAACTCGGAGAATATTTTTGGAACAGAGATTTTGAGAGGTCAGGTCTTGGAGATTCAGGGACAAGGAGACAACTGAGATCCAGGCACGACTTATGACACAGCATACAAAGAGTGAAATTTTCACGGATAAATTTTATTAAAATAGAGTTTAATGTCTCGCGGAAAGCGGGGCGTTACAATTGCGTTGTTTAAAAGACCCATAGTGAAAAAAGTGGTCTTTTGCTCTCATTAAACCAGCCCAGAATTGAGAAATTCCAGGTTTGTGTGACATTTGGGAGAGGGGTTTATCCTTCAAATACTTGTTTCATAGCAGGCTTTGCCATAGACCTTCGCTATTAAGCAATTGAAATAACCATTTGCTTAATAAGCATTTATTCTTAATGTCAAGGTTTTGGACACCTAGTCCACCCTAATCTTTTGGTCTACAAATGTTTTCCAATTTAGTTAGTCTATACTTCTTTTTCTAATTGTTACTACACCAGAAAAAACAAGATCTGTAGTAATCTAATCTTTGAAGCACACCCCTAGATATTTCAAAGAATGACAATATGAACATGGGTAGGCTCGAAAGAGCTGAATTAAGAAGGACTAGTCTCCCACCATAGGAGATGTTTTTCCCTTCCAAGTACTGAGTTTTCTCTCAAATCTATCCTCCACTCCTTTCCAATCAATATTTCGGAGTTTTCAGTAGTGAATGGGGATACCTAAGTATCTGAATGGAAAAGAACCTATCTATATTGGTCATCAATTTCCTTAGCATTCCCAAAGCAGAAAATCTCACTTTTGTGGAAGTTTATTTTCAGCCTGGAGAGTTGCTCAAACACAGTTAGGATGACCTTCAAATTTTTTGCCTGTTGACAATCATGTTGAAGAAATAACACTGTATCATCAACATATTGGAGTATGGACAATCCATCATCCACTAAATGTGGGATTCTCCTTTAATCTGACCATCGTCTTTTGCTCTTTCAATTAGAATGGCCAACATATCCGTGACTATGTTAAAGAGAATCAGGGACATTGGATTTCCTTGTCTCAAACGCTTACGCGGCTAAAAATTATTACCCACGTCGTCATTGACTTTGACATTAACACTTCCTCCTTCAACCTATTTGGAAATCCAGTTACACCACTGTTAGCAAAACCCTTTCATTCGTAGTATTTATTGGAGGAATTGCCATTGAACTTTATCATAAGCTCTTTCAATGTCAAATTTAAAAATGGTTGCATCCATTTTTTTTTGCGCATCTCATGGATAGTCTCATGTAAGAATATAATCTAATATGTAAAAACAAAAGCTAAGAGTTGCATATCAATCTAACTCTACTTTTAAAAATAAATTATATACAAATTATAACTGTATGCATAGAGACAAAAATTAAACGTTGATATAAAATCCAATTTTATTTTCAGTTTCATATAGAAATCATAATTGTATTTTTAGAAATAGAACATAAGATTGTATATCAAATCAAATTATACTTCTATCTAACTCTGCTAAAAGTTGCGCAGGAAAATCCACTAGTTATGAATAGGTTAAATACACGTTGCAATAGGTGAGAGGTAAGTAAGTAGTGTCATACATGATGAGGAGTCCATGCAAAAAAATATCCTTATAGATGGTAGCCAAGAGCTAAGGGCAGTCCCAACCTAAGACACTAGCCATAGTTTCTATAATCTTCATATCATCAAAAAACTAGTACTAGACACTACTTTTCCAATGCAAACACTACTATTCCATACTTAAATTTAATACTACTCATCTCTCATTATGTCTTGAATGTTGTGTAGAAAACATGTCTCATGCAAGAGTTGGTTTCCTCCTCTTTCTTCATTTACTCACTTACCACATCATCTTTTATTCTAGATAGCAGCTCATTTAATTCTATGGACACCATCCTAGTCACTGACGCCCAGTCCTTGCGCTGCCCACGCTGCCAATCTCACGATCGATCTCACACTTACAGATGAACCTATGTGTTTATTAGTTCGGGGCATGTTTTAATTAACATGACACCTATAAATAAGATAAACATATAAATACACTTGTGATGAGTTAGTTAAGAAATTATTGTGATGTCAAAATTGGGCGCGGCTAATTTGAGCATGCGCATTGCTAGTGCACAAGATGACAAAAGGCCAACGCTGACTTTTTCTTTCGATGACTCGTGCTCGCACCCTATCCAAAACGGAGGCACGTGGTTTTTTTTCCTTTCCCCATGCGCCACCATGTGATTTCCCTTTTCCAGCGTACCCCGCGCGCCTTAGCCCCACCAAGATTTACTTCCTGTGTTTAAGGCCCACGAAAGAAACATCTTTTAACACATATAATATAAAAACTTCCAACTAATAATAGATGAAACTTTTAACTAGATTTTCAATCAAATGTCTGGGAAGAGGTAAATAGGGATAATAAATGGGTGGGAGATAATGGAAAGAAACTTCCAACTAACAATACTAAAAACTTCCAACTGTGCTAGTTAGAGTAAAATGAAAAGTAACTTTCAACATAAAACAACTGCAACTTTCAACAATAGATCTATCCATCCGTGCACAAACATTTTAAATAGGGGTGAGGAAAAATTGGAAGGATTATTAGACTTTGATGTTCCATTTCTCTCCCTTTTTAGTTGCTTCTTGTATTCTGCCTCGTCGATTTCTAACATTTAAAACCATGCAAAATTTAACATCAAATGTGTGAATAGTTTGTATTCTTAAATCATCCATGCAAAAAAGTAAGATTCAAAAGCATATATACCATGTTTTGCAGCCAATAACACCATAATGTCATTAATACCATTCTCTTTGCCTCTCATTCCATACATGTAGATGTAGGTGTTGTCCTTCAGAAGCTCCTTCCACGGCTCCCCCTTGTACTCTGCCACCTGGGTCTAAATGTACATCTCTCCCTAGAGTTAATCTGCTCTCTGCTGACAACATAATCAATCCTGAAGTTCACCAGCACTTGAATCAAAACTTTCAACCCGAATCAAAACTTTCAACACACTCATAAAAAAATCCTACTTATACACCTTTAACTTGAATCTCCAATATTTTCAATCAGTGCCTCTAAAGTTTCTACTCATAAAACTTTCAACTCAAATATAAAAAACTTTCAACTCAAATCATAAAAACTTTCAATTTGTGCCCAAAAAACTTTCAACTCAAATCACAAAAACTTTCTACTCATACAGTTCAACTCAAATTTCCAAAACTATCACGCCATGCTTCGAAAACTTCCAACGCGAATAAGAACATTTCTGCTCGTACACTTTTAACTTAAATCTTTAAAACTTTCAACTCAAATAACAACAAATTATCGACTGAAACTTTTTGTTATGAACATTTATATGTGAATACTTTCGGTAAGAAAATGAAAAACTTTATATTATCAAACTTTTACTGCAAGACATGAAAAAATCTATCAAAAAGCTTCCTAATCCCAACAAGAAACTTTATATGGACAATTGCAGACTTTATACCGAAAAACATGTAATTACAACTCAAAACTAGTAACAAGCACACTATTTCTGAATCCCTATTTGCTAAAAATTAAAAGAACTCAACAACAAAACACTAGACTTTATTTCTCAAGGGTCAAATGTCAGTAATAACCCAACAATATGCAATCACCGCAGAAGTATTCAAACTTTCAAGAGTTCTAAAATGCTTCCATCAAATAAACCTGCGCCTGCAGAATGTTGCAGCACAGAATTGTCATCGTGAGCCAACATTCTCAAATTCTAAAACAATTGTTACATTTTAAATACTGAAAACTTATCATTTGCTAATTGCTAATGATAATACAATCTTGACTGCTTATTAATATTTGGCCATGCTGTCATTAGAACAGAAAATTCTGCGATCTGAATGCTTCTCACACTTGCTTAATCTTCTAAATGGCAAAAGCCAGTGCTTGTTTGCAAGAAAAAAGTAAATCGAAAAATGTGCGTGCCTAAAATACCAAATGCTTACAAGCAGCTTTTTAGCAAATGTAATTAGTTCTCTGATTTTCTGCAATATTGTTAATAATTATTTTATGAGATTCTATGCCTAGGATACAAGCGAAACAAAAGGAAGTTATACCAATGGAATATTCCACCTGATCACCAGCATCAAGTTTAGCTCATCTTCTCTGCAGTTCTTCAAGCTCTCTCTGAAGTTCACATATTGGTCAAGAGACTTTTTGTTGACATGACTGAACTGCTGCAATTTCTCATGCCTCATTGCAGTCATAAAGCATCTTCTGCAGCTACTTATTTTCCCGCTGGTACCTACAGCATTGGCCAGACAATAAGTTAACATCATACTACAACGTTGTAATATTTATTTGCTGAAAAGCCCTAAACAGAAGGTATGCATTCTGGCATGTTCAGCCAGCTTATTGATTTATATGGAAATAAAACTAGGTAGCCATGAAATGTAGTACATTTCGGAAGCATCTGCAGCCAAGCCCAAATCTTGGATCTTCTTCATACACTCCTCTTGCTTATTCAAATGCATGCTTCTGCTCATGAGCTGTTCCAAAACCTTGTGACCATCTTGCACAGTCCGCTCCAGGTTATCTTCAAGTGTCTCTGAGTCTGTGTTTTAAGATAATACCATTACATAACAAGTCAAAAACGAATAGGGAGTTCTTGCATTCAAAATACATAGCTATACTCAAGTTACCTTCAGAATTCATATCATCCTTTTGTCTTTTTTAGTTCCTCCATCGTCCTCGTAAAGCTATTAATAGCATCAATAACATCAACACTAGCTATCCAAACGATAATTTGAGTTAAGACTAAAGGCTCAACCGCTTAAGAAGCATTAAGCACAATACAGAAGGGAAATAAAAGTCTATGAATGCATCTATACCCTTCAGCATTGTAGTTCATTCATGAAGACTTCTCTTAGAATTTTCTAATTCTTGCTCTCTTATTCAAAAGTCTTAGAATTTGTAGTTCTAGGATCCAAACATTAAATCTAACAAAAAAAGCTAAGGCGTTTGTTCTAGCCATGGCCAAGTGAAATCACAGCCACCAAAATGCTGCTCGACAGGAACCAAAAATCGCAATCTGACGAACAGCAAAAAGCCTGATTAAAAATCCCAACCAAAAATGGGGGGCTTAAAACATCACTGGAGAAATCCACGTGGATGTGGAGAAATCTCACTTGTTTGACCAGAGGAAAAAAGGAGGAGAGAGACCACATCAGGAAGAAACTGTTAGACTCCTGATATTTAGCCTTGCATGGCGTTGTATTTGCTGCCGCTAATCCCTCCTAACCTCCCGATGCTATTCTATAAATCGGTTGAGTTTGTTATGGCAAGGGAACGGCATATATATGTATGTGCTTCGTATGATCAAATGAATCATCGCGTTGAGCCTCATTTCACTCTCGTTATCATGGTATCAGATAGGTCTCTTTCCTAACCTTCCGCTTCTCCTCGCCGCTGGTACTCCGCATGGCCGCACCGGATGGCTCCACTGCGCCTGCTCCTACCGCGCAACCCACAGCGCCGGCCCTCGACGCTGCTGCCGCACGCGCGGCTGTTCTCCCGTCGGACTCCACCGACGCATCCTTCACTGCCACCGCCATCGTCGATGCTGTTGCGGCAGCTACGGCTGACGCCGTCCGAGCGGCACTCGCCTCCATCGCCGGTTCTGCGGCGCTCTCCTCTACACCTCTCCCGACGCCGTCCTCGTCTTCTCCCGCCGATCTCGACGGCGACGACGCCACGATCTCTCTCCATGCGCAAGCTGTTGCGGTCCTCAACGTCAAGACGTTGATCCCCCTCACCCTCGACCTCGGCGCCTCCAACTACACGAAGTGGCGCGGCCTCTTTCTCGTCATCCTCGGCAAGTACGCCTTGGCTGATCATGTGCTGTCCGACGTCTCACATCCGGATCGGCCGGATTGGGTGCAGATGGATTGCGTCGTCCTCGCGTGGCTCTACGGCTCCATCTCCACCGAGCTCCTCGAGATCGTGATGTCGTCCTCCTCGACTGCTCGCATCGTCTGGCGCAGCCTCGAACATCAGTACCGCGAGCAACGCGCCCTCAACCTCTCGGCGGAGTTCCACTGCTTCGTCCAGGGCGATCTCTCCGTCTCCGACTACTACCGGCGCCTCAAGAGCATGGCCGATGGCCTCGCCGACCTCGGCGAACCCATCAAAAAAATGGAAAAGTCCATTGAAACAAAAGGCTTACCATTTACAAATTCCTTAGAGACGTCTGCACAGAACTCCAACGATTCGTTGGCGCTTTGCACTCTACCTCCACGTCTTTTGATTTAGCCTTGATCGTAACGTCTTTTGATTTAGCCTTGATCGTATGTGGTTACAATCTATAGAATGGCCCGAGGTGAAACGAACAGTGGAGTTGGGAGATAGGGGACTCCGGTTTTTTTGGTGACGAAGGACCTGGCGGGAATATCGGCTCTGGCGCAGCAGCTGTCTTTTTTGGAGCCGCAGTCTCGATGCACTTGCAGGCGACTGTTGGATGAGCACAATGTCTCTACGATAATACAATATGAATTGATTGACTGCATCCCCTTGACGCCTGGACCCTTGCGTAGTCATCAGGTATGTCCTGGCAGTGAAACTTCCTGCCTGGTATTGCCATCCCACTAGCGACCTGGTATTGCCATCCCACTAGCGACCTTCTGTTCCTGCCTGGTATTGCCATCCCACTAGCGACACCCACTAGCGACCTTCTGTCCGGCCTGCCCTTCTAATCGGCACATGTAACTTGCATGGCGTAGGACCAGTTATGTCATCTACTGGGTGTCGGGTCACAGGCGATAACGTCCTGGTTATGTCATCTACTGGGTGTTCTTTGTCCCACTAGCGACCTTCTTTGTCCGGCCTGCCCTTCTAATCGGCACATGTAACTTGCATGGCGTAGGACCGGTTATGTCATCTACTGGGTGTCGGGTCACAGGCGATAACGTCCTGGTTATGTCATCTACTGGGTGTCGGGTTGGGTCATAGGCGATAACATCCTAGTGCTACCCAACATGTTGCAAATCTCCCGGCAATTTTCCTTGGTTTTTATTCATCAAATGAAATAATTGCTCGGCCACTTCTTCCTTGATTTCTTGCCTTATGTTTTCCTTATACCTATCGCGTCTCTTGTAACTTCCTGCGTCTTTTGGAAACCCTTCCTTCCAACTGAGCATGGAAGATACCCCTCTGACGCGGCCAGAATGCTCAGGGTTACCCAACGCAACGCTAAGCTGATCTTTCTCAGTTCTGGGCACGAACTCCCCACTTTTTTGCTTCTAGGAAATTTCCTTCAAATTTTTTACTACTTGTTCAACATTGGGTTCTCTAACTTCTTTAGTGCTCCTAGCCCATACCCAATTCTTGTTGCAATCATCTAACCCTTCCACTTCCATGGGTTTTTCCTCTGCCTTCGTTTTGTCTTCCTTCTTTCTCTATACTTCCACTTTGGGGGTATACCCAGTCGAACCTAGACGATGTGGATCCTAAATTTTCTTTGCCAATTCAGACATCCTTTTACTCTTCTATAAGGCCTCCGGCGTAGTCTTCTTCTTGATGAACTCGTCCTAGTTGGCAGTGGAGATTTTCCCGTATCTTTTAAAGGGGCTCCGATTTCCGCTGGACATACTTCTTGTTTAGATCGGACTTTCATTGTCGCCATCACCGACCCATAACTGCCAATGCATACTCCTTTTCAACTTCGCTGAATTCTTCTGGGTAAAGAAATCTTTTCTCCAGTTCCATCCAAAGAAGTTCCTTCACCCCTCACTGACTTTCTCCCATTCATCTACGAGGATTGGATAGTGATCCCTTACCAAAGCACCACAGGAGTTGCTCCATTTTGTGGGCATCCCTTTAGGCTCAATGGGGTCCCCTCTGCATCCTACGCGGGTGATGGCGTGTACTTCATCTATTAACTTGTTCTTGCTTCTCTCACCGCACTTTCATTTTTGGCTGATAGCTTCAGTTGTGGTTGTATCTGTCTTCGTCCCGGCTGGGACAGATGTAGCCGTGTCTAGTTCAGCGGGATCGTGCGTAATTTTTCGGTGAGTCTGACGTCTTATTTCCATCTATTGTACATATAGCCGGAACACTGTGTTAGACAATAGTAACTATTATCGCTAGTAACTCAGCGAAATACTTACGGCATGTTCAATAAGAATATAATCGGGGTCTACGTCCTCTTCGTTTCTTGCCCTCTCTATAACGGGATAGGGATCACTGGGGGTACGCCATGATGTCTCGCTAGATGACTTGTCCTGGTCGGTCCTAGCCACTTGTTTTGTCTTGTGTTGCGTGTCCTTTCCTTCCATCATTCTATTCAAAATATTTTTTTATAAAATTTAAATATCGCGATCTTCATATAGCATATGGAAAATATGTTGAATAAAAACTATGCATACATATTTGAAATGGAACAATATTTTATACATATGAAAATTGCTCTCAGATGTAATGAGGTTGGGATATATGGTATCTTATACATTTACCTCACCTAGTCGTCATTAATCATGTATGAAATAGTGACAAAATTTAAGCAAGCTTGGCTACATATATGTCACACCTAGAATTTCCATCCTAAAATTCTGGTGCTTTATTGTGTGAAAATTCTCGTCCAGGAATCAACCAAGGCACACATGAAAAAATTGATAACAAAGTAATTGTTTACATAACGAAAATATTTATTATAGAGACGAATGACACCTCTCAAACTAATAAAGTTATAAGCAGCGAAAATGAACTACGAACGACGGCATGATGACACCTACTCCACGCACTTGACCAAGCTCCTACTTAGTCCTCCAAGAAATCTTCCTTGCTGTAGTAATTCTCTGATGATGATCGTTGATTGCAAGGTGAGTATATGAAATACTCCGCAAGCCACACAGCAAATATGCAAATGCACGGGATAACAAAGGATGGCATAATATGGCTCATTTTGCATAAATAGCATTTAACACAGCATTTAAGAAAAAGTAATAAAACATTAATTATTAAATAATATTAATCAACATTATACCGCTCACCAAAATGGTATAGGCCCAACCACTCCAACCTAGAGCTAAACATATTTCACCATTCATTATTCATTTAAGGTAGTGTGAAACTAATCACAAAAAACATTGCTAAGCTCACCCATAACCGTGGGCATGGCTATTCGAATAGTTTTACTCTGGCTAAAGATGTACCAATTTACCCACAAGACACAACTCCACAACACATCACTGTGCGCCTTAATACCACCACGGTATCTCGGAAAGGAATTGTGACAGGATTATCCATGTAACTCGCACAATAGGAGAGCCTCCCACCAAACCTCCGGTCTCCGGTAGGGGTGATCAAGTGCCTTCCCGCGAGATGGTCTGACGCCCAAACTCATGGACTTATTGACAGCTGCCATGTGTGGACTTATACCAGCCACAAACCAAGCCCTGGTGCCTCCTATTGAACTCGGCACACTTCAAATCCTGCTATTACCCATTCTAGCTTGTGATTAGCACGAGTGTTGCTTCGCAACAAGTAGTCCACGAACCGGTCCTTAACTGTCACGAGCACCGCTACCAATATTCACAACCCTGGTGCTCCCAACCCACCATTTAGTCATATTTTAGTTGACCATTAAGTCGTCCTTTCACAACCACTGTCGTAAACTAAATCATCATTTCATGTGAACAGGATATTGTAATCAGAGTGTAAATGGTAGCCCACAAGTTATTCTATAATTTGCTAGGCATGGCTAAGCAGGGTCCTAAGATTATTCTAGCTAACCAATAAATAAAGCTAACTAGTCATATTTGTCCCATAGGTATAATGGCAGGTAATCAATTCAATAAGGCCATAATCAAAGATAAAGGTTTCCCTTTCCGATGACATTATAAAAATAAATGTACAGTTGAAGGAAAAGGTAGCTTTAAACATAGGTACAATATGCTCAAATGTGTTGAGGAATCTGTGACTTGCCTTGCTGCTCTGCACAAGCCTTGGAACTCTGCTCGAGAAACTGCGACTCTTTCGGAATGTCGGCTAAAGGCAATAAACAAAAAGAGTAAAAAGTATATAAGCACACACCAACAGTATAGTATTATATTTTTAGTGGGTAGATCTTGATTTTTAAAGAATTTTACAAGTTGAATCACCCCAAACAGAGTTCGGATGAATTAGTTATGAATTTTAGAAGTTTTAACCCTTTAAAAGTCTATTTAAAATAATTAAACCGATTTATTGCGTTATTTAAGATTTAATTTAATTCGGGAGAGGATTTATGATGTCATCATAGGAGAGAGAGGGGATTGGGCCGACGGCTAACAAGCGAGGCCCACTAGATAGAGAGAGAGAGAGGGCTCGGGTCCATGGTGGACCGAGTCCACCGAGATCCATAGGAGGTTTCAACGGTGCAGATCTAACTAGATTCGATCGGACGGCTTGGATTGGATGAGGGTTTTGAGATGGATCGGAGGACTGAGATCTAATCTAACCTGGATCGGACGGCTTAGATTAGATCGGGGTTTAAGAGGGATTGGAGGGCTTAGATGTAACCCTATGCAGATCGGATGGCTGGGATTTCACAAGCGATTGACGGCTTGGATTAGATCCCGAGCAGATCGGGGCGCAGTCAAGCTGGCGCCTACGTGGCATCTACGTCGGCAGCCACGACGGCACAGAAGGTGGCGACTCTGATCCCTATGGTCACTGGCGATCGACAGCACGGTGGCGCGCGGTGGATGCGGGAACGGGTAGAGGGGAGGGAGGCGAAGCTTACCATGGGTGGAAATTCCAAGAAATAGATAATTAAGCAAAGTATTTTACAAAATTATTTCCAGGCCCATTTTAGTTGTAGTTTTTCTCTGATTTTATTGTTAGCACTCCTTGAGACTTTTAAATTAATTTCTAAAATTCCTTTTTCTCAATAATTTAATTGGGGTATATTTTCAGGGTGTTACAATATGTGGATGGCATGCTAGAATTAGCTGAGTCGTGCAAAGGCACCGTCGACGGAAAGGACCACGCTTGTCGAGTCGACACACAGTCCTTACGTCGACAGCGCGCCTGCAGAACTCGGAAAAAATACACTCCTCACGTGGTTAAGTTGTATTTGAATCGTAGGCCAAGTTTGTAAAAGTTTTGTACTATTCAATATCCAAACGACCATAATCTTCATAGCGCAAATGAGAACTTTTAAATTAAATTGCAAACAAATAAAAATATAATTTCATATATACAAATAATCATAATGTCCATACAAATTTAAAACATTTAATAGTGTCCATTTAAATTTAAAACATTTTATAATGTCTATACAAATTTAAAACATTTCATAGCGTCCATACAAATTTAAAATATTTTTAAATGTCCATAGAAATTTAAAATATTTCATAATGTCCATACAAATTTAAAACATTTCCTTAAGAATTATGCAACATTTCTTTTTCATCAAAGAAAAAAATTCATTTAACCTTTTTCTTTTTCTTTGTATGTTAGGGCGGTGACGGTGGCAGGGAGCCGGCGGCGGCCGATGGCAGGCGGCCAAGCCGGCAAGGGCGGTGACGGCAAGGGTCAACGAGGGAGGCCAAGAGGCGGCGACGGAGCTTAGAGGCGGCAGCAGCAGCGTCGGAGCTCGGAGACAACGGCGATGAGGGAGGCCATGTGGCGTCGAAGCTCGGCACAGACGGCGAGGAAGCTCAGAGGCAGCGGCGGCGGCGAGCAAAATTTTGGTAGCATAACCCTAGAAATGTGGGGCACGCTAGGAGTTAGAAAATTTTGGACTCCCGCACACCCCTATATAGGGGAAGCATTTTCGCAGGCAGGCGGCTTAGCGGCCTGTATGCGAAGATCATCTTTGCATACAGGCGACTCAGCCCGTATGCGAAGATCATCTTTGCATACGGGCGACTCAGCCGCCCGTCTGCGAAAAGAATCTTCACATACGGGCCGCTAAGCCGCCCGCCTTAGACGAGCAATGGGGCCTACCTGTCATCAACACAGATTAGATGTATTACAATTGTTAAGTGGTACCATTTAAAATATATATACCGTGCAGTAGGGCCCACCTGTAGCAACTTGATAATGTACATAATAATTATAAATATTTGGGTGTAGCGTTTAAAATGTATATAAAAATTATAAATAATTAATCGAGTAATTATTTAATCAACTAATTTTTACGATTGTGAAGTAGTAGCGTTTAAAATGTATACAAAAATTTAAAATATTTAATCGAGTAATTAGGATTTTTTACAATGCCATAAATATTCAAAATGTATATAAAAATTATAAATATTTAATCAAACAATTAATTAAGATTTTTTACAACGCTATAAATTTATTCATAACTCCTTATTAATATTTAAACATATTGTCCTTAGTTTATATATTACAAAATGTAATTATTTACTCAAGTAGGCACCAAATTAAGTGTACAATGTGCATAAATTTTCACAACTCCTCATTAATATGAATCAAATAATATGCATTCATATATAAAGCATAAATCCTAATTACATGGCAACACACGATTCGGTTGTTACACATGGGACCCAACATTAGCATTTCACGAATTTTCCAACACCATCAGTGCGCATGTACGACTTCATGGTTTCTTCATTAAAGGTCTCTTCAATGCTCTTGATTTTATTTGGAAAGTCAGTAAACAACTGCATTGCATCATACTGGTTGTAGTCTTCGGCATATTCGACACCATCGACATCAACGATTCTTTGTTTACCCGATAGAGCTATGTCTTTCTTCTTGTGCGCAGGGTCGGTAACATAAAAAACCTGTGCAACATGCTCAGCCAGTACGCACTAGTCATCCTTGTGGCCTACATTGACGAGGTCAACAATTGTTAGCTCGAAATTGTCCATGAACACTCCTATTGGGTGTTTCACCTATTGGCATCTAAACAGGGGATCTGAATGTTTAATCCGTAGTCCAATTCCCATATTTCATCTATGAACCCGTAGTAGGTGGTTTTCCATCCATAGTTATCTATTGCATCCACTCGAACCCCGCTATTTTGTGACATCCCCTTCCTATTCTTTGACTTCGTATAAAATGTGTACCTATTATGCTTGCCATGACTTACTAAACTTGAGGGCCCACAGGACAACCTTTTCGGTGTTTTTTCTTCAAGGGAGTCACCTTCTGGTAGGTTATGGTCCTTGAACCATGCGGTGAATTGACGCTTGTGCTCTTTCATAATCCAATCTTCTGATCGTCCAATGTTAGCGGCTCTAATCTGGTTTAAGTGTTGTTCGATTTAGGGCTCAACTATCGCAAGCTGTTGTAGGATGCTGTAGTGTGCTGCTCGCACAGTAACGAACTCATTGTTATAAAACTTTTTCTTGCCAACGGTCCCCCTTCCGGACAATCTCCCCTGATGATGGAGCACAGGTAAACCAATGGGGTTGGCATCTTTTACGTAATCTATGCAACACTCGACGACTCCTTCAGTGGTATATCCCTCTACCATCGACCCCTTTGGATGAGCACGGTTTCGGATGTAGCCCTTCAGAATAGACATGAACCGTTCGTACATCCACATTTAATGTAAGTGCAAAGGACCTAGTTCGAGTATCTAAGGAACGATGTGAACCATTAGATGAATCATCATATCAAAGAATGATGGAGGGAAACACATCTCAAGCTGGCACGGAGTCTCTGTCAGAAATGTCTGAAGATGTCCCAGTTCTTCAGAAACCAAAACTTTTTATGAAATCACATTAAAGAAGTAGCAGATCTTCGTGATCACGACCTTAATAGCAGTTGGTTTAATTGCCCTTATTGCAATAGGGAGAAACACGGTTAGCATGACATGGCAGTCATGCGAGTTATTGCTAGAGAGAGACAAATCCTTTATCGAGACTACTTTCTGGATGTTCAATGAAAACCCAGTAGGCACACTCTCAAATCATGTACAGACTTGCACACCCCCTCGTCTCCTTAGGTGTTAGGGTGTAGCTTGCGGACGGAAGGTATATTTTCCTATTTTCTTATGGCTACGGGTGAATCTCTTTCCTGATCTTCAAATTCACCAATTCGTTATGAGAGCGTAAACCATCTTTAGTCTTACTCGGAATATCCAACAAAGTATCAATTATGTTGTCGAAGATATTTTTCTCGAGGTGCATGACATCGATGGAATGACGAATCTCCAGGTCTTTCCAGTAGAGTAAGTACTTAAAGAAAATAGAGTGCTTCTTGAATGGAATGGCTGGCACGTCTTTGTCTTCCGAGTGTTTCTTCCTTTTTGTTGCCTTCTTCTTTGTCTTCCTCAAAACAACCTTCAAATTGCTGGTCATATCAAATACCCATTTGCCATTGTGAACTTCAGGTGCAGACCCATTCTCTACTGTCTTGTCAAATAGTCTTCCCTTTGTTCGATACCTGTGCCTGCTAGGTAGGAACTGCCGATGCCTCATGTATACCAATTTGTTAGATGATGACAGATAGATAGATGCAGTGTTATCCACACAGGTTATGCAACCCGTCTTTCCTTTGTTCTATCCTGAGAAGAAAAAAATTGTCGGGTAGTCGTTGATGGTGACGAAGATAATGGCTCTGCAAGTGAAGTACTCCCGTAGATATTCATCCCACACCTTGATACCCTCATCCCATAGATCCGCCATATCCTCCAACAAAGATTCAAGAAACACATCTATTTCTATCCCAGGTTGTTCCGAGCCTTGTATAAGAACTGACAATAAGATATATTTTTGCTTCTGACATGCCAAGTTGGAAGGTTATACATGGTCAGTAGTACTGGCCAAGTACTGTGCGAGCTGCTCAAGTCACCAAAAGGGTTCATTCCATCGGTACTCAGCACAAATCTGATATTCCTCGGATCCGAGGCAAAATCTGGGTGTATTGCATCAAAGTTTTTCCAGTGGTGAGCATCGGGAGGGTAGCGGAGCTTCCCATCATTCCTGCGATTCTCGTGATGCCATCTCATCAGTTCAACGTCCCTAGGGTTCAAGTACAAATGCTTCACGCGATCTTTCACTAGCAGGTACCACATCACCAGGGCAGGAATTTTCTTCTTATTGTTCAGAGATGAATCATCTTCTTGCCTATTAAAATCCTATGACTCATTACCCGATTTGTACCGACTGGTCCCACATGTCGGGCAGCTCTCCAAGTCTGCGTGCTCTTTGTGATACATAATACAATGATTCACGTATGCATGAAACTTTTTCACACCTAATGACAATGGACATATGAGTTTCTTCGCTTGATATGTGTTGGCCGGCAGGAAGTTAGGCTTCGGAAGAATCTTACTTAGAAGGGACAATAAATCATTGAAACTACTATCCGACCATCCGTTGCACGCCTTCAACCTTAGTAGTTCAAGCACTGAATGTAAGACTGTCATCTCCTTAAAACAACCCTTCGATTCTTCAAACAATAGATCTTTTGCAGCCTTCTGTAAAGACTCAAAATTATCTAACCCTCTCGTAGAACCCGTCAACACTTCCGGTTCGGTGTGGCGTAGCATCTCCTTCAAATCGAAATCAGTGTTGTCATTGAAGTCATTCATCATTTCGTCGTCCGACATATCTACTGTGAAATTGTTACCATCGCCTCTTTCTTCATGGTTACCAACCCTTTGGAGGTTGACATCTTCGCCGTGATGAGACCAAACCTTATAATTTGCAACAAATCCACACTTCACTATGTGTAACCTGATTACACCTAGAACAATCCACACTTTCTGATTCTTGCAATCGACACACAGACAATGTATTTCCTTTCTACCCACTGTCAAAGCATGTGCCTTCGCCGCTTCAATAAATTTCGAAACCTCCTTCATGTATGACTGCTGAAATCTTGGCGTATTGTACATCCATGCCTATCCATCTGAGAATTCATAAAATTTAAATAAAAACAAACATTCAAACATTCATATCTAGTTTTAAAATAAATATCTAAAAACCATAAAAAAACAAGCTATTCAATATTGAGGAAAAAAATGATTGAAAAAAAACACTTATTCCCTTGGAAAAAAATCCCCACTCTCTTTCTCTCTCCAAATAGATCTAGGAATTCACATGCACATTCAAATCTCCTTATTTTCATTGAAAAGAACTAAAATCATTTACATATGGATTAAGGCATACCATTGCACTAATATTACATAGATATTTTGGTTCAAATTCATGGTAAAACAAAAATAAAAATTGTTACATCTAGGTCAAAAAATCACCATTCTCAAGTAAATTTCACACTATCTAAACCCTAAAATTGAAGGAAAACTTCATAAATATAGTAGAAAAACATGATTCTAACCTTTGGTAGGCAAATCCCCTAAGAAATTCGAGTTCAAAACCTCCCCCCATCCCAATCTTTTGGCAAGTTTTGAAGAGAGAAACGTCGGGTTGGGTAAGAAGGGGTCGAGCTGGACAGATATATATGTGGGAGGACATCTCGGGCCCGTCTGCAATAATCAATTATTCGCAGGCAGGCGGTGCGATAATAGATACATTATCGCAGGCGGACGTCTTAGTGGCCCGCTTGCAATAATCGATCTTTGCAGACGGTCCGTTGCAACCCCCTAGATCAGGATTATCGTAGGCGGGCCAAGATTTGGCCAGCCTGCGACCTCCGGGGGGTCCGTCTGTGAAAACCGAATCTGTAGTAGTGACTATTACTTAAACTATTTTTGTAGATGGCTAAAAGTGGTTGTCATAGGTGGGGAAGCCAGCCACCTGAACTAAAAGCCTATGAAAATGGGTCATTATTATCACGGGCGATCGTGTAGCGGCCTCTAAAAATCATTATAGCACAAGTCAATCACTTGTAAAAAACGATTTTCACATGCGGTCGTTAACTGTCTCTGTAAATGAATTTTCAACTTTTGAGTTTTTTTAGGCCAAAAAAGCAAGATAAAATATTTTGAATTTTACTAGTCATCTATATGCGTTCGTGCGTCGCAAGTAACAAGTCACATGATTTTTTGCGCGTGTATGGGATAAGGATTTGAACCCGGGATATCTCTTTTCACGCATAACTTTTTTACCATATCACCTGCAAAGCACTTTGTATAAATTGAATCACCTCTCAGAAACTTATAATCCTTTTTTGAACTCTAAATAATTTCAAATAAAATCAACTAAAAAGTTGTAGATCTCATCGAGCTATAGAACTTTGATATAATGCATGTCTCCATCAGAGGTCATTTGAAAAATAGATATGATATTTTGTCAAAATAGACCTAAGATTTTGTAACAAATACTTGGACCCCTAAACGATCTCAAATAAAAAGATTGTCAACTATAAAGTTGTGAATCTCATCGGGCTCTACAATTGTGATATAAAGCTTGTTTTCATCCGACTTCATATGAAAATGTTAGGTGTATATATGTGGTTTTTTTTCTAAAATTGATTTTTAGAGGCAGACGGCTTTAGTGTATGCTTGTAAAAATCGATTTCTACAGGTAGATAACTTAAGCGATCGCCTATAAAATCGATTTCTGCAGACGGACGCTTAAGTCGATTGCCCTCTAAAATCAATTTCCACATGCAGTCCGTGGCCAGTGCCCCTCTAACTGTACAGATGGCTCTCCTTTTAGTCCACCTGTAAAAAGAAATGAGTGTGTCGTCAAAAATGGTTTTCTACGGTATGATTGCTAGATAAAAAAAATACAATCATATATATATATATATATATATATATATATATATATATATATATATATGTGTGTGTGTGTGTGTGTGTGTGTGTATGTATGTGTGTGTATATGTGTGTGTATGGTAACAGCACAATTGGAAAAAAAAGACCATCCAATGAAAAACAGATGGCTTAGACCTTCCTCTCCCTCTATATGAAATTTTCAACACAATAACTAATCTCTCACACCCATCTCTCCCATACCGAAACACACCTCTCTGACCATATCCGGCGTGGTGCCATTTCTTGTTAGACCTCTTGTTACCATCATGCGGTTTTAAAACTCAAGCTGCTTGGTTATCGTGGTTATTGGCCATCTCTAGGCAGTTCGCATCAAGAAACCACCCAGTAAAATGGCCAATTTTTTTTAAAAAATCCAAACTGAAATTTAAATTTTAAGCAAAAACTGTACGACTTTTACCGGTTTTTGTTGGCTATTGAGCGGTAATCATGATGATCAACCAAACCGATAGGGAGCAATATGAGGCCGGGAACTATTTTTGATACCCCTTGCTGATGCCTGACCCCTCTTCCTCCACCCTTTGCCTATTCCCTGCCATAGTACTACCTCTTTATACAGCTCTAGCAATCAGGGTCACTGCCCAGGAGCTGCCACCAAGGATGACCCCCCCCCCCCCCCCCCCTACTTGCGCCCTAGTGCCAATGCCCTTGATTTCCCCAATCTGTGGCCAATGGCTAACCACATCCCATACTATCAGTTTATCGTCATTTTTGTCCATTTCTTTTTTCGATTATGGCTACTGAATTATCACGGTCACGCTTTCCAAACTACTAAATAGTATGATTTTTACAAAAATATTTTTTATTATTTCTTAAAAAACTTTTTGAAATCAACTTATCAAATTTCTAATATTTAACTTATTTGTTTGTACATATAAATAATTGTCATAAACTTAGTTTCATCCATCATCCACCATGCATCAACACTTTCGAACTGGCTCTAGGGCACCCCTTTCTCCCCAATTACACACCACCCATCCACTCCTCACACCTGAAAACCTAATTTGGCAAGAATAGACAGCTTGGAAATAGCATGAATAGGGCGGTGCATGAATATGAGACAAATATCAACGGTAAGGAATTGATTTATGTTACAACGAATTGTAAAAATAGCTTAAAAAATCATGGAAACTTAAAAACAAAGTCAATTCCCGCAAAGTTTCTCCTGGACAAAACAGGGCCAACATCCTAAAAAAAAAACCTTATCTCGTAAAGGACCGACAAGTCTCAAAAGCAGCAACCGTGAAGAGAACAGATGAACTAACTGAGGTCCAATTGCACGGAGATGGCCAGCTAGGAATACACCATGAAGGGAACAGAGAAAACTAGCTGAAGTTGAACCGTGATGAGCAACCGGCCGCCCAGCAGGAGGCAGCTCTCCACGTGAACCATGACTCCACGTCGGCACGTCAGGCGCCAGAGAAAACCCGCTGCTCCCCACGCCATGACCAGCCAGCCACCCACCCAGCCGCGGTGAGGTGACTTGACCCTCTGCGCGCAGGTCGGCTGCCTCTTGCGCGACGCTGCGCTTAGCTTGCGCGCGTCGACACCACAGGCGCCATCGCACGCTCACGCGTCGCGTGAAGAGCGCGCGCCTCGGCGGCTTGGCGCTGGCATCGGTGCATTACATCGTAACGGAATAGGCGTGCACACAGTGTGAATGGTTGATCGGGCTGCTTGTGATTTGACATGGATTGGTGCATGTGTGTGTAGCTTGATGAGTATTCCTTCGATCGTGGTCTTACCTGCAAATGAGAACTACAGAAGAGGCATGGTACCGCTGCCGAGGAGATCGTGGATGGTGGGTGCAAGGCCGTCACCGGCCGGTGGCGGGCAGCCATGAGGACAGTCACAATATTGATGCCGACGGCGGCGACGAGGGCGAGGCCGTCACCAGCAACAGTCATAATTAAGGACGCTGGTAGCGGCCAGCGGCAGAAGCGTGAAGACGGCATCACTCACGTGTGTGAGTACAGCGCCGGCGGCTGCGACGAGCTTGAGGTCGCAATCGACAATCATAAGGAAACCGGCGGCAACAACCAACAAGAGAGTGAGATCGACGCTGACAGCGACTAGTGTGGGACATGATCGACCAGCACAAGAACGTCATGGGTAGAGTGCGAGGCAGCTTCCATGAACCTGACACTGAATGATGTCTTGACCGTCTTGCTAGTTGATGGCGAAAAACCTGCCTACCTCCGGACTTCGCAAGTGGTGACTGTGAGAGAGCACCACAGGTGACTTCGCCAGTGGTGGCGCTCGACTACACCGATGTCGCGCGGTGGTGAGCTTGGCGATGAGGTTGACTCGGTATGTCTTGGCACCTCATCTCGGCCATTGTTGGCGACCATGGCAACTCCGGCAGCAACTCATCCCCGGCTCCATACCAAGCATGCAATGAACCGGAGAAAAGCTAACGAACATTACCCATGGTGACAGATTGGAGTGCTTGCTCTCCTCCTCGTTGGCTGTTCTACTTCTCGTCAGTGTGTGTGTGTATCGTGCTATGGCTCTCTGTTTGTTGCGCCTGTGTGCACGATGCTTCTCATGCATTAGAGCATCTTCAATAGTCTCTTCAAATCTTTGCTCTCCATTTGTCCATTTAGCCAACTGACTAAAATGATTCCTATTCATATTTCCTATGTGCTTCAACAATTTCTCTATCTTCACTCTCTGTTACAAAAGCGAGACCCACATGTCAATGCCCTCTCTTCTTCTTCTTCCTCCTTTCTCTTTATAGCGGCAGATCAGGACGGTGGGACAGCGTGGGCTCTACCCAGGCTGCCACCACCAGCTACCGCCGCACTCTGCCCGAGCCGCCGCCGAGCTCCGCCCGGGCAGCCGCCACCCACCGCCTGTCCTTCTGTTCGACAGGGGAGGTGCGGCCCAATGGCGTCAGCGGTGGTGCTGCTACCAGCGGTGGAAATTGGCGCGGGGAATGGCCAAGAACGATGTCGACGCTGCGCCGCCGCCAGTTGGTGCTTGGGGTGGTGCTACTTGGTGCTGGTGCTGCTCATCTGGCAGCAGGGGAGGCGGATGGAGGAGGCATCGGCGGCAGCACTGGTAGGCGGCGGCACGATGGCCGAATGCAGTGGGGGAGGTGGTAGCGGCAGTGTGCGTCCCTTGGTGGACGCGTCGGGCGACTGGATGGTGAGATCCACTGTGGGGCCAGTGGATGGCCAGCAAGGGTGCTCGTTTGGTCAGCCGAATGGCTTGGCCATCTAGATAGCAAGGCTGTTGGAAGGTATTTTTTCTCCGTGATGGCTATAATTTAGCTTGAAGAGTGAGATGGCCAGTCTCTGCAAATGAGATGTATAAGCTTTACAAGAGATGAATGGCAGTGCTGCTGATACATTGCCATGTAGCACGCACCAATTGCCGGGATTGCCGAGATCAAGGTTGCTATTTGACTTCTTAGCCTCCGTTCGAAGGTGAGGGAAGGGAGAGAAAACTCCCTCGTTTTTTATGAGCACGTTTTTCGAACTGCTAAACGGTGCATTTTTGTAAAAAAAAATTCTATATAAAAATTGCTCTAAAAAATCAAATAAATCTATTTTTTAAATTTGTAATAATTAAAACCCAATTAATTATACGCTAATTGCTCACCTCATTTTGCATGATCTTCTTATTCCTTTTTCCTCACCTTCAAACACTTCCTTAATTAATTACTATGCATGCACAACTATAGGAAGCTTCTTGCTGAATTCTAATAGGAAAAGGTGTGATAATTTTCCATCTAATAATAATTATAATGCGGTGGGATACTTCAATTCACAAACAGCTATTGCATTCTATCAAGAGAAGACACATCAACTATCAGTATTTCTATTGTACTTAGTCCCAAAATAAATACTCCTTTTGGATGGTTTGGTAGAGATTAAGGTTTGAGAATAAAAGACTATAATACCCCTTATTAAATGAGGTGTGGTTGGTAGCGGAAAATTGGTTGGGAGTAAGAAAAAATTTGAATAAGAGATGATTAATGAGACAAGTACTTAAAAAATATTTATTTAGGATAAATTTTGAATCCAAAAGAGGCACTTGTTTTCCGATGGAGGGAGTGGTTTGAGAATAAAAGACTATAATACCCTTATTAAATGAGGTGTGGTTGGTAGCGGAAAATTGGTTGGGAGTAAGAAAAAATTTAAATAAGAGATGATTAATAAGACAAGTACTAAAAAATATTTATTTAGGATAAATTTTGAATCCAAAAGAGACACTTGTTTTCCGATGGAGGGAGTATGTAAGCACAAATTTTGGGTTGGCCAGCAGCACTCTGAGCTAGCAATGCCAATTTCCAACCATATATACACAAAAGGCTGACGCTTGTGGGGCTAGTAGATGCATGGCACCTTTTTAAAGGGAAATGCTAGCGGACCAGATCCCGTCCTCTGTCCCTGCACGGTATCTTCTCTGCTTGCTAGGAGGGTGCGCTGCTTGCCGTGCGCCACTCTTGCCCCATCCCTGCCCACCGCACGTGCGCTGCTGGCCGCCACCAAGAGCCTCGTCTCTGCCCTCCGATCCAAGGGGGCAAGGCTGATTGCCAATAATTAAGCTTCCTCACGGCGGCAAGCTCGACGAGGCTTAGGAATCAAATCAGTTAGGTAGAGGAGCAGGGGAGGCGGATTCAGCGGCTAGGGGTCAGGTTGGAGACCTCTCCACTGTGCCGCCGACCCGTTTGCATCCCTAGCGTGGCTTTATCATGTCTTCTTTCATTTCCTCCACCACGCTACGGAGTAGGCGAGCCATGTGGTAACCCCGTGTCCGTTCCTGGCACGGCACCACCGTGCCCCTCCTCTCTTCTCCTCTTTCCTGACCACGACGCCAAGTAGGCGAGCCATGATGATGATCCCGCCTCTCCTGCCTGTAACCGCTTGATTTTTCGAGCCGTTAAAAACTATTTTGAATAAAACCCTAATTTCCAAAATCCGGACCTTTGTGCGTGATTTAAGGACTAAGTGCCAAGGATCTCAATTTATCTCTCCTTGAGACCCCAAAAATTTCCCCAATCGAAGTCCCGACCCAAATTCAAATTCTCAAATTCAAATTTTGTAATTCGAATTTCCCTCAAAAGCTCTCCATCAAAATTTAAATTCCAATTAAAAATCCTATCAAAATCCCTTGCTCCCAAAGCTCAGATTTCCAGTAGAAATCCCTCCTCCAAATCCCTAGTCCAAATTTTAAAATTTGAATTCATAACCTCCTTGAAATTCCTCTCTTTCCCCTTTCTCAAATTTTTCCAAAATTAAAATCCCTTTTTTGCTCCATCTCTAAGGATCCATTGAAATCCTTAATTGGCGAGCTCAAAAATAAAAATCTGAGTTCAAATACCCATTCAAATATATTCAAATATCCTTCAAATCAACTCCTGGAAAAATATCAGACACCACTGTTCAATTGGGCCGCATTCCTTCTTTTCCTCCCCGGCCTGCTTAGCCTCTTTCTTTCCCTCTCTCTTTATCTCTTTCCTCGCGCAGCCCAGCTCTCTCACGGCCCAGCTCGCCTAGCAGCCCACTCAGCCTCCCCTCCGCGCAACGCCACCGCTGCCCACGAATTTTTTTGATTTTTATATTTATTTATTAAAAGATTTGCAAAAGTAAATTTTTGTTTGAAAAATTGCAAAAATAGACTCCCACCGCCCTCTGGAAGGGCGATTTTTAAAAATCGCCCTTCCAGAGGGTGATTTGATGACGTGGCTGACGGCCGTTGGACCCCCGGCCGACGGCCGTCAGCCATTTTACGCGCGGGGGCGGTTTTTGGGCGCCCGGGGGGCCGCCTGCAAAATCCCAAAAACCGCCCATTTCCAGGGCGGTTTTTTGCAGGCGGCCCCCTTGCCGCCCTCTGGGAGGGCGGTTTTTAGCCCCCCAGGTATAAACCCCCTTCCAGACTCAAAAAATGTCATAAAATTCACTCAAATTAGAAAAAAAACAGGAGAGAGCTGAGAGCGAGGCTGAACGAAGCAGCGAAGCTCTGCCCGTTTGCTGATTTGCCTGCAGGTAAAATCCATTGTTCCTTTGCAATTTCTATTTGTATGTAAGAATTGATGTGGTAATGTACTAGTTACGTGTATAGTACTATATAGATCTGTAGGTTTTTAGTTAATCTGTTAGATGACTTACTTTTTGTACAGATGATACTTATAAAATCTGGAATACACGGTTTTAGATGTTAGGAGGATGTTGGTACCTAGTTTAACTGTATTTTTTATCAACAGATATATCAAATAAAGTGATATTTCAGTTATTTCACGGGCAAGGGAATGTGAGATATGGTCCAGACGGTGTAGATCTGTCGGAGTTTAGTTCAACGGCTAAGGGTATTGATAGGCCAGCTGAGAGAAGTTTTGGGTCAGTATACAACTGGTTGATGCGAGGGTTTCGACTAGACCCCCAGCTCAACGCAATAACCTTGTATGTAGTAGTCAGTCGCGCAACTGAAGGTTTTTTTTGGGAACTGATGCCGGTGGATTGCACTGCCACTTGGAGATGGTATGTGAAGAATGCATTCCAACGTGGCTGGCCACTGGGCATACTTGTGTCCATATATGAGAAAGATAACACCGCTGGTGCAATGCCCGTACAAGATGATGAGGGTCCAAGCACGACGGGAGGTGATAGCGAAACAATGGAAGAAAATGAAGGAGGGAATGAAGAAGATAGACAGGCAACAGGTGTGGCAGATGAGAGAGAACAAATCGACACGATCATCCAACAAATGGATAGGGAAGATTCTAAAAATGAGCATGCAAGGCATGATGATTCGTCTGATGAGGACAACGTGATGCCTACAGAATGGAGTAACGAGGACTTCTCTACGCTTGCTATCTCTGAGCAGCATCATGTGCCATGGGAGTACAAGCAGAATGAGGTCATTCAGGGGGCTAAGTACGCATATGTAGAAGATTTAAAGGAGGCAGTCAATCAATGGGCGGTGTCACTTCAGAGAGAGTTCTCGGTCGTGAAGTCAAACAAATCAGTGTATGAAGTGAAGTGCATGCAGGATGGGTGTCCATGGCGGGTGCACGCATTCAAGGGTAAATTGTTAGGCATATTGAAGAGAAATTCAAATATACAATTAGCTATGGTAAGGCTTGGAGGGCAAAACAGAAGGTTGTAGAGATGAGGTTTTGCACATTTGAAGCATCTTATGATAATTTGCCTCGTCTGTTAGGCTGTATTCTTCAAAGAAATCCGGAGACGTACTACGACTTGAAAGCCTTTCCATCAATTAACCATGGTAATAAAAGTATGTTGCAACGAGTATTCTTTGCACTAGGTGCTTGCATTCAGGCATTTATCCATTGTCGTCCTATCCTCTGCATCGATGGGACATTTCTGATTGGAAAATATAGAGAACAGATATTAACAGCAATTGGAGTTGATGGAAACAACCAAGTTCTACCGGTGGCTTTTGCTTTTGTTGAGAGTAAGAACACTGATAGTTGGTATTGGTTCCTAGAAAAAGTGAAGACAGCAGTTGTACGGATGAGACCAGACGTATGCCTCATACATGACCGTCACGCCGGCTTGCTGCGTGCAATTGAGGAATTGAGATATGGATGTGTTGAGAAGGGATACCCACCAAGATGGTCTGATGTCCAAAGCAGATGGTGCATGCGTCATATGGGTGCTAATTTCTACAGACAGTTTAGAAATAAGCACCTTACGGATCTTTTCAAGAGGCTTTGCGCCCAGAATCAAGAGAAGAAGTTCAAGGAGCTTTGGAGGAGGTTGGATGAGCTGACTTCTAAACAAACAGATGAGCAGTCCAGGAGAGCTGTACGAATATTCATTCACATCATTTGTGCATATCTATGTTTTCCCCGATATTGAATACAGTGCTATATTTGGCAGGTTGTGTGAGGCTGGACTTCTTCCGCTGTGCAGGCTAGTTGAGCCCGCACCGGACGAGAGAGACCCCGCCAGGCGATGGGACGCTGACCGGTCACTTCTGGCAGCGCTGGTGCATCGCTGGAGACTGGAGACCCACACGTTCCACCTACCATGTGGCGAGATGACTCCCACACTCCAGGACATGTCCTACCTGCTGGGACTTCCCCTCGCAGGGGACGCAGTCGGTCCGGTTGATGGGGGGCACGGTTGGACGCAGGACATATCTGATCGGTTCGAGGCCGTGCACCGTTGACCTGGCCTTGGTATGCCGGGTTCGCTACCGCCTTACACCACGACTGGCCCCTCGCAGGCGTGGCTGCTACAGTTCACCGTAAGTCGTGGATTCATTTGGTTCACAATCATTCGACCTATAAAGGAACAGTGATGCTGACTATGATCTTCCTATATAGCCTGACAAGCTAGACGACGACGCAGACGAATACTCAGTGCAGCGGAGCATGGAGGCCTACCTGTTGTGGCTGTTCGGGTGGGTGATGTTCACCAACACTCACGGGCACGCGGTGGACAAGGGACTGATCCACTACGCTCGTGCGATCGCCGACAGCGAGGACGGCTGCGTACTGCAGTGGAGCTGGGGATCTGCTGTGCTAGCGACGACGTACCGTACTCTTTGTGACGCGTGCACAAAGACCGATCCAGGTGTGATTCTCGCCGGTTGCCCTCTTCTTCTGCAGCTATGGGCGGCCGAGCGGTTCGCGATAGGCCGTCCTCTAATTCAGCACTCTTCCTATGAGGGCGGCCCTGGAGGCTTGTACGGGCAGTGGCCCGAGGACCGCCAGACTATGGGGACGGTATGGTGTCGCCGTGAGGTACGTAATGTGAAATTCTATGTTTACCACTTATGCGCAAACACTGACGTGTAATCTTTTCTTATTTTGCAGCGTCGTTACGCCCACAACCAGGTTAGGAGGGCCTACTCCGAGTTCGTTATGGAGTTCGACCGCCTGCTGCCCAGCGACGTCGTCTGGGAGCCCTATAGTCCGCAGGCCATCGCGGCCCGTGCACCGCTCGGACTCTGTACTCTTTGCACGCGCGACCAGGCGTACTGGTTGATGAAAGTGCCGTTGGTGTTCGACATCTTCGTCGAGCCCCACTATCCGCAGCGCGTGATGCGACAGTTCGGCCTACGTAAGATCTTCCCTATGCCCATAGAGGTCGTTGTGCCGCGCGATGTGCACCGATAAGTATAACTGCGATCTTTGTTTAGTAGTACCACTCTTTAATGTACTCTAATGCACTCTCTGCAAATAGGTATAATCGTAGGGGACAGGCAGCCGGCGCTCAGTGGTATCCCCGACTGCAGCAGTACGTGGAGGACTGGTTGTTGGCGACGGAGGATGTCATCGAGGAGATACGTGCACACACTGAGGAGCATTACCTAGCATACCTCAGGTGGTACCAGCCCCGGACCCGCATACGCGTAACGTTCACCCCAGGTGATCCACAGCCACACGTCGCTAGCCCTGGGACCGGTTAACCAAGAAACCGATAACCGAACCGAACCGAACCGAACTAACCGAATAAGTCGGTTAATTCGGTTTTCGGTGTTCGGTTCGGTTCTTGTTTTTTGTTTGTTCGGTAGTCGGTTTTCGGTTCGGTTTTTAAGTTCTATTAACCGAATTAACCGAATTAACCGAAATCTTGGAAGTATTTGTGTTAGATAATGTCATGTTGTTAACTGTTATGTCCTATTGTGATGTCCTGATTGTGATGTCCTGATGTAAGACTTAAGTGCTTTATGGAGTACTATCAGTTATTCATTGGACCTTGATAATACATGTTTGCTCGTTGCTGTTTTATGTAACCTGGTAAATTACGGTTATTTCGGATTAACCGATTAACCGAACCGAATTAACCATAACCGAACTGTTCGGTTATTGGTTTTTTCCCTAGAATTTCGGTTGCCATTTTCCAATAACCGAATTAACCGAACCGTTTAAACCGAATTAACCGAAATCCCAGGGCTACACGTCGCCGCTACGACGGACACGTATCCTACACACCGTGACCAGGACTACTTTCGCGCGGTAAGTCACATTATCTTTGCACTTTGCCATTCCCTTTGTAGGTAGCCACGGTTCTAACACATAATCAAGTCACATTTCAAATAGGCCGACGCAGCACGACAGATTCAGGGTGACGTAAACGCGGCATTCGGACGGTTGGACACTGGGATCGTGCTGACTGCGGACGAGCAGAGGACGACCTTCGGGAGGATTCGTCAGGCGTTGCACACAGTGCTTCGTGCGCTCACTTGTCGTGCAGCTGACGCGGTACCTCCCGTCTATATACGGCAGCAGCAGCAGCCACGGCCAGCAGGAACAGGAGGACGAGCAGGAGTGCGCCCGCAAGGTTCTAGTCAGCCATCTGGCTCCTCCAGAGATAAATTCTACTAACCTTCCGTTCATAACACATTTCCTTGTACGACATGCACCGTTGTACATCAATATGCTTCCCTGCAGCTTTCGCTACACCGTACCTACATCCCTCTGGAGCTAGCACGTCGACGCATGGAGTGTACCACACACGACCACACGCGCAGCTCGGCATGACAAGTGCCCCCGGTGCCACCACAGAAGGTCCTTCAGGTTATATCAAAGTTTACTTTTGTCTTGCAAAATTTTGATTTGCAATAATCAATAATTTGGTGTACATTGTTCCACTCTACAGTGCCTGCGATGTTTGCTGGCGCTGGCTCCTCCACGCAGGGCGCACGCGGCAGCGGTTGGGCATCGGGTCCTTTCGAGGGGGACGACTTGGAGGATGAGGGCGAGGAGATTCAGGAGATACTACCTGCCTCGCAGCTCGAAGGAGCTCCTCCACCACAGACACAGGACCCACCGGTTACCACACCCATGCAGACGACCCGCGCTGGCCGTGCCGTACCACCAGACCAGTTGACGTACTCCCAGGGGCAGGTGCGAGCGTAGGGTAGGAAGTCAAAGAGAGCTAGAGGTTACGGTCAGGGCCCGTAGTACTTTGTGTCCGTAACAGTTTATCTGTTGTGTATCATGTTTTATTAATTCTACGTTTCCTGAAGATACCACTTTACTTCGTTTACGCTCATAGATCAAACGATATATTCCTCACGATCTACGTTTCTGACGAACCTGATCAAAAATATGAATTTTCGAGTGTCAACTTCATAACGAAAGTACATTCGAGCGGTGACAACCGAACACATGTTAACTACCATACAAACCTACTGATATCCAACTAGCGATGCAACTACTGTGTGAGGACGACGTGGCGACGGTGCGCGCCCAGGGAGTAGTGACGGCAGCCGGTACTCATCGGTCTCCTCCCAGCCCATCCTCCCTCTCCCTCTTTCTCTCTGTCTCCAGAAATATGCCTGTCCAGACGGTCCGGACTATATTAATGCTAAATACCGCCCTCTAGGAGGGCGGCAAGACCAAAAACCGTCCTCCCAGAGGGCGGCAAGGGGGTCGCCTATAAAATGGCCGGCCCTCGGGCGCATTTTGCAAGCGGCCTCCTTGCCGCCCTCTGAGAGGGCGATTTTTAGGAGGCCGGGGGGCCGTCTGTAAAATACCCGGCCCCCGGGCGCATTTTGCATGTGGCCCCCTTGCCGCCCTCTGAGAGGGCGGTTTTTGGGAGGCCGGAGGGCCGCCTGCAAAATGGCTGACGGCCGTCGGCCGGGGGTCCAACGGCCGTTAGTCACGTCATCAAATCGTTCTCTGGAAAGGCGAGGGCGGTGGGAGTCTATTTTTATAATTTTTTCAAACAAAAATCTACTTTTGCAAATCTTTTAATAAATAAATATAAAAATCAAAAAAATTCCTCCTCCACGCCCGCGCCTGCGCCTGCTCGCGCTCGCCCGCTTCGAACTGACACCGGCCAACACCGTGGGTCCACTCGTCAGACACGCAACGGGCGTCCGCCTGCAAGACCACGTGATGTCGTCGTCTACCTCAGACTCCGCTCTCTCTCGCGCGCCATCTGTTCGACACAATGCACACGTGGCCGCGCCGAGCTCCAGCGTCATGCACGATCACGACTTCTCCTCCGCTCGCGACACCAGCACCGCCCTACTGCACCGCCACCTCTGCTGCCCTCCCACGTGCCTCTGCCTCCTTGGAAAATCGCCGCTGTGCAGTGAGCTGGGAGCTCCGTCGCCATCCTCTCGAAGCGCTCCAATCCATCGCGTCACCGACCGGCAAGCTCGCGAGGCTTCCTCAACGCGTCCCATCGCCATGGCCGTCCCCGTATCCTCCTCTTCCTCCGCTCTGGCCGGCACCATCATGCCGCCGCTGCCTCTCTCTCTCTCTCTCCCTTTCTGCTTCGCCATCTCCTCGGCTAGCCTATTCGGCCCAAGCTCCATGCCACCGCCTCTCCTCCGTCGGCTAGCGGCGGGCCTCCGCTATAAATTGGCTCGGGACCCCGCCCGGCCTCACCTCAGCTCGCCATCACCACCATTCCCCTCTCTCTCCTCCGCCATCGTCCGCCATAGCCGCTGTGCAAAATCTGCACCAACACCGAGGTAGTTTCCTCGTCTCCTCTCCCTTTCCTCGGTTCGCAACCCACCACGCTCAACCAAACCGATCCCGAGCCCCGGCCTCCACAGATATGGTCGCCGCCGGCAATCTATTCCTCCTTTCTCACCGGCGAAGATCGCCGTCGTTTTCCGCCACCACCAGTCGCCCCCAACCCAATCCGAGCCACTGAAAACATTTGCCAACCTAGCCACATCCCATTTCCGAGCTCCTTTCGCCGCCGCTCGACGCCGTATGGTGGATCACCGACGAGCGCCACCCACCATCGATCTCCTCGACCTCCTCCCTTCTGCCCCAGCCTCGCCCAACGTGGCCGGCACGCGTGGCTGCCATGCTAGTCGCCGCGGGCCACCCGCGCCACATCGGGTTGGCCCTGCCAGGCCGCCGCTGGCCACTAGGCCGGCCTCGCTGCCCATTTAGCCAAAGTCGAAACCTCAAGGCCCATTTTGCACGAAACCGAAGGCTGCCGGCCTGTTCTCCCCTTAGCCCATCACACTGCAGCCCAATCCCCTCCTCTCTCTCTTTCTCTCTCTGACAATGGGCCTCACCTGTTAGCCTTAGCCTCCAAAAATAATTCTCTTTCCAAATTTCTATTAAATGCTTTTCTATATCCAAAAAATGTTTTGAACTTCAAAAATTCATATCTTTCAAAACTATATACTTGGACCCATATACCGACATAAGTATGTCAAGTGGCCAATCACGTTGAAATGCATTCTCTACGTATTATCTTCAAGTGGTTATACAATCCACCGGCATAAGTTTTCAAAAAATCTTTGGTTGCACGACTCACTACAACATACACGATTATTGCATTGATCTACGGGTCGATTTGAAAGCCTCGCATCAACCTGTTATACATCGATCCAAAACTTCTTTCAGCCAATCTATCAATGCCCTTAATCGTTGAACTGAACTCTAATAAATCTACACCCTGTGAATCATACCTAACATTTTCTTGACTGTAAAATAACTGAAGTACCACCTTATTTAACATATATATTGACGAAAAGATGGAATTAAACTAAGTACTAATATGCTAATCAGATCTAATACTGTGTAATCGATTTTTTATAACCATTGTGTCTAAAAAATTACAACGTCTAATAAGTTACAACAAAATTTAAAGACCAATGAAACTATGGGTCTACGAATAGAACAATTTATTTTTATATCGTACGATACACGTAACTAGTACAATACTACACATACTACATCACTTTATCAATACGAATAAACATTGCAAAGGGACAAAAGGCTTTACCTACAGACGAGTTCACAAATCGGCAAGGCTTCGCCGCTCTCCTTTATCTCCCCTCTTAGCCCTTTCTTCTTCTTCTTCTTCTTTTTTGAAATTTTTGGAAATTTTATGAATTTTTGGGCGGCTTGGAGCGGGTTTTATACCTAGCCGCAAAAACATCATCCTAAGAGAGGACATTTTTTTGCCTATTTGCAGGCAGCACTCTCCCCTCGGGCCGGGCGGCCAGTCTTATGCAGGTGACCCCTGGCCAGGCAAAAGTCTCCGTCGGCTAGGGCGACCAGGGAGCCGCCTACAAAATAGCAGACACGTCAGCTAGGTGGGCGACGCTGGTTTTGTAGGCGGCCCCCTGGCTGGGCAAAAAACCCTCTTAGAAGACAGCAAGGAGGCTGCCTGCAGAATATCAGATGCCTGATGGCCACCCGTTAACGATGACTGACGGTCGTCTGTCATGTCGTGTAAAACGCTCTCTAAAAAGGCTTTTTTTTAAAGAAAAGTCCTCCCAGAAAGTGTTGGGATTATAGAACTGTAAATATTAAAAACAAAATTATATTTTTGTAAATATTTTTTAAAATAAATATAAAAAAAATTCCCAGAAAAGCCGCACGTCCCCGCCGCTGCTCCCCCATGACCAGCCATCAGCCCACGATCATTGGCTTGCTTGGCGCTGGCCGCCACTCGACGGCTCGATGAACATGTGGCCGGCCGAACTGCGCTCATCGACATCTTGGCTACCTGCAGCGGCACAACTGCACAGGTGCATTGGCCCACCCTCAATCGGCACGCAACGCATTGGCGTTGGCGCATTTGCGTCATGATGGACTATGCGTGCACAGGGTGAGCGGTAAAAAGGCCTGCTTGTGACTTGTGAGGTGACATGGATTGGTGCGTGGTGGTGTGTAGCTTTAGTACCCACGATGAAAACGGTTGAAAATAATATTATTTTTTCAAAAATGGTCATAGAACGGTCAGAAAATTTCAGAAAATTCCATATTTATGAATTTAACTATTTAGTAAAGACTTTAATACGAAACATATTATTTTTATATTGTTTTTATGAAAACAGGCTCGATATGGTCGGAAATTTTCGTACCTTTTCATCTTCGTTCATGATCTTGGGCCAAAACTACAAAAGATGCATATATCACAGCAATGTGTTATTGGGACAAATTGTGCTAATATCTCATATTAGTACAGAGTATTCCATTAGTTTTTATAAATAATACTCTCTCTAGTCATTAATATTTAACGTTTAGTATAAGATTGATCAAAATCTTAAACTTTGACTATAAGCTCATATTAGCATAAGTTTATAAATACTAACAAGTTTATTATATTATGATAGTACTTTTTAAGACAAATCTACATATATCTTTTTTAAATTTTAAATTATTATTTAAGAAATTATTGATGTTCAAGGTTTTAAAAGATTGACTAAATATTGTCCTAAATATTAAATATTTATGACTGAAGGAAGTAGCATGCTGTTTTTGTTGCAACGGAAACTCCATTACATGAATTTACATTTTTTTTATCTCACGTATTATGAAAACCAACAAAATAGCATTTGCTTCACACACAAATGGCGATATTTATGTTCACGATTCATACGTGAATGAAGCTCTTTCAAGCATAGAGAAAATCACATGACTTAACCAGCAATGACTTCAATCACTCATCCTCATCTCGTTCAGGACTCCATTGAATCCGTTCGTTCATCCTCATCTCTAGGACGCGTAACACTGGGCTCTCAGCTTGAGGTTATCTCAGACCTGGCACATCAGTGCCCGCATCACTAAGCAATATTATTCCTGACCTTTTTTAGATAATGGAAGTAATATTATTCCTGATGGCTCCACAGTAAAGGGAAAAGCTACTGCTGGAGATATAGGTGATTTTGCTACCTTGATGAATCTGCATGACGTATATATAGAAGTGCAGTTGGTATATATAACTCATGCAAAACAAGCACCGCACGTAAATTTGAAAAAGATATTTGATTTGTTAAACATATAAGCTATAATGAAAGAAGTACACTGTTAGTAATACTTATGCTAGCACTAACCACTGCATTACAAATTTACAATGCAGATACCAAATTCTAACTTTTACGGTCGTGCGACTGAAACGCAAAAGTCAGGAATACAACACGTGGAATTCTTAGGAGATCATCCATCCTAGTACTACTTTGATGAGATCCGATGTTTTAGTGCATGTATAATCGTATCCAACATGCCTCGCGCCTCCCCTTATGTTCATCTCTCGCGAGGACGGCCACGCCGGACGGCGCGGGGCCCACGATGTCGACTGATAAAACTTGTTGCGGATCCCGGACGGCCGGTGAAAATGGGGCCAATAGTTTGAAGGTGAGGGAAGAGAGAAGAGGAAGAAGATCACGTAAAACGAGGTGAGCCATTAGTATATGATTAATTGAGTATTAATTATTTTAAACTTGGAAAATAAATTAATATGATTTTTAAAGCAACTTATATATATAATTTTTATAAAAAACACACCGTTTAGTAGTTCAAAAAACATGCTTATGAAAAACGCGGTGTATTTTTACCTCAACAGGTGGATTCGAACTCACCCTTAGACAAAGCAAGTTGAAAAGAAAACAAACATTGTTGTGGTTCCTTATGTTTAATTATGTCACTTACAGTGTATGTGAAACACAATATTTTATTGCTGTTGATTCCAAGCAACTTAATCAGTTCTGTTAGAAATATAAACATATGCAGATTTAATTTAATTTATAAATAAATTATGATATATTCCATACAGCTTAGCCAGTTCTATTAAAAATATAAGCACATATGGATTTAATTTATTCTATAAATAAACTCGTATCTAAGCCAGGGAGGCGAGCAAACTCATGCTACTCTAGTTGGCTCCTACATATGGCTCGAGTGGCTAAAAGATCGCTCGTTCTTTTAAATAAATAAGGTGACACTAAAATTCATATATATGTCTTTAATAAGATGGTTTTAAAGATTTTTTTTAAAAATTAGTTCACCTATATAGTCTTTGGTCCACTAATAATTTCAACAAGTTAGAGTGGAGAATTAGTTTAGCCAGCAAGAGAGGTTCGGCATGTGCTAAAACAAATCTGCTGCCCGAGGAAATCAATAAGAAAAAGGGCAACCGAGCCAACTGCGCCGCCATAAACCTCGGTCGCCTGCCTCAAGAGCTCGAATCGGGCTAGCAGTTGGGGGAATCGGTGGCTGCTGAATAACTCGCCGGCGATGGGAACCGAAGGGCCACCAGCCGGAGTGTGCTGTGAATCGGCTGAGATTGGCGGCGGGAGTCGGTGGCCGGCGGCAGGAATCATCAATCTGCCGACGCGGCCGCTAGCGCCTGGCGCGGCTGGAGTCGCCACTGTCTCCGCCTCAATTTCTCTGCAGATCGTGGATTTGTGTGAACCGATGCCAATAACTGTTGTTTTTTGTTGTTATTTCGGTTTTTTCGTGGACGGTTTTTCAGCAGATTCATAGAGTTGATAAAAGGATAATCGCAGTTTCCAGTCTTCTCTGGGCGAGATATATATCTGCACAACTATTAGTTTCTAACAGATGTACCTTCTGAAATATATCATAAACAAATGAATCAAACTAAATGTTTCACTAACAGCAAACATCAAGAAAGATTGTGCAGAAAAACCGTGCGTGTTCTTCACCACTTTGTTCTCAAGATGAATGCAAATTTAAAGTAGGAGTAACGACCACGCTCATACCAAAATTCAGTTTTGGTTCCTCTTCTTCTAACTAATTATTGAGCTAGTGTTTATAAGGTTAATTGGCGCACATATAGATGACTTAAGCATCAACTACATCCCAGCTGTCATCCAAAGCAAAATTGTTTTGGGAGGAAGCATCATCGATCTCTTCATCATCGCTAAAAACTGCCTCTGAGTCTGCAGCAGCAGATGAGCTCTTGGAAGCCACTGATTTCTCTGAGCTGGTCAAGATGGATAGAGGAAAATGTAGCGACTCATCAACATCAACCCTGTGCTCAATATTGTCTGATGATTTCACTGAGCTGCACAAGCTCGATGAATTCAGTTGCAATGGATCCTCAATAGGAAAATGCACATCGAATAGTCTTCCCAAAACATGGGCAATGTTATCTGATGATTTAAGTGAGTTAGACAAGCTTGATGAAGCTACCTTCGAAGGCTCATCAACAGGAAGCACTAGCTCACCAGCAGGAAGTTGCGGCTCATCTACATGAAGTTGTGGCTCATCAACTCTATAATGGGCTTGTGCAATATTGTCCACTAATTTGATTGAGCTGGAAGACAATCTTGCTGAAGCTAGTTGCAGCTGCTCATCAGACAGTCGTGGCTCATCAATTCTGCACTGGAGCTGTGCAGTGTTATCAGCTGATTTGGCTGGGTAGGACATGCTCGATGATCCTTGCAGGGGTTTAGGAAGTTGAATGTGAACCCCGAGTTGGAGCTGTGAAATTTTGTCAAAAATACCAACCATTTCCCCCCTAAGATATACAAAGTTGAGTATGAGATATGCATATCTAACAATAAAACAAAAAAAAGTATTAAACTTTCCATAACACTTACTGCAAAGCATCCACAACTTGGCCTCGGTCCATCAGTAACTCCCTCAACTGTATCATATTAATGCAAATGCAAATTAGCAGTTGTTTATTAAAACATGAATCTGAAATATTCTACTCCATATCCATCTTTGACATAGACAACTCATCGTTACCTTTATGTTCTCCTGTGCTTGTTGCTCAAGCTTCTTGGATCTTTCCTTTGTAGCATCAAGTAAGAGTTCATGCTCATTCAGCATTTCCTCAGCCAACGTTTCCCTTCTAACCTTCTCAATCTCAGCTGCTAGGGTCTTCGTTTCGGCTACAAGAAGTCTTCTTTGAAGAGTTTGGCGCATCTTCATAGCACACATGCAAAGACATATTCAAATCCCATACTAAAGCAGATAAATCAGAATGATCAATGCAATATGAATTTATTTATAAGAAAAATGTATGACATAACTACTAATGTTATCACCACACATAAATGTTGTTCATGCATTCTAGTAATCTAATGGGTCATGTCCTGGTGCATGGAAGGCATGTATCTTTCTTCATTTCTAGGCTCATGTTTTTTCCTAATTTTCTGAATTGTTCCAATTTCTTGTACAATTATCATTCTACTTAATATATACACCCGTTTTGGGGTTTTCAGAAAGTAAGTCCTAGGGTGAGTGAAAATGAATGGTAACAAAATTTTCTAACTTTAGGTAAGTTTACAGTTATCATTCCAGAATTTTCAGTATAGAAGACAAACATAATGGGAGCAACAATGGCATACCAGCACTAGCAAATCCAATAATGATTTTACAAGCACTTTCTATTGGAACTATAATTTAGAACACATTGGCGTCAATTAAAACATATTCACATTCCTAGAAAGTATGGGGTAACAATGTAGGATTTGAATTTACCTCCTCAATAATTAAGACATAATTGTTCCTTTCCTTAGAAATATTAGACAACCGAGCTTGAAGTCCCTGTGCTTCTGATGTTAGAATAGATTGCTCAGCAGAAACCTCCCCTGCAACCTGCATATTTGTTAGTTTTTTTTACTTGTTTGTTTTAGTTAGTGATACAAAGGAAATTATGAAAGTATAATTCACAAGATTATGTGTACAACTTTGTCGTTTTCCTCTGTTGCAAGCATTGTCATCTCTTTTAGCTCTTCCACCTTCACAGAAATATCATTGCCAGCTTGAGATGCTTCTAACACAGCTTGTTTTAATTTATCTTCTTTTAACTCCGTGTCCACCAACATTTGACTTAACGCTGCTACATTTGACATCAAAGTAACCTAGATTTTGTATAATAAGAGAAACAAGTCAAAACTGAAGACACACAGGTCAACAGTGACAAGTAAATGGGAACTTAGGCGGTGACAAGTATATGATTCTTAATTAAATAAGAAAGGAAAATATTTACCTTTTTATAATTTTCATCAGCAATTAAATTGTCAAGGGACTCGAGTCTAGCAGAGTAGTTTGACTCTATGGGCAACTCAGGTAACTCATCGTCATGTGTTGCCAAATCATCATCAAAAGCCGATGTTTCAGGTTTTGAATTCTGAGCACTAGCAACCAAACAATCACAATTGCTGCCTTCAAGTAGATAGTCCTGTCCAGATGATTCTACACGAGACAATTGCATCAAACTTTCTCCCAAAAGATCATCCTTATTGTCAGTTATGTCAAACTTGATTGGATCTGGACGTGCATTATTATCCACTGAAGCGGGCCCTGAAAAGGTGTTTGTTGTAAACAAACCAATTTTATCAATAAAAAATAAAATAAAAGGAAGCAAAAGAGATGACATAATAATACTGTATTTAATATCTACATAGCTGCGCAACATAACTATTTGTATTTAACATCTGCACAACTAAGCAACATATTTAGCAAGATGAGAATTCTCTGATATTAAAGCTATCATCACCTTGAGTAAAAACTTGCAAGCACATGCAATTATTTATGATGCAAGCATTCAAATCCATTCCCAGACAAACTAGCTAGCAAACTAAAAGACATGGTAGATTTAATATGTTTTGATAGAAAAAAAACTTAAATACAATTAATATGTAACTCCTAAAAAAATTATAACATAAATTTGATATTAATGTATAAGCAGGTGTTACGCAGTAAGCAGTACAAAACTAGAAATACTTCAAAACACATAATCAAACCTTTCATATGTGAATCTTCGTTTGCATCTGCACTGTTCTCATCCAAGATACTCGGAAGAACATTATGGATAATATAATCGGCAGCGCCATCTATATCATTCTTATATTCCATGCAAACTTCTACCAGTGTTAAGAAGTTCAACTGCATATAGTAAAATAGGGTATTAGTAGGACAAAATATTGAACCTATAATTTCTACGAGTAGAGCGTAAAAAAATTGTAGACTTCTATTGACAATGCATCAAATAACAGGTGATGTGCATATGGAACATCTCCAAATTGAAAGTTTTTTTCCCAAGTCTAGAAGAGCACTAGAGATTAAACTTCAATTATTTATGATTACTCCCAAGAAAGCACACTGCTAGTGTAAATGGCATCCATCTGACCAATCATACACCTTCTCTGTTTCAAAGCAGTTTCACCTTTTACAGTGGCAGATAATGCAATAAATTGAGATAAATAAATAGCTTAGTAGTCCAAGGAGACAAAAAGAATTTTTGTCTATACGATAGCAGGTAGAACAAGGCGCTATTGGTTTTTTAAAAGGTCAACTCGTCTCTTCTAACCTCAAACACAGGCCAACTTTTTTTTTTTTGGCTAGATTGACAAATCCTAAGTTCCTAATCCCAGATAACCAACAATGCTACACCTGCACTGTCTTGTTTCTCTAACAAGTAAGAAAACAAAACTCACATTCAACTACTAAATTAACTGAGCTTTTTGGATGAGGGGTTTTAGCGAAGTGGGTTTTAGCCGTAACACTCACCTGCGGGAACACCTCGACGAGGGCGTCCAGTTGATCGTCCCCCGTGCTCATCTTCCCCTGCAATCACAACAACAAGCGACCGGCACGTCGCGATCACGCAGCGCTCACCAAACCAAATAGCCCCCAAGTCAAAAGGGCCATCGGAGAGAGATAAAAAAAAAAAGGATTCCCAGAGGGAGCGAGCAGAGCAGTAGTAACCTTGGCCGACGAAGACGAACCGGCGGTGCTGGACGAGGGGAGATCGGAGAGCGGCTGCTTCCGGGAAGACGACGCCATCGAGGAGCGGCGACGGCGAGACGGCGCCCGAGAAGGTCGAGAGGGTTTTGGAAGTCCCGAAGGTAAAAGAGTTTTTTTGGGGAACGATCGAACGAGTCGTGATGCGTGCGGTGCGGGATTTTATCTGGCGATTCTGTTATCCGGCTCACTTCCCGCTCGCGCTCGGAAGCGCTCACCGTGCCGGGTCCCAAGGGGAGAGGCGACCTGGTTCGTCAGATAGATATAGAGTAATAGAGGAGGCGAATCGGCCGTCGGATCTGTTCAGGATTTGAGATCGGACGGAGAATGGACAGGCTGATGGGACGGCGAGGATCCCGACTGTGTCACGTTCTTGACTCGTATTACAGTTGCAATTTTTGACTCGTACTACAGTTGCAATTTACAGGGCATTAACATAACATAGGTCACATATGTCCTGTTTTGAAAGCTTAACATTCTAAGTAACCGGTAAGGACCAACTAGCGAAAATCTGAAAAATTTGTGTTTTCTAGTTTATGGTTTTTTATTTTTTTTAGATTCTGTTACTATACACTGTATATTCTTAAAATCTAGATAAAAATTGACGAGATTTTGTCAGCTGGAGATTCTGAAAGAAGATACAGCTAGTCTGTAATGTCCAGCTTTATTTCGTTTTTTAAAAACCAAAAACAACCAAGATTTGAACTGCAAATCTTTTAAAAAGATTGAACTGCGGAAGCAGAAACGACGATTCACGCAGACAAAAACTGCATACATACAGATTACAGAAACTACTATATGCTAAATACAAATTACAGAGCACAATTACCCCTGAAAAAAGCAATAATCTTGGTCACACCAATGCTCTTCGAACCAATTCTGCACGTAAAAAATCTTCGAACTGACGAATTTCACCTGGATTGCGTCGCAATCGATCACATAATCCAAGTAGCCGCCGTTGCTGGAACACGGACCTTACAGCGCAGCGATGCCGGCGAGGGCGCTGAAGCTCTCGGTGACGTTGTCGCTCAGCACGGCGCCGTCCATGACGTCGATCATCCGCTCGTACTCCCTCTCCTCGTCGCTGAACCGGTACGACTGGGTCGTCGTCACCGACCCGTTCACCACGTCGTGGTCCATGACGACCATCCACCCCTCCGCGGTCTGCTCGTCGGCGAGCTTCTCCTTGTTCTCGAAGGCCTTCGTCTCGATCTCCGTCTCGACGTTGAGGCCGTGGGACAGGCTCACCGTGACGACGGACGTGCCGTTCTCGCCGTCCTCGGTCTCCGTGAAGAGCGACAGCGGGTACTTGGCCTCCCTCTCCACCTTGCCGATCACCTTCCTCGTGTCGGCCCGGAACTGCGTCTTCGTCTCCTGCTTCGCCTCCAGCGAGACGGTCTTGTTCTTGCCGTCGTTGGTGAACTCCACCAGGCTGGTCGCCTTCAGCTCCGTCTCCACCTCCGTGGTGAAGTTGCCGAACGAGGACTTGACCCAGCCGCTGAAGGAGGACTTCCTCTTGGCTTTGATCTTGAACTTGCCTTCGAGCAGCCGCGTCGAGTAGTGGCGTGAGATTTTCAGGCGCGGCGTCTGGTACGGGCCGAGCGCGGCGTGCACGTCCGACGTGCTGGGGTCCAGCCAGAGGTGCAGGTTGGCGTCGACAAGCCACTCGGCGATGCCGTCCACCACGCTGAGGCCGATCTCGTGGGCATTGCTGTCGACGAGGAGGCCGAGGAATGGGGTCAGCTCGACGTCGTAGGTGGGCAGGTCGAACGCGCCGAGCGCGGCCACCGGCTGCCAGAAGAGCGGGTTGATGCCGCCCGTGTAGATGACCGGGAACGGCACGAACGAGCCGACGAACCGGTGGTCCACGCTGACGACGACCTCGCGGTACGCTGCGTTGCCCCTCCGCGTGGTGAGGTTGTTCTCCTTGATGTAGATGTCCGGCGGGTTGGAGTACCAGTACACGTCGTTGGAGTGAGGGGAAACGAAGACCTCGAGCACCGCGCGGTAGGAGCTCGACGGAATGGTTACGAACTTGGAGCGCGAGTCCGACGCGTTCTGGATGCGGAACCAGAAGCCGCTTTTGCCGTTGCCGGTGACATCCGAGATCGGGATGATGAGGTCTGCCGGCTGGAAGTATGACTCCGGTAGCATAGGTGCCTCGGGATCGTTGCTGGCCACGCCGGAAGGGGAGGAGGATACCGCCGCGTCGGAGAGGTAAGGCAGGGTTCCATGGAACTCGAGGGAGACGTTGACGCTGTACACTCCGGTGTACTTGTCGTTGACGACGTTCTCGAGCATGACGGAGAGGACGCCGCCGGGCGGGGAGCGGAGGAGGGCGGAATAGCGGGTGACATCCTTGCGGACGGTCCAGCGGACGCCCTCAGCGGTTGGCTCAGCGGTCGTGGTCCGGAGGAGCTCGGCGCCGTCGAGCCAGACGGCGGCAACGCGGTCGTACTGGTCGCCGGCGCAGGAGGCGGAGAAGGTGAGCACGACGAGCGACCAGGGCGCGGGGCACCCAGCGGGGGGCGCGTACGAGGCCTTGGCCGGCGCGGCGCCGTAGGTGTCGCCGAAGGAGTAGGAAAGGACCGGCACGGTGCAGGACGGCGCCGCCGGCGGGGGCTGAGGGAGCGGGAAGGTCGGGTCGAGGTACTCCTTGGCCGCCGCGCTGGCCCCCCCAGCGCCCTGCGGGGCGTGGCGGACAGCGTAGCGGTCCGGGACCTCCTCGGAGCGGGCCGGAGCAGCGAGGAGCGGGAGGAGCAGGAGGAGGAGATAGTGCGGCGCCATCCGGTGCGGCGGCCGCGAGATGGTTAGTGGTTGGTCGCTGCTGCGGGCTGCTACTGTGGTGTTGGATTTGGGGATTTTAGTGTTTTTACTCTGGTCGAAGGGAGCCGGCCTACCGTGTTCAGACTTTCAGAGCTTCAGGTTGCCGGCTGTTGGTCGTGTACTCGTGTGACTTTCGTGGCTCGGAGCATCTCCAGCAGGGGTTTGAGTGCTCCAGCCACAGATCAAAGTTTCGTTCAGGAAGCGGCTTCTGGAGAGCTCGTGACGCGAAAAAGAAAGCTACAGTAAATCCCTTTCTTGACCCCTCTTCCTCCATAGATTCCGGCATTCCGGTGGCTCGCCACCAGTTATGGCCGGAAGAGAGGTCGAGCCTCCTTCTCTAATAGCATAGTGTAGTTTAGGTTCGAGTTTTTTTTAATCAGGGTCCTCGTGTGTATTGGGCTAGTCCTGTTTTGGGTCTGTCGGCGTTAATTCCATAGTGTGGATTGGAGGCGGCGGTGCTGGCGGCGGTGCTTGTGGCGGTGGTTGTTGGTGGAGATGGCACCGTGTCTCCGCTGGACTTTGGTGGCGAAGGCTTGAAGCGACGGTGATGGCTAGAATCGTACCAGGAGCCTAAAGCAGATCTGACGTGAGCACCTTGCGACGGATCTGCTGTCTCAATCCCTGCTTCAGGCTTCTCATTTTGGTGAGCTGGGTAGCGTTGGATCAAGGACAACGGCCCTATTCGCTAGCCCTTGCAATGGCAGTCGTCCGGAGTGCCAGTTGTCTTCCTCGACTGGCGGTCGGGGTGAGGACAGCTACTAGCGGTCAAAGAGACAATGCACAAGGTGGAGTGATTTGTGCAGCTCCTACAGGTCTGAAGTACCTACAAGGCATCTTCTCATCTACTGTGCTCTGGCTTGATCTACAAAGGCAACAGTTAAATCACCATCATCATAATCTTCTCATGATTAAGGCTAGTTGGATTTCGGAGACTTTTTTTTGCTTTTGTAACTTACAGCAGTAACTATGTTGAGATCTCTATTCGGGTTGAGCATTGACCATCTGTGCGACCTTTGTCAATAGGATTGCAGTTACTGCTCCTCAGATTTGATGAAGAGCTCCATAGCAAATCCTTGTTGAGTCCAGTGAAGCTCACACAAAAGCTACGACTCAACAATAAACCTCGAATTATGTTGTTTTCATGGAGGCAGCCGAAGGTGTCAAGTGGTGTGCATGCTTTTATAGAGGCATGTGTATGTAGTCGTCGTGGTAATGCCGCAGCCCCCTGTAGACCTCATCCATTACTGCTGTACAATTTTATTTGCAGGGTGGTTTTCTTAGTTCAACTACCTTACCTTTCGATAGGATGGTTTTGTTCTATAAGATCTTTTGTTCCAGGTGATGTATTAGGGATTTATTTCCCCTAAACTCTGTCTTTTATCTTTTAATAATATAATGAGTATTAAAAGAAAGGGTGCTCCAGCGAATCCCAATAAATTTTTTAGTGGCCACCAAAAAACCAGCCCCCTACCCCCAAAAGAAAGGAAAAACCCCCACATCCTCAATTCATCTTTTCCTTTTAGCGGGACACCCAATCGCCGACTCTCGTTTCCTGCCACCATGCATGTCGTCCTGGCACGGCCGTATTGAAGCTCGCCACCCCTAGCCCCATCCCCGACCTCTGTCCACCGCCCCCCAAGCTTGTCGTGCCGTCTCGGAGCTTGCCCCATTGCCTCATCCCTCGGTGCTCACCTTCGGCAACCGCAAGTCATCGTTTTGGCATCCTAGATCGCCACGCACGTCCCGGCAAGAAGTCATGCCATGGAAGCCAGCTGAACGGTGCCGCCCAGCACTTGGAGACCGCCATGCCATTCTCGAACCTTTGCATGTGCCGCCGTCGCCCATATCATCCGACTCGCTGCTAGGGTTTTGTTCTCTTCCCCTCTCTCTGACAGATAAGGCCCGTATTTTAGGTTGTATATTGGAGATAGTATACTGGAAAATTACAAAAATATCTCCCCCAATAATCCTAAAACTAAACTGGGGGAGTCTCAATAACCATTTATTGAGAATGAGATATTGAGAAGCTGCTGGAGATGCTTTACTACCAATGTATCACCTATCACCTCTGCACCACTAGTGGGTGGATGAAGCTTACACTTACATCCTCACCTCGCTCTGAGTACCTGGATATTTTACATTTTAGCCCCATTTAAAAACTTATTCTATAAATAGATTCTTGGAGAAACGTAGTCTAGGAATGGATCATTTTCTCGGCACCAGGGTAATTGGCGCCGAGGTCCAACGTCTCGCGCCAATGATGCTAGCGCCGACATCCTCACCCCCGTGGCAGCGCTGACGTGGAGGGGTCAGCGCCAAAGAGTTTGGCACCAAGGACCTATATGTAAATAACTTATTTTACAAACATGTCATCAGAAAAGAGTTAAAATGTAAATAACTTATTTATAAATAGGTCCCTGGTATCAAAGAGACTAATGCTAAGGGCCTATTTGTAAAATAAATTATTTACAAATAGGTCCTTGGCGCTAACCTCCTTTACGTTAGCGGTCAGTGCTACCATGGGGATGAGGGTGTCGGTGCTACCATCGTTGGCGTCGAGACGTTGGACCTCGATGTCAATAATCCTGGCGTTGAGAAAAGTATTCATTCCTAAAATAAATTTTTTAAAGTCTATTTATAAAATAAGTTTTTAAAAAGAGCCAAAATATAAAAAATCGTGCTATGAGTACTCCACGACCCGGACTGACACCGACCGTCCATGTCGCGGACCGGCTCTATTAACGGAAGAGCCATGATTCACGCCTGATTTTTCACATACCTTGAAGATGTACGCTTAGCCATTCGGCAGTTACCATCAAGAGGATAGCAGCAGGCCGAATCGATCGGCACGTGCAGCTGTAAACTAAACACCCTTTGATTAGGACTCGGCGAGCATCAACCGTGTCCTGGTAATACATTCTAGAGCTACGACGAATGCATCGTAATCCATGCGGTGTCGTCGTTGGCGTCTCGTGTGACAAACAGTGGCCAATAGCCAGCGATGGAGAAGGGCCGGGCCGGTTTGGTTTTATGCGAGTCAGTGATATTATCAGATTTTGGGTCAGACAGCTTTGCTACTAGCAAGAACCAAAATTTTGGCATTTTGGTAAGGTAGCCATACAAATTTCGGTGACATCTAGCCATGTAAATATAGAATTTAGGAATATCTTGGTGAAACGTCAATCTAGATCTAAGCCCGAACCTATTCTCTCGTTTGTGTTCATGGCCGATTTATGCTCTTGTGCTGGCCATCCATTGATGCACGATGGAGATGGGACCTGAATGCGAAGGTTCCTTGGAGCTTTGTTCAGCCACGGCCGGGGTTTGGGTCCTTAGGCTGGGACCGGCGGTCTTGGAGCTTCCCATGCTAGGGACAGGTTGGGGCCGCGTACATGGAGGCCGCTCATGTGCCTCTGTTGCTTGGCAAAGGTTGGGGCCGCGTACGGCCTCCATGGGGATAACGTTGTGACAATTTTGTCTTGCCAACCGATGTGTGTCTTCTCTTCGTTAGCTAGGGAAATGAATCCGATTTTTCCTTTTGGCTCTCAGGCCTCTTTTAATTCACGGAGTTTCATATCATTTTTTGATGATTTTTTCATAGAATTTGGATGATTTGTAAGAAAATAACATAGAAATTTAATGGCTTTAAGACAGAGGAGAGAAGATTCTTTAGACACCTCAAATATTTGAGTCAATTTTTAGGGGATTGTTAAAAGGAATTTTTCTACATGCAATAGTTGTTTGTGTAATATATATTCAAACGTGTCACTATTTTTTTTTCTATACTAGGGTTATTCATGCCTTGCAATTTGCAAAACAACATAAAATGTTGACCTATACATTTTTTTTTGAAAGGTACTTCTGGGGACGTAGCCACATGAAAGAAACAATACCCACTCATTCAAGTAAACAATATGAAAAGATGGCAACGTATTCACCGTGTTAAGTATTCAAACAGATCACACCAACCGCTTGAAATTCTTGACAGTAAATCATAAACACAGAAAATGCTATCCAATACCATCGAATACTCCCTCGATGTTCACGATCCTCCAAAATAGCGAAATTACGTGACGGCTTCAGCTCCTGATGATGGCGGCGGCCAGAAGAAACGGAGCGGAGGGGCGCGGTGGTGGCGGCGCTAGGGCTTGGGGGAGGGCGAAGAGAGGAGGCGGTGGCGGCTTTATAGCGGGGAAATGCCCTAGGGCTCAGGTGGCGGTGCCAGGGAGTCCGGCTGTGGCACGGGGATGCATGGTGGCCGCGGGATTTGCGGCGGCGAGCACGGAGTCCGGGTCGGGCGGCGACGGTGGGCCGGGCCTAGCGGCGGTGGCGCAGGAGTGGGCCAAGGAGGCTGAGGGGAGACGCTCGGGCCAGGCTCAGGATGAAGGCCAAAAGAGAGAGAGGAAGAGGAAGAAGATGAGAGGAAGGAGGAGGCCGGGAGGAAGAAGGAGAGAAAAAGAAAAAGAGAAAAGATGGAAAAAGAAAAGAAGGAGGAAAAGGAAGGGTTTTTGGGATTTTTCCTAAATTTGGAAAATTAGAGGATTTAGAGATTCGAATGATTATTTCGGAATATTGGAATTTTTGATAATATTTGGAATTTTGGAATATTCTGAATATCGAGATATATATGTATGTATATTTCTGGAAATCATAAAAAGGGGATATTTGGGGAATATTTAAATATCCAAAATATATGAATATTTCAGAGAATTCGAAATGGGGAATATTTGGTGGGATTCAGAAAAATGAAGGACATTTTCCTGAGGAATTTTTGGGGAGTAGAATATCGGAATATTCTTCGGGTTGGAAAGTTGGAAGCTATTTCACAGAAGTCGAGAAATTAGAATATTTGGGATATGGGATTTTGGATATACTTGAGAATTCTTTTATGGAAACTGGAAGGGATGGAAATATTTGGGACTTGTGAGGAACAATTAAATATCCCAAAATATAAGAATATGTTGGGACTTGAAGATGCAGAACATTTTATGGGATCTGAAGTTGGACAACTCAAGGGATTTGGGTTTATTTCGATGGAAAAGAGTTTCAAGGAAACATCCAGGATTTATTTCAAAGAGGAAAAGGATGTTTCGGATGCCGAGAACCCCGGACTAGGAGTTCAAAGGGATTTTAGGGTTTCGAGATTGAATAAATCCGAGAGCTCAAGATTTAGGATTTCGGGGAGCCTTTAGGGTTTCGGGAAACGACACTGAGCCCTAAAAGAAAAAGGGAACCAAGGTTCGAGGGGAACGGAGAGACATAAAGGGATTGAGGCAGGAACAACCCGAACAGAGGAAAAAAAAGGATTTTATTTTCTATTTATTTAATTACTGAAATGATCTTTGCGTTACTACAATTAATTCTTGAGCTCCAAAAATCCGAGAAAATTTTAGAGAGTTTAATAAATCATGGGGAATTTACCAAGTCAAAAACCACCACAAATCAAAAGATAAATTTATTATTATAAATACTTAAATGCTTAAAATATTACGACAAAACCCTTAGGGAATATAAAAGCATCCAAGCATTAATTAAAATTTGAACTTAGGATTTTTAATATTGGAGATTTCAAGTTTTTATTCAAATACTTTCACAGGTAAATTTTCTGATGATTTCTTGTATTTTCATTTACTTATAATAATTTTTAATTAGGGCGATTTTCAGGGTGTGACACCCCACGTGAAAAGCTCTGTCGTTTTGGAATTTGGATTTGTGAAGGAAGGAATGACTCTCTGTGTTTGTGCGGCGTGTGCATGAGCACCGGCTCGCTCGTGAGCCGAATGGGCTTGCCTGAGGCCTAATAAATTCTTTTTAGTACTAGCAATCTAATCTTTTGAGTGATTTTTGAATAGATTCAAATTTTGAATAGAAATTCTTGAGTTGCCATTCTTCGGTTTACAATTGTTTAAAACTTTTTACTAAAAATATGAACTTTCATCTCGAATTTAAAACTTTCTATTGAAAATAATAAAAAAACTCACTCAAAATTTGAAACTTCCAATTCAAATTCAAAACCTTTCTACTTGGTATTTTAAAAAAATCTACCTAGATATTGAAACTTTCAATCAAATTTTGAAAACTTTCAACTCAAGATTTGAAACGTTCAACTCCAGATTTCAAGCATTCAACTGATTTTTTTTAAAAAAACTCAACCTAGATTTTAAAACTTTCAACTCAAAATTTTGAACTTTCATCTCAAAATTCAAAAAAAAACCTATCCAAATTTTGAAACTTTCAACTCAAATTAAAAAAACTCCACCCAAATTTGAAACTTTCAACCCAAATTATATTTTTATTGTATTGCACAAAGATATTAAGGTGACTAATCCTAGCACTAATAGCAATTTACGAGAGATGGCATGGGAAAGGGGAGAAATCATACACGCATGCCGATTTCCATCCGAAGACGGGATTTGCGGACGCGCACGCGACATGGGGTGTCAGCGCGCGCGTGCATACTAGCAGCACCCCAATAAATTAGCACCACCTATTTGGGAGCATGCACGGGAGTATAGAGGAGCAGACAAGCCACACCACTGCAAAAACAGTTTTTACATGCGGCCGAATTGGCTTTGTGCACGCGGTGGAGCTAACCGCCTAAAATCAAATGCCTGTGAAAATCAAACACAGATGAGGAAGAACAAGATTCAATATTCCATAGCCGGTTTAATAATCCACACAAATGGGAAGAACAAATAGAGAGAAAAAACAGAGAAAATATGGATCTAGAGCTCGTGGGTGGTGGCGCGGTGGTGGCGGAGGAAGAAGAGGAGGGGCTCCCTAGCCCGCTGGCGGCGGATCTACCTCTCCCGATCTTAGCAGCGGCCCTCGTTCACTCCACTGCAGCAGCGCAGTCATACCCTAGTCGCCGCTGCCGCCACTCCTCTCGCTGTCGATGCTGGCCATCCCCTTCTCTGGTGCCACCGACGAGCTCATGGTGGCCGCGCAAATTGAGGCGGCGGGAGACGAGCTCTCCGTCGGCCGTCTTTGCTCATCTCTCATCACCCTCGTCGATGGATTGTGGCCGTCTCACCGTGCCCGAGCCTGCAGCAGACAGATCCACCCTTCTCGAGGCTAGCAGTGGCGGATCCGCTTCCTCCATCGCCGCCGCCCTTTGCCGTTGCCGCCACCGCCCCTTCGCCACCTGTGAGCCTGGTGAGGGGAGAGAGGGAGGAGAGGTACGTCCCTCCCCTTTGCTACCACCACCACCGACCCTTTGTTCGCCGCCTGCGAACCTTGTGAGGGGAGAGAGAGAGGAGAGGTAAGGGGAGACAGTGGGATCCGAGGAGAGAGAAGGTCACAGGATCTTTGGTATTTATTCCCTATTGGTTTATTCCATTTTCATATGCGAGTCTTTAAGAGGAGCGTACGATTCTTCTGTTTTTATAGACAGTTCTCTTAAGACAGTCGTCTATAAATATTAATTTTTATAGACGGCTTTTAACTAGAAATCATTTTTACAGGCGATTTTTTAGACCGCCTGGAAAAATAAAAGGGATGTTGACAAAAATAGTTTTTTATAGTGTCACGTCCTTAATTTACGAAGTCTTATTTTTGCCCCAATAATTTACGAAGGACTGAACATCGTTCTAAACTTCCAATGCAATGCAGTACCAAGCTGACATGTAAAAGTACAACATTATAACATGAAAAAGGAAAACACGGACAAATGCAATGTAAAAGAATTTGCTAAACATATTCATGGTTCGATCGAACTTGGTGTGCGAGATTGATCGATCGAACCTGGTGTGCTAGATTGATTGTAAAATTGCTGCGGTAGCGTCCAAAGATCATGGTTTTAGTTATATAGCATCAAAAGATCCCATTTCACTATTGGTAACGAAAGTTAGTTTTGTTATTCTATTTAGCATTTGTGGAGGCCATGGACCCTGAGTATTTCATGGAAGACATTGTGACCACTCGGATATAGGATGGGCCTGATCATGTAATTAGGGATACAATATGACTCGGCATGTGTTACCTTGCATGACAAGAAAATGGATATAATCCTGACCGGTTACATTGTGTTCCTAAAGGAAAATCCCTTGGTTAAATCCGACTGGGATTCCTATCATGTAACCTTACCTCCTCGGTATATAAGGGGAGGGGCAGAAGATAGATTGACATACACACAACCAATCTCATCAGAAAAACTCAAAGGTATACACAACAGCTGTAAGTAGTGTATTACCTCACCTTAAGGGCCTGAACCGGGATAAATTCGTCTTGTGCTCCTTTACAATCCATCAAGTTTAGGTCTTGTGAATAGCCCCATATAATTATTGCCGATACAAAGCATCGACAACATTCTATCCAAATTTCTAGTATTATATTTTCTATTTCTTCCAAAAAAACAAGTTGTGAAATGACAGCACTTGCCTTTCTTTCTTCCTCTCTATCTAGCGCTTACCTCTTCCTTTTCTCTGGTTTGAATGTTGTCACCGGTGTTGTGCTCGAGCTTGATCCACACTAGCATGTTCTTGAGCTTGACCGCCACCGGCATGTTCTTGAGCTAGATCGCTGCTGGCACGTCCTTGAGCTTGCTTAGCTATAACCTATAGGTCTGTGAGCTTCCTCTGTAGTAATGTCCTTGAGCTCGGACGTCAGTGCCTTCATCCTCATGCTCAACACCATCCCAAGCTCGAATTCCAAAGTCTCCATCCTCGACCTCACCGTAGGTGCTGCCATCGAGCTCAACAAATATTAGTGTACTAAATATAGGATATCCCACAGACATACACATACCTTGGCGGAGTACAACATACCAATTTCTATATGAAAATAAACCCCATACATATAGATAGAGTCCGTAGCAGATAAGAAAGGAGTCCCCGATAAGGAAAGAAATACAAAGTCATACTCGGGTTCTACCAAGACTGCTCAGATTCGTATCGTAGTATGTCTCCCTAGTTCTACTTAAACAGGGGGCATCCGAGGGTATAAATACAAGATCCCCATAGAAAGAGGAGGCCAAGACAAGCCAAGATAAGCCAACAGAACCCAAAGAGAAACAACACAAGCCAACTACCAATCTCATGGAGTTGCCATTGGAGGAGCTCGACGATAGCTAGCCATCCACCACCATACCCAAGCTCTATGCCGACATACTAGAAGACTGGATTACGGTTTCTTCCTCATACTTTGTACTCATGAGATTGATATAGTGAAAATCACCAGCCTACCGGCTAAACTGGAGTAGGGCTATTATCCATCTTGGGGCCTAAACCAGTATAAAAATCCATATCTCCTTTCATCTTTGTTTGCATCTTCATATCAGCCTTACCATATGTCCTGAAAATACATTGTATATACACGGATACTGCGGTCGGGTACCAATCCGTCGACAACAAAATACTGGGATACTACACATCAACGATAATTTTGTTCCATCTCACTAGCCCGCACTCTAATTGTTGTTCTGGCACAATTATGATGTGCCACATGTTAGCAACAACCACGTTCCATAACTCACGAGCGTCAATTGTGGACGCCCAGAACACAATGAATAGGGGTGGCAAAATCCCCGTTGGAGGCGGAGACCCATTGGGGACCAGCCCCTACGGGCCCGAGATCGGGGCTAGATTTTGCCCCGACACCATGTGAGGCGGGGCATGGGGACCTATTCTTACCCGCAAGGACCCCGCGGAGCCTAGAAATACAAAGCCCATTAGAGAAACATTGAAAAAAAAAGCCCATATACACCATCGGGCCCAACATGCTCCAATCCTAGTTCACCTTAACACTGGAGTCCTCACCCTGTTCCCTCGAAGCAGCCTGCCACGAGCTGAATTCATGCATGAAGCTCTTGGGCACGTGCGCCTAAGCTGCCCCACGTGCACATTAAAAAAATAAAAAATAAAAAATTGAAAAAAATAAAATATTAAAAAAATCGAGTAAACTTTATACCACTAATTTGAAACTTTCATCTCTAATTTTGAAACTTTCAATTCAATATTCAAAACTTTCAACTTAAATTTAAAAACTATCAACTAAGAATTTTAAAAAATCTACTCAAATTTTGAAATTTTTAACCCAAAATTTGAAACTTTTAATTAGAATTTCGAAACTTTCAACTAAAATCTAAAACTTTTAACTCTGCTTATTTATGTATTATTTTATAATTAAAAATTATTAAGTACTAACGATGGTAATTAGAAAAGTGATTAATGTTACTGGGCTTGTACGGCGGTGTACGGACGGCGCGCGCGTCAGCTTCCCCAAATTCATGAGGTGCGCGAAGCGCTCCGTCTTCACAGCTACCTTATTGCACACGAGGTGCTCCACTTTTGACTCCCGCTTGTGCACGTGATTGCAGCTTCGTGGTTTGCCGACTCCCGCGTAGCCACCTCCTCAAGGACGGCTGCACCTCCCCAGCTCCCATGCTATAATGCCCAGAAATTCGCCACCGAAATTCTGAACACTAATGTGTAATATATCCCTGCCCAGGAAAGTCAGGGTACACAAGACCAAGTTGCCATGCAGAATGTCTTACAAACAGAGTAAAATTTATATTACATAATGTAGTGGAAATGTAAAACAACGCCTATGAACATCAGGTCGAGCAGCAGCTTCCATCCCACAGGCACCTTGACGGCGGGGCTAGCCTATTCCTCCGGGTGGTCCTCGTCAGACGTGCTCTCCAACACTAGGGGGGGGGGAAATGGAGCAAGGCTGAGTACCACCCACAGTACTCAACAAATCACACCCACAATTATGCATATGCACAGGGTACAAAGATGGGATAGGGTTTATTTGCGGAAAAGCAGTTGCAAAAGGTAGTAGTTCGCAAACAGTAAAAAGTTGATTTATTTAACAATATTATTTTCCACTGATTAACGTTACACCACGTTAACCAGGCCCAACCATTCCCAACTGATTGACGCTACACCACGTCAACCAGTCTCCACTGATTAATGTTAAACCACGTTAACCAGACACCTCCGGTTACCATTACACCACGATAACCGGTCTCCACTGATTAACGTTACACCACGTTTACCAGTCACCACCGGACAACGTTACACCAAGCTGACCAGCTTTTCCTGATCAACGCTACACCACGTTGACCAGGCCGCGCTGATGGAAGTTACACCACAACCACCAGGCGTCACTGATGAGCGTTACACCACGCTCACCAGTCTTCACCGACTAGCGTTACACCACGCTAACCGGTCACCCCCGGTCAACTCAACCACGTCGACCGGACACCTTCCACCACACCAGTTTCATAAAACCAGATTAATTATCTAGGGTGAGGCTAATCACGGTGAGTCTTGGCCAATGTGCCCATAACCGCGAGCGCGGCTATTCGAATAGCTTTACTCTGATCAGAGGTGTACAACTATACCCACAAGACACAGCCCCACACACGTTCCCGTGTGCCAGTACATCACCACGATGTCCCGTGTGAGGTTGTGGCAGGACCGTTCACAAAACCCCTCCCTAACCATCCACACCACGCTGAGGTTGCACCTGCCGACAGGGCACGCCATATTGGCCAGGCTACCCCCCTTGCGCCACGGTGAATCTGGTAGCCGATCAACCCTACCCCGGGCCGACCCAACTCCATCCCGCCACCCTCTTCTTCGGTGCCTAGGAGAGGGAGAAGAAACGCTTCAAGCCCAACCGTTGCCCACGCTGGCTTATGAAAAGTACGGAAAGTTGTCCAAGTGGTTCCCGCAAACTATTCCTTAATCGCCATGGGTGTGACAAGCAAAACCATACACCCACAGCCCACCATTTAGTTCAAATTTTATTAGTTTAACATCAGCCTATCTAGAATTCCATTCTTGCGACATAGCGTCGAATTATATGAAAAGGTAGTATTTAAGCCCCATGTGAGCTATGTTGCTAAGCATGGCTAAGCATTCCTAAGAGTAGTAATGTAATCATATTGTAAACCAGGCGACAAGGATTCAGATTCCAAAGCTAAGACAAAGTCCTAACATTGCATAGGTTATAGCCCACCCACATGAAATATAGAAATAATGCAGTTTATTTATGAAAACAAAACAACTTAGCGAAAAACAGATACAAAGTGATCAAGGTAACAGTGCAACTTGCCTTGCTCCGGCTCAAGGTACTCTGCTACGATCTCGAAATACGTGAGAGAATTACCCGCATCGGATTCTATAGCAAACAATGCATTAATAATTAAAAACAGTACATGGGGCCAATAAACATGGACTAAAAGTATTTTTAATGAATTCTTGGCATTTTTCTGGATTTAATAAAATTTGAATGGACTAAATCGAAGTTCGTATGAATTAGTTATGATTTATTGAAGTTTTACTGCTATTTTCAGTGTAAATATAGTTAACCAACGATTTAATGCGTATTTAACCGATTTATGACGTCACCCGAGGGAGAGGCGGCGTCGACAAGTGGGCCCTACCAGTCGGTAGTGCACAGAGGCGGGGGCACGGTGGACCAAGTCCACCGCAGCCGAAAGCGGGCGCACCACGTGGCGCCACCGCGGGCGACCACGCGGGCGAGCGAGCGAGCGGGCGGCCCCGATCTGCCACCCGGTAGATCGGACGGCCCCGGAGAACGGCGGCCGAAGCCAGCCATCCCGAGCGGGAGGCGGCGGCGCGCACGCAACCCGATGGTCACCGGCGGCGACCACACGGAGGGGCGGAATGGAACGGGGAAACGGAGGGGGTTCTCACCAGCGGCTCGCGACGGCGCGAAGACGATGGCAGCGACGAAAAAGCGGCGGCGGCTTCGGGACAACGTCGGCGGCGGAGTTCCGACGGCGGTGAAAGAGCGAGAGGCGGTTGCCGAGGCGTCCTGGAGGATGAGGAGGACGGAAGAGGAGTTAGGGTGGAGAATGGAGATGCGGCGCGGCGGGAATTGCCGGCCGGAGAGGAGAAGGAGGACCGAAACCCACCGTGCGTGAGGACGAGGCATTCCGGTGTGCTTTGGCTTTCGCGAAGTGGTGGCCGAGGTGCGACGCGGCACGGCAGAGATGATGGCGATGGCGGAGCGGCCTGGCGACGTCTGGAACGACGACGTGCGACGGCCGGAGTCGGCGAAACGCGGCGGAGGTTCGGGTGCGCGGTGGCGACGGGGTTCTAGGGCACGGGGAGGCTCGGCGTGTTGGGGAAAAGGCAGAGGAGGGGGCGGAGAGGCTTTTTAAGCATGCGGGCGAGAGAGATCTAGGCCGAATGGCTCCAATCGTGCACGGGAGAGTGGGTGGCGGCGTGGAGGTCGTGCGCGTGATTCGCGAGAGAGAGAGGGGACGTGGACGCCGGAGAACTCGGGGAGTGGGCGCGGACTCGGTCCCGCTCCGTTTGAACGAGAGGTGAGCGCGGGAGGAGGCGGGAGGCGGTGCTAGATCGGACGGCGGAGGGATTTTTCCCCTCCGCCCGGGTCGGACGGAGGAGGGAGACGATGCTGACAGGCGGGCCCGGCCTGTCAGCGGGAGGCGCGAGGCGCGCAAGCGAGAGACGGCCTGACGAGCGGGCCCCGGGCGCAGAGAGAGAGCGGGAGAGAGGCAAGCGCGGTCATGGGATGGGCCGGCCCAGCGCGGGGAGAGGGAGGCCGGGGAGAAGCAGGCCGGCGGGCACGTGCGGGATGGCGGCACAGGAGCGGGCCGGTGGCCCAGAAGAAGAAAAAGAGAAAAGAAAAAGGGAAAAGAATTTCTCAGGGTGATATTTAATTCTAGTAAACGTTTTTGATTTATTAAAAATAGCTCCAGTGCTCTGAAAATTCCACTAAAAATCCAGTTAATGTATTTTGGCACAGGGAACACAAGAAAAATATTCCCGACCACAATAATTTATTATTTGCATTCTTGCATATTTAATTTAATTCCTCTAGCCTTTTAAAATTATTTTTCTCGGGTATTTTTCACAGGTATTATTTTGTGTGGCTAATATCAGGGTGTGACACATGCCTCTGCCACCATTGCATCTCGTCATCTCCGTGCCTTTACCTCGCCCGCACACCGGCTCTCGTACCTCTGCCTCGTGTGCTGCGGTGCTAGCCGGCTTAGCGCCTCCACCTTTGCTGACCAACTCCCCCGCGTAGGGCTCTGTCTGTGGAAGTTTGAGCGAAACGATCGCATCCATGCCATGCATTGGTTACGTGTTATATATAGGATTGGAAAAACCCCAATCGTAGCAGTACAAGGAATCCTAGAGATATACCGTATATGGCTCAAACTGCAGAAGTTTACATATCCAAAGATAACATATACTCAAAAGAAAATCTATCTCTAACTCTAGAAGAGACTGGCATCACATGCAGATGTTAGTTTATCTAACACCCTCTCTCAATCATAACCTCATGAGGTTAAGATTGCCTTTGAATTTTTCTAGTAGCCGAGTCGATAACGGTTTTGTAAACCCATCCGCAACTTGATCACCAGAAGAAATAAAACCAATTTCTAATAACTTGCGACTTACCCATTCTCTGACAAAATGGTAATCAACCTCTATATGTTTTGTTCTGGCATGGAATATAGGATTTGCTGACAAATACTTTGCACCAAGATTATTGAAACAACCCGAAATTTTATTAAATCATAAATATGTAGTTGTACATTTAATTGTTCTTAGAGAAAAAAAAACAAATTATACACAAGTAGAGACACAACTTAGCCACACATACACTAGGTTTTATTACCAAATGCACAAACTCTTATCGGTCATCAAATCCCGATTTATGCTACTATAACTAATACGCGTATAGGATGTACATTTTAATAGGCAAGATAGGATTACGATGTCCTGAAAATATAGACACATAAAAGGTTCAAGCTAGCTGAAAAAAAATTTGCTGTCAGACCCATAATTTGTAGTTTCACCTACTAGCTCATAGATGTACAATGCCATGCAGGACAAATCAACACTTTTAAGCTAGTAGTTGGGTAGCATCATTTAGCTAATTAGTCAGCCCACTAACCTGCCTTATAGCACCAAAGAGAGTCAATAACCAAAATGATAAATAGTTTAGATATCCAATAGAAATATACCATATCCATGCCACAATTTTTTTTTACCACAAGTAAGAAAGCCACACTTTTACTCTGGTCAAGTGTGGTCAATAGGAACACAGTGCAAGGAGTGGGTAAGAATTCTCACCTAATGAACTCGTGACATACACCCACACAAGTAGTGAATCAACAGGGGGAGGCATGGGCTACCATTCCAACAATTCTTGGTATAGAAATGAGATGGAATAGCAGGAGTAAGTGTGGTAGATAGGAGAACAATACTCACTTTCACATCCAACTAGTTAGCACGGTGAGGAAACCAATCCCTCTTCATCTTCACCTCCCCTGCCCAACCATTCCAAGTTTTGTAGCCAATCAACCTCAAAATGGTGACGTAAAGCACCATCATCAGCTTGGCTAAGAGGTGGAAGGGGGTGAGCTAACAAGAAGAATGGCCGATTCGTAGAGAGCTGAATTTGTAGGTGGGAGCAAGTTCACTAGCTTATGAGCTTGTGGGGATCAAGCAAGAATACACTAGAAGCAGGGATCAGGTGATTTTCACATGCTACCATAACTATCCCTTAGTAAATCACACACAAAGCAAGCAAGCACTTGGAAGCAGTCTCTTAGTGCCTCAATTCAAATCTTGCTAGAAAAGAAGGGAAATGTATTAATAGAGACATTGGAAGGAGGAGACTAGAAGGGAAAAATTTATAGCACTTACCTTAGGGCTGGCCTTTGGTGGTGCCGAGCACCAAGGTCGCCAGCCATGGCGGCTGGGCTTGGGGGTCATGGAGTGAGCTCCATCCTAGTAGGGGGTTCACCACTTGCATCTTGTGGGGTTGGGGATGCGCACGGAGCGGGAGGAGAACGGCTGCCGACGGGATATGGCACCCGAGGTCGCCAGGTGCAGTGGGGCAACAGCTTTTGGAGTAGAGTTTGGGAGAGGAGAAAGAGAGCCATAGCTGTAACAAATGGAGGAAGAAGAAAGGAATGCTAGCTGCCTTGTGCCTGTACGATGGGATAAGGAAGGAGAACAGTAGAGAGGTTAATTATTTGATGCACACTAGTAAATTACACAGATAACCCAATGCTCTGTAATCCAAATATAGTTTAGGTAATCTTTGCTATTATTAGCTAAGTAAGTGCAAGTTGGCATACTAAAAATTCTACAGAGATGTGGGCACATTTTATTTGTGGATTGTTTGTATTCATATTATTAAAATTTAATTAAACCTCGCGGTATACGGTGGGAATGCAGGAAAAGAATTAGAGGCGAAGACGGGTCAGTTGGGAGCACTAGCTAGTTTCGATCTCAACTACGAGATTCCAGGCAAGCTAACCTTTGAACATGATGATTTGAATTATTTGGCATAAATAATATTTTCTTTTATAGTACTGTCACCTTGCATAAAATGAATTTTTCAAATAAGTAAGCCATAGAGATGGATGATAATATATATACTAGAGACGTCAGTTGAGGGAGCAATTGATTTTCCAATATTTATTAGGAGGGTAGAGGGTGCCCATGGACGGGATTTGACTAGAGGCGGGACCCTTTACATATGGTTATAACATAAGGACTAAAATCACTCTCACTTGTATTAGTGTGCCGTATAAAAACCGTATCAACCATATACTCGTCCAAGGGCGAGCAAAGCTTAGTATCTTATCAAGTCATTACACTCTATATGGGTATGTAGTAATAGCTTGGGCGATGAAAAACCCAAGACAATGCCGATGAAGTGTATTGATGAGCATATATTAGCGCGGGATGAAGGGGTGTAGTGAACGGAAATAAGAGAAAGTGCTTTGTATTCTAAGTATTTACAAATACGCGACTTGTAATATTTAGAGTAAATATGGGTAAAGCGATACAAGCCTGTGCAGTGCTCAACTAAATCATGATTCACACTTGTCTCTTGGATTAGAGGCTACGGGAGCCTATTGGGGTTCTTTCTCATTATGCAAGTGATTAGTAGACTTATATAAAAATAATTAAACTTGGACTTTTCTCACAAGAACCATATTTTAGAAAACTTATAATTGAGAGATGATGATTTGATGGGGTTGTGAAAAAAAACATGTCTTGCATTCTGTTACTGATGCTTGCTGAGTACCTAGTACTCACCCTTATTATTAACTAATTATATAGAGGTCAATCCATTTGGCCAAATCAATGGAACCAATGAGGGTTTGGAGGACCAGTGCTATGCTGCTTGGTGTGTTGAACATCCAGGGGATGATGCTTATGACTATAATGTGTATTATGGAGGATGGGATGAGTAGATGTATGCAGGGTAGCAGTCCTGCAGCTATGTCAATAAACCTAGGGTGTTGAAATATGTATGATGTCCAAGTACTACTAGAAAAAAAAATTATACAAATGAGAAGACATGTAGGACCCTGTGTAAGATTCTAGCCCTACGTGGCATGGTATTGTAATGTTAGTGGAACCTTCTAGCTATTATTCTGCTGCTATCTTTGATGTGGATCATTATTCGCTAAAGCGCATCTCTAGCGAATAATAATCCATGGGCTAGGGACACCATTTTTGGTAATGACGGCCCGGGTCGTCACAATTATCACACCAAATTTTGGCTGCTCGAGGACTCTCAATACCCAATTCTTTGAGTAAAGTATGTACCCACATAATCTCTGTTGTAGCATTTGCAAAAGCCTTATATTCAGACTCTCTACTAGACCTCGATACTGTAGCTTGTTTTCTAGCACTCCACGACACTAGGTTAGAACCCAAAAATATAGTAAATCTTCCTGTAGATCTTCTATCATCCAAACTGCCAGCCCAATCTACATCAAAGAAACCACTCACAAGAGATGACCTTGATCTATGTATATTAAGTCCCAACTTAGTACACTGTTTGAGATATCTAAGTATTCTCTTAATAGCCATCCAATGTACAGTAGTGGGTGCATGTAGAAACTGACAGACTTTGTTGACAAAAAAAGCTATGTCTAGTCTAGTAAGAGTCAAATACTGTAAAGCACCAAGTATGCTTCTATACTGAGTTGCATCATTAGGACCCAACAATGTTCCTTCATGTAAAGAGAGTTTTTCACTTACTGTCAAAGGTGTTGTAGCAGGTTTGCAGTTTGTCATGCCTACCTTCTTCAGTAGATTAGTGGCATATTTATCTTGAGTAAGAACAATACCGTTGTGCACCTTGTTTACTTCTATGCCGAGGAAATAATGCAACTCACCAAGATCCTTGAGTGCAAACTCTTTCTTCAAATCCTGCAATAACACCAATGTCGCCCTCTCTGAAGAACTGGCTAGAATTATATCATCAACATATACCAAGACAAATATGTTAACATCCCCTTTATTCAAGAAAAATAACGAAGTGTCTGCCTTTGAAGCACTGAATCCAAGATCAACTAGCTTCTTGCTTACATAGCAAACCAGGCTCTTGGGCCCTGTTTTAATCCATATAGAGCTTTATCAAGCTTGCATATATGATGTGGTTTAGCAGAGTCTTCAAACCCTGGAGGTTGTTGTATATACACTTCTTCTTCGAGATACCCATGAAGAAAAGCATTTTGTACATCTAATTGTCTGAGACTCTAACCTCTAGAAACAGCTATAGACAAAATTATTCTAATAGTGGCAACCTTGACAATAGGACTGAAAGTATCTTCATAATCTATGTCATATCTCTACTTAAAACTTTTTGCCACTAGACGAGCTTTATATCTATCTAGTGTTCCATCAGCTTTCCTTCTTATTTTATAAACCCATTTGTAATTAATAACATTTTTCCCTCTCTGAGGAGGAACTAGGTGCTGTGTCTGATTTTTAACTAAGGCCTCATATTCAGTCTCCATTGCTAATCGCCAGTTTGTATCCTTTAAAGCCTTTGTGTCATTGCTAGGTTCTCCAAAGATAGTAAAACAATACTACCTCCGTCTCAAAATATAGCCATTTCTGACTACGAATCTGGACATACGAAATGGCTATATTTTGGGACGGAGGGAGTAATATTTAATGGTACTATGAGTATATACCTTTTTTTTAATGCCGTTTTGCAGTCGGGTACGAGGTCGAGTCGGTATTGATTCATTATCAGAATATGTCACATCAGTCACAGCCGTACCTGCATCGGCGCCTGATCCTGTGCCTGGCGTGCCTGAATCTCATGTCTATCCTGTCGTGCCGGCTGCTCCTGGGACAGAGGCGTGGACGCCACCGCCTACACTGCCCCCCTGATAGCGGACGTGGTAGCTCGGTATTGATCCGGTGAGCGTGACGCCATAGTGCGTGTTGGCGTGGCATCCAGAGACTGGCCGGCTCCAGTATCACGCAGTGGGGACGCCGGCTGCTGTAGCAGGTCAGTATTTTCTTCAATTTCAGCGTCACCAAGATTATCTGCGGCAGTTTGATTTGCTGTAATTACCTCATCAAAACTATCAGTAGCATGAGACAAATTATTACGTAATGGATTAGCCTTATGGTTAAACACTAAGTCATCCCCACTATTACTGGTAATTGAGAGTAGATGGAAGAAGGAGAATTTTAGACCGAAGATGAGCTCCTGCATTAGGACGTAATTCAAAAAAAAGAAAAAACAATTTTATCAAAGACCACATCTCTAGAGATATAGACACGGCCAGAGGGGATGTCAAGGCACTTAAAGCTCTTGTGAATATTACTGAAGCCAAGGAATACACATCGTTTGGAACGAAACTGAAGCTTATGGCTATTATAGGGACGAAGATTAGGCCAGCAGGCATCTCCAAAGATTCTCAAGGCAGAATAATCTGGCTTTTGCTCAAACAATTTTTCTAAGGGACTGATATTTTGGATTACTCTGCTGGGAACACGATTAATCAAGTAGGCTGCAGCTTGGAAGGCTTCATCCCAAAATTTGAGTGGCATGGCAGCATGAGACAAGAGGGAAAGGCCTACCTCCACTATGTGGCGATGCTTTCTTTCTGCGGATCCATTCTGTGGATCCATTCTGCTGATGAGTGTAAGGACAAGAAACATGATGCATAATGCCAATCTTTGCAAAAAAGGAATTAAGGGTCTGATGCTCCCCTCCCTAGTTAGTTTGCATGGACATAATTTTTCTATCAAACTAGCGTTCTACCATCACCTGAAACTCTTGGAACTTTTCAAAGACTTGAGATTTGTGATGTAAGAGATAGATCCAACTTGCTAAAATCATCAATAAAACTCATATAGTACTTCTTTCTCCCTACAGACTCTGGAGCAGGGCCCCACACATCAGAAAACACAAGTTCCAAGGGATTTTTAGAGACACTAGATGACACTGGGAAAGGCAACAGATGACTCTTTACTTGTTGACAAGCATTACAAACTGACTCACTTGATGACTCTAAACATGGGAGATTATTTTTATTGACCACTTGTTTGACAACTGAGGACGAGGGATGGCCTAAACGACTGTGCCACCAGGCTAGGGATAACTTTTTAGTGCTGCAGGCTTGTTTTGGAGAGGACCTAGGAAGAGGATAGAGCCTGCGCCGAGATCTTCCTTTAAGAATTATTCTCCTGGTGGCCCGATCCTTGAGGAAGAAATAATCACGATGGAGTTCAAGGAAAGTAGAGTTGTCAGTGACTAAACGATGTGCTGAAACAAGATTTTTCTTGGCTTGTGGAACATATAGAATATTCTTGAGATGAACATTATGATTACTAGGGGTACGAACAATAGTGTGACCAATGTAGCTTATATCCATACCTGTTCCATTGGTGGTGTGGATCTGTTCGTTCCCGTTGTACTTTGCTTTCACAGTGAGTTTCTCCAATTCTCCTGTGATGTGGTCGGTTGCACTGGTATCAACGTACCAGTTGGTATTGATCCCATAGGAGGAGCTAGCTGCAGCTGCAATATGTTTATTGTCAAGAATATAATCCTCATCGTACCTGTGCCAGCAATATGGCGGCTGTAAGACCACGTTTGTAGCACACTTGACATGTTGGACGTCGATCGACTCCTCGGGTTGATCTATCACGTCCACGACCACTTGTTCCAGTGCCGCGACCCCGGCTGCACTGCTGCTGTTGCTGCACACCCTGGTTGCTGTTGCTGCCACCTCGGTTGGTGTTGCTATTGCTGCCTCCACAGTTGGCGAGATGAACTTGTACATCTTGTGCTCCTCTGTAGAGAGCAAGTCGGGCCTCATAATTGAGAACCTGTGAGTAAAGTTCTCCCACTGAGATGGGTTCTACTCTGGCGCAAATTGTGGAGACAACTTCGCTAAAATCTTCTCCTAGTCCAGTTATGATGTATTGGACCAGATCCTCTTCTTCAAGTGGTCGGCCTCCCGCCGACGCCATCTCATCTCCGAGGGCCTTCATCTTCGCAAAGTACTCTGAGACGGTCATGTTTCCTTTTTTTGGTTGTGGTGAGCGCAATTCGAGTGTTAATCGATCTCGCTCTGGTATGTGTCGAGAACATCTACTCGATCAATCTCCAAGCTTCGGCGGCTGTCTCGCACATCACCACCTGCATAAGTATGTCTCTTGATAGAGACGAGAGAAGATAGCCTGGGACATGCTGATCCGAAGCTTCCCGGTCTTCAAAGGCCGGATTCGACTTCTTTTCTGTCTTTTCATCGGTGGTGACTGTAAGTAGGGCTGTCAAACGTGGACAACGATAACGGAAGAAGTCTCTATCGTTAATCGTTCTGTTAAAACAATGATTAAGAATAAACTTTCATTATCTGTTTCGTGAGTTAAACAGAAAAAAAAATTTCGTTGATTGTTCTGTTAGGAATAAACGATTATAACGTTGAATTTTTTTCGTTTATAGTTACAGAATCAGCAAAAAGGAAAAACGAAATTGAATGAAAAAATCATTCCAAATATGCATAAATTAAATAGTAAAAAGGATTACTACTTGTTATTTCATACAATAATTCACATCATACCCATTGAACAACCATTTATAACTAAATTTGAGAATAAATTACAAATTGCAACTGTCCCATAATTTACCAGTACCGCTGTACCAGTTCATGCACAATACAAGTATGCAACCAAGTGCATACATAAATACATAATATTGATGTATTTACGCAGCCAAAACAAAATGAAAATCACATATTTAATGCATGCAAATAAAAAAAAAGGCATGAGAAACCAATGAAAAAGAACAAAAAAAAACTGGTTTTTGGCACAGTTGAAATACCACACCTGTTTGGTATTGGCAGCGATTGCTCCCTTCATATGCAAGGTTTCAACTCGACTCTAATGAATACTATGAGGAAATGGTCCCTTTTTTTTTCAATGTTGAGGTTCTTAACATCACGTTTCCAAGTTCCAACAGCTCAAGTTTGGAAACAAAACATAAATCACAAATTTGTTGCATGCAAATGAAAAAAAAAAGGCATGATAAACAGAAATTAAAAAAAACAAAAACAAAAACAAATCTAACTCTAAACAAGCTATAGTATCCACATATCGTCGATTTGATTTTGGTATAGATGAGATCAAGTGTGCATAGTAAGATCTAGGGTTAGGTTGCTCAAGCACCCTAGCGTGAGAGATTGAAGGTTATCGTGCAAGAGCAAAGAGGGAAGAAAAAGCAAAGAGGAAAGAAAGAAAGAGCAAGAAAGAGCTTAGTGTGCAGAGCAAGAGCAAAGAGGGAAGAAAGAAAGAGCACCCTGGCGCAAGAGCAAAGAGGGAGGGAAGAAAGAGCGGCGCAGAATAGGTTTTCTTAACTCTTCTGGAGATTTCTATCATTTATTCCTCTGTAATTCAACTAATAGCAAATGTATAGAATACAAAACGAAACAAACGAAATTAGACGAAACGGAACATACCAATAGCGTTATCTGTTTCGTTAAGCAAACGGAACCACAGTCAGTTTCGTTAATCTATTTCGTTACAGTAACAAAACTCAAAATTCCGATCATCACCGTTCTGTTAAGACGAAACGGAACGAAATAACGTTTATTTTTTCTTCGGTTGACAGTGCTAACTGTGAGTTCAGCTTCTGGAGGTTTCGTGGCTCCTGTCAGATATCCTTGCAGTCACGCCCCACGCATGGCGGCGCTAATCTGAGCCTTCCATAATGCGTGGTTGTTTTTCTCGAGCTTTTCCGTCACCGAGTGTCCCTGGAAGGGATTGGCAGTCGCAACAGTCGAGCTTGATGATGACGCCGACATCCCTGATCTCTGATCGGCAGTAGTTGTAGTAGATAAATTGGCTGCGGCGGCGGTAGATGAGCTGTGGCGCTGATAGACAGATCAACAACAGTGGTGATAGACAGATTTGCTACGATGGCTGTAGGTAGATTGGCTGCGGCGGCTATGGATCAATGCTCTGATACCATGTGGAAGTTTGAGAGAAACGATCGCATCCATGCCATGCGTCGGTTACGTGTTATATATAGGATTGGAAAAACCCCAATCGTAGCAGTACAAGGAATCCTGGAGATAAACCGTATATGGCTCAAACTCCAGAAGTTTACATATCCAAAGATAACATATAGTCAAAAGAAAATCTCTCTAACTCTAGAAGAGACCAGCATTACATACAGATATCAGTTTATCTAGCACTATCTGAGTCCAGAAACCCGCCGAGGACAGGGCCGGGGGAGCTTCTCCCCGAAGGAAGCTACCAAGGGTGGGGCCAGGGATGATATTGGGGGTCAAGGCGGGGCCGTTCATTCCCAACCCGGTCCCGACCTGTCCTCCCCTTGTCAATGAACACACTTGTTCCCTGAATATTGCTGCCTGTTGTGCTTTCCTTTCCTATTGCTTCTGGACAGCAGTGGGCCTGTTTGCTTTTTAATGGCCCATGTATTGGATATGGTCATCGCTGGCTGGAGAGGCAGCTTATTTTGGTGGACTTTTTTCAAATAAATGCACATGTGTTTCTTTCGAAGTTTTCACATTTTCCAATGTCCTTCCAAGCAGATTCAGTGTGAGAGTCTTTTCAACATTGCTTCGATCGCTTGTCTTACAAACTGTCCAAAGCACTTTACTTGTCAAAATACTTATTATTTTCATATTTCAAAGTATTTTTAGAGGTATCTTTATCTTTATACCCTTAATTAATACAACCATACTAGTACTAAGTACTTCTTATAAGGAATTTTAATATTTGTTTTGAAGAATTGATTAGAATATAATTAATGAGGGTAATAATGTAATTTGCCACATCTCCTAGTTTAGTGTGAGATTTGTTAGAACGATAAGTAAATTAAAATGGAGGGAATATTTTTTGTCACACATGTGGTCTCATTAGATACGTATTAAAAAATTACTTTCATAATATGATATTAAATTCATAGTTATTGATAATACATTTACAAATGCAATTACAGTCTTAGTATATTATTGAAAATCATTTAAATAACATGCACATATTATATTTTTATACAGAGACAGTATATAGATGGCGTGAAGAGACTAATGTATGCTCATTGCTCTACTCCCATGTTCTACTCCATCTAAAGTTTTCACTGGATGCTGAGGGTGGTACTAGTACTACAATGAACGATAGTCAATTAGTCATGTGTTGTAACTGCTTTTTGCCTGTAACCTAATTTCAAATAAACTTCCTCAGCTCATCCATCTGAATTAGCTAATAAATGCAATATCACAATCACATTAAGCTTCTATTATCTAGAGTAATTCATAAAAAAGAAACCACATCAAACTTAGCCATATTAAACCACATCAAACTTATCCATATTGAAGCCCTCCTTTTTTGAAGCCCAACATAGCAGGTGCAGCCTACAGGCGCAACACATCAGCAGTCCACGCCTCCACCACGGGTCCAAGGCTCCAAGCGTCCAAACGCCAAAGACGTGTTCGGTCCGGCACATCGGGGATCCGAGAGCGGGGCAGGTGGCCCCACCGCTTCCTCCACGTGTCGTGTCTCCAGCCGTCCGATCAGCTGTCAGCCCGGCTTCCCGCGTCCGCATCCGACGGCCACCGTTCCGCACGCCTCGTGCCACTGTTGCGATGATGTTGTTGTTGTCCCCTTGCTCCTCGCTCCCATCCATATACCACCGCATCGGGCGGGCGAGGCGTGGTGGTGCTCAGGCTCTGACTCGTCGGGCGGCGGCGGCGGCGGCGGTGGTGGGGAGGGCGACAATATGGCTGCTGCGGTTGGGAGAGCGCGGGCAGCGAGCCTGGCCGCGGCGGTGAGGGTGGTGGCGGCGACGGCGAGGCCGGCGTCGAGCGTCGCCGCGGCGGCCGGGGTGGGCTTCGCGGGCCTGGTCGTGCAGGGGGAGGACACACCGTTCGGGTCGGTGTGGTGGTGGGCGTACGCGGGGATATCCTGCTTCCTGGTGCTCTTCGCCGGGATCATGTCGGGGCTCACCCTCGGTCTCATGTCGCTCGGCCTTGTCGAGCTGGAGATCCTCCAGCGCAGCGGCACGGATGCCGAGAAGGCTCAGGCCGGTATGATCCGAAACCTTAGCCGTTTTATTCTCCTCCCCCTTGTTGTTATCGATCTGGTTGCGATTTAAAGAGCCATCTCTAGGAGGTTTCATATTGAAACGACCCGCTGTGCTCCATCTGGTTGCAATTTTGCCAGTGACTTTTATGAGGTGTTGAGTTGGGATAACAGGGGTTATGTAACATCACATTGGGGATTCACGATATAACGCAGATTAGTTTCTTCTATTTTGAAATTAGGATCTACTGCTGTTTTTTTCATAGGATTTGCTAACCCTGATCATGCTGGTCATATGCGGAGTCCTCTGGTTGTTGTACCATTGGTATTTATTTTATAATTTAAGTTAATAGAAGCGAATCTACATTACTAATGCTGACATTAAAGTATACTGTGAGAAAAGGTAGAACAAACAAAAAGGTATTAAGGTTCTTCTACCAAAAAGGGTAGTAAGGAAATAAGAAAAGGAGGTATGGGTGGGATATGGCTTTATTCAAGATTCACCTCTTTCTGGTAGATATAAAATGATCCTTTGGTCAGTGGGGATTGGAACTATGCAATGGATAGGCATAGAGATGTCCGCCCTAGAAGTTCCTGGACCTGCCATGTTTGTTTGTGAGGGCAGCGTGCAGCTAAGCCTTTTCACGTGTAAGATATATTCCATAGTTTTTTGGTGCTTTTGTTTATCCTGCTAATTTCCTGTGAGGTGATCTAGCTATGTCTGAAATGCAATATGGATATTTTAGATTTTCACTACTTGATCTAATGTATATGTTAAAATTGATAATTTGAAATGGTAGCAGTGCTGCTGCTTGTGAAGTATTATTACAGGCACTTTCAGCACCTCAATAACTCATGTTTACTTTTTAGTTCTTAGCAGATGCTACTGTTGCTTATACTCTTTCCGAATCTACTAATTTAATATTTCATGGATAGTTCTGTTGTTGATTGTTTGGTTAACTATGTGCCATGTTTCTGTAGCTGCCATCCTACCAGTTGTTCAGAAGCAGCACCAGCTTCTTGTCACCCTGCTCTTGTGTAATGCTGCTGCCATGGAGGTATATAACTTTGGCTGTAAATTTTTATCATTTACCACACTATTTTGCACTGTGCACATGCAAAAATAAAGGGTATTAGCAGAGGACATGTTTGGAAGTATGTTAGTTATTTGTTTTGACGCATTTGTTTAACTTATAGCTTGTTTGGAGAGAAGAATGGTATATGTTGAAGTTGCCTCTGTTGATTCAGTTTTGTCCGTATTGCAGCATGGTTTCCAGTTTATGAGCATCTTATGTGGGAACCCACAAAACATTTTACTTGAATTGTATTATTCAATTTATGCATGATACTTCAAACAACATAGTGCCTTTAATTCTATGTTAGGTCCCTGAATATTAGGTCATTGATGATCAATGCTACAAGTCTGTTTGTCATTGTAATGTGTCGTAATCTATCTGAGCGTGTACATAAGTTCCTGCAAACTGGCTATATTGGAGTTAACAGTACACCAATATTACATCCCTCATTTAAATATCTAATTCCCTTTATTTTTGAAGTTCTATTAGGTTTGGCTTGTTAACTTGTTGCGTTCACCAACAATATGTTCAATCTTCTCGCCTACCCATTAAATTCACTAATAAGATAATGCCCTGGAAATTTTGAATTGAGTTCACACACTGGAAGTAAGATTAAGCACCTACAAAGTACAACATAAGTGGAGTGCTAAGTGGATAACATAGGATCCTAAGTTCCTGAGATGGTTGCTAGGTATATTATTGTCTGCTATGCAGTATGCACAAAGGATGTCCCAGGCCAATATTTGCTAACTTCTCTTTCCACATAGTATGTTCTATTAGCTTGGTTGATATGGATGTGTATTACCTTTTCTACCATGTACTTTGTTTCAGAATTGCACAGCTGTCAGTAGATACAACATGCATTCTATTCACATATCTTTTGCATTGTTTTGTTTTGCTAGTGACTCTTACGTTTACTTCTTTGGGACCTTTGCAGGCTCTTCCTATATTCCTTGACAGGATTTTTCATCCTGTTGTTGCTGTTATCTTATCAGTAACATTTGTCCTTGCTTTTGGAGAGGTATTTTATATTATGTCCAAACACTATAGTTTCTCTATGGTCTTGCAGATGGTCTGATTGATCATTTAATTTTTAACACCAGGTTATACCACAAGCAATCTGTACTAGGTATGGATTGGCGGTGGGTGCTAACTTTGTATGGCTTGTACGCATCCTCATGATCATCTGCTATCCTATTTCTTATCCCATTGGGAAGGTAAATCAACAAAACTGAAATGACTTAATTCAGTCCTACTATAATGAAGTCTTTTGGAGCTTCTCTAATGGCAGAAATTTTGAATTGTCATGAATCTATATTTGTGCTTCCGAGTCATCTCTTCATTCAGTTTTGGTACCATAGCTGATGGACCCAGTTACAAAGTGAAAACAATATGCCTTAACGAAATGGCCTGGTTCATGTGTTTTGATTTGAGAACTTTTTTATCTCACCTTAGATTAGATTAGGTCAATCAATGCCCTTAGCTTTCAGTGCAGGTGATTCGATGCATGTTTGACTTGGTGCAGAGCCAATGTATGTTCTTGCAGATTCTAATAAGTTACGTCTTAATTTTTAATAATAACTGATTTGATTTTGTACTTTAGAGCATGTGTATTTGATTTCGTTTTGTTTTGAATTTTTTGTTCACAGTCTTCCAAATTTTACTTGAAATGATTTATGGATTAGCTGCTGAAAGTGGTTGAATATATATTGTCCATTTGTCGCAGCTCCTAGATTGTGCTCTTGGTCATAATGAATCTGCACTTTTTAGGCGAGCTCAATTGAAAGCTCTTGTCTCTATCCATAGCAAAGAGGTAACATGATCTTACTATGCAACTTCTTAAGAAGTTGACATCTTCTCCGTAGGTTGTATCACAGTTCAATGCTTCTGCCATGGCAGGCTGGCAAGGGTGGAGAGCTTACACATGATGAGACTACAATCATAAGTGGAGCCTTGGACTTGACTGAAAAGGTGTACATCATTTTTAAATTTTGACTTCTAATTTTATAGTGAATAATAGAATCTGGAGGAACTGTTAGCAATCAAAATTTAAATGAACTTGTTACAAAGTTAGATGCTGCTTGTCTTGTTTTCTGGATATGACATTGATTTCTCCCTTCTGGTTTTAGGGGATTAAAATTTTCGACTCCCTATTGTCTTTTACATATTAATATTTAACAATGAGATAACATCTACAGTGATCTTGCCTGTATATGATGCTTTTCATGGCTTCATGCTTTATGGGTGTCTTCCTATTTTTGTTTTGCATTTAACAGCTTTGAGCTTCATATCAGAAATGAATTAATCCATGCTGCAAATATTGTGTAATCAACACCTATATTTGTTCTTTTGAATTAGATACTAGATCCGTCAGCTTCATCTATTGTTGCTCTTTAGTGAGCAAAAGCTGCTGTGGTTCTTATTTTACAAACATAGTATTCAATGAGAAGCACTTTGATGTGAACAATCGTTTTTAGTTGACTCAATCAGAATTCTCATTGTTATTTGTGTGCAGACTGCTGAGGAGGCTATGACACCTATTGAGTCAACTTTCTCATTAGATGTGGACTCCAAGTTGGATTGGTAACTAAAGTTACAATTACACTTTACACACCATAGCGCTTGGTGACGTTCTTTATTAGTTATTATTGATTTTATGTCTGTCTTATATAACCTCTTTCCTTATTAGCTGCACTCATTCTGTCAAACTTAACAATCTTCTTTCTGGGTTGTCTTTGTGGAGCTAAGTTTAGACGATGTAATCTTTTGTTGTTTGACATGCATAATAGTTAATAAACATTTGCAAAGAGTATGTAAATTTGGCTTTTCTTTTTTGTAAGGTTCAATGCTCCACCAATCTTCTTATCTACTTGTATTTACAGGGAAGCAATTGGCAAAATTCTTGCTCGGGGCCACAGCCGTGTGCCTGTGTACTCTGGAAACCCTAGGAATATTATTGGCCTCCTGCTGGTAGGTGTCAATCACCATGGAGTATTACCCAGTGATTTGTTTGTATGATTCACTATGTCAACTATTTTGAATTCTTACAGGTGAAAAGTCTTCTGACAGTTCGTGCCGAAACAGAGACACCAGTTAGTGCTGTTTCCATAAGAAGGATTCCAAGGTAGTGCACAAATCTACTAAATTATATATACTTTGTAATATTTCTTTTTCAGTATGTGATATAATGTTCTGATAGTTGAGGTATCTCCTTTGCTGTATTAATACTTGCAAACTATCTTCCTACTTTCTGACAAATAGTCAATGACTCAATATATACCTTCTTCAGGGTTCCTGCAGACATGCCTTTATATGACATACTGAATGAGTTTCAGAAAGGAAGTAGTCATATGGCTGCTGTTGTGAAGGCTAAACCCAAGAATGTACCACTCCCTGACAAAACCGAACCAAATAGGGAAGTAGCTGGGGCACCACAGCTGACTTCTCCCTTGCTATCCAATGCTGAAGAAAGGGTGGATAGTTTGGTTGTTGATATTGAAAAACCACAGAGCAGGCAGGTTAATGGAAACAAACCCCGTTCCATGCAGCAGAATGATACACCATATGCAATGTCTCGGTCATCGGAGGATATAGATGATGGTGAAGTCATTGGTATCATCACACTTGAAGATGTATTTGAAGAACTATTGCAGGTAAGCTTAAGCATGCTAAATTTTTCTATGTAAGGTTTGCATCTTGGTGTGTGGTGGAGAATTCAATATGTTGGTTCATTGACCAAAAAACACAATCGATATCAAGTGTATTGAAAATGATTCTTCACCAATTGTTTATGATTTCTTTAGTATAACCTTTCATTTGCAGCTGTAGGTGTTATACTCAAAGCATGTAAATATCATGTGACACTTTCATAAATCATGAAGTATTTTAGGAGGCATGTCCATCATAACCAGTTGATTTAGTAGCACCAATTTAATTACCTGTGCAAATTTATTTTTTTAGCAACCTGTTTGAAGTAGCATTAATAGTTGTTCTTCACACATTCTATTTAGCTCAGCTTTTGAACTGCTACTGCATGGTTTATATATGTGCAAATGCTGACAAGCATTTCTCATTGTGCTCAGACAATTTATACCAACTAATGGAATTCCCTGCACAAATACAACCTTTATGCTTATTGCTAAAAACACAAGTATATTTCTTATGAACTGCGGAATCTGTAATACATATATCCGATCTGTTCATTCTGTTATATTCTGGATCTGACACAACAAACAGTATGGAGTTTTTTTTGTTATACTCCGATTAACATAGTAATTTCTAGCTTTAGAGAGCAAACATGGAGGGTTCTTTTTCTACTTTTTTTTTAAATAGTAGATTGATGTGTGACCAACACAATTAGTTGCATTCTATTTGCATAGGGAGTTAAGAATGTTTAAGGGAACATAGAGCTTCATAAAGTATTTAACTTCTGTGCTTGGAGAAGGAAACGAAAGAACTTATCGATTGCTTATAGTACTTTTATAGTGTTACTGACTCTCCTTGAGTCTTTGTTATGAACTACTACCTCCAGTTGGAAAACTTAATTTATTTTTTAAGAAACAATTTGTATGCATATACTCTGCAATTTCTATCTTCTTTTGTGCTAAGAAGAAGATGCTAAATGACAATCTAACCACCTATTATATACTCAGGTTTTCTGCATCTGTTTCATAGAACTAAATCCTATCACATATGTTGATGCTGTTTTTTTTTTCTTTCATTCTTTATAAAAAAGATCCTAGCCTTGGCACTAAAGATGCCCTTTGCCTTTGGTGATAGTTGGAATAATTTATACAGTTAACAATTACGATTAGACATGTTCTGTATCTCACAAGTTTAGTTCTTATTTTACAGGAGGAGATCGTGGATGAAACTGACGAGTATGTCGATGTTCATAAGAGGTATGTCTCATCCTTACATTTGCTACTCTCATCTTGCAGCTTTTGGAGAGCATATTATATGCAAATGAATTTTATCCATTACAGGATCCGAGTTGCCGCTGCTGCCGCTGCATCTTCGGTTGCCAGGGCTCCATCAGTTCGGAGATTAACGGGTCAAAAGACTGCAGTAAGTGCTTTTTTGCTACAGTTTTATAGCTATATTGGTCACCATGAATGTTGAATAACAAATTACACAGCTACATGAATAATGTTGTAACACAAATTTGTCATTAGTCGTTGAGATTATTGAAGTATGGGATTTATATTTTACGTCTATCTTTAGGAATGATCATGTAAGCTTTCTGGACAGGGAGGGTAGGTATAGATAAAGATTTTATTAAGCTGATATACTTGACTTGAAAACTGTACAAGGGTATTGAAAACTACCTGTTCCTGTCAAGATTTTTACTCATTTCTGTTAGAAGTTCAGGTCCTGGTGTGCTTGACGTTGGATTAACCTGGTATTCGTTTTTCAACTAGGAAATTGATCACAAAACTTTGTAGGGAAATTTGGTTCAGTTGATTTTAACCAACAATAAGCTCAATGTTTTAATTTGAATTAGGTGGTTTTAATATAGGCTGAGCTATAGGCTCTTAGATGGCTTATGAGCTATGAGAATTCCTTGAAAATCATTGCTTTTGATAAAATATTTGCTGAGATTGTGTTCTTTTGTTTGTTGCCATATTATTTTGCATGTTCATTTCCTGATTACACTGATTTTCTGAATGTGGTTTCTTTGTATAATGTACAAGATATGAAACTGTGCACTTATAATGATATGTTTACAATTTTAAACATGTTAACAAGATGGACTTGCGCAAATTTTCTTGAACTGTCTTCCCTAACTGCTAGCTTTGTACATGTTTATATTCATGTTTGAAGACAACTAGACAAGTGGTATAAACAATTTTATACCACTAACCTTGAGCCCGTACTGTTGTTGTTACAGTCCATAAACGGTTTGAGTTTCCACAAATTTGTGATGTTAGTCTTACTTTTGATTTTAATTTTTTTTTGTCCCTTCAGGGTGCGCAGAATAGACAAGGACAGCCTACTGGAATTTTGAAGAAACCTACTGAAGGTGACTCAAACCCATCAAAACACCAGGTGAACCTTGTTGAACCTCTTTTGGAAAATAAGAGGTAATGTTAGATGTATGCATGAATATAGCGATGGAACGCACAGAAACAAATTGGACAGGTTTGGCTGACAGTAAACATGAGCGAACTTGTTGTAAATTCGGATGCGGTCATGAACCATAGCGTTGAATTTTGTGTTTGTGGATGATGAAAGTAGATAACCACTTCGGAATCTTTGATCCATGGGAATCCTATAACTGAAACAGTAATCTTGAGGACCGGAGCGGTGGTAGATGTTGTGGTTACATTTGGAATAAGTATATATCAAAGACAATTGTTCTTGCGAAATTATATATTCCGGATGAGACTGCAGCAGAGGTGAACTAAATTAGTGAGTATTTCAATTCTGGTAATCTCAGTTCATCCCTGGAAATTTTTGGAACCATTTACCACGCAAACCTCTCCCCTGCTCACTGCTCTTAAACATTTAAGCTACTCCATTCACAGTACTGCCTACCGAACTTGTTGGTGATACCTTCGATCCATCCATTTCAGTTACCTGCCTTCATGTTTTATATATTTACGTACGGCCTACGCTTCACCTAGTATTTTTTTTTGCTCATCTCTCAAAGGCACAATACCACTGCAAGTAAATCAAGAGCAGCAGGGAGAACTTGGCTGCCAAGTAAGCTAAAACGCGTCTGTTCCCAACTCGGTTCAAGAATCGTGGCTCCTCCAGACCTCCACCCTGCGGCCTCTCTCTCTCTCTCTCTCTCTCAAGAACACACCATCAAATTCCTACCCACGCAGCCAGAAACAGCAAATCTATCAGTCATTCAGTCGCATGATGAAATGACGGATCGAAGCGAAGCCCCCGGCAGGTCCAAGATCTGAGCGACTCCTAGCAATATGTAGCGCCCGCCGCCGCCGTTGATTATTCCCCAGAAAAACTATTCCTCCCCATTAGTTAGTTCGACCCCGTCCGTCCGGCCGGGCCAGCGGCGATCGATGGCGCCCGTGGCGTGGTGCTGGTGCAGTCACTGCGGCGTGACCCGTCGCCTGAGGAGGGAGGGCGAGTACGCCTCCTGCAGCTCGTGCGGCAAGGTCCTCCTGCAGCTCCGGGATGCCGCCGCTGAGGCCCCGCGCCCTCGCCTGCACCTGAGGCCGAGGATGCGGACGGCCAAAAGGCGGGCGGTGGCGGCTGACGCTGCCGCTGGCGGCGACAAGTCCAGGCGCGAAGCGTCTGACGCCGAGTCCAACACCGGTTGATCTATGACGGCGTATGTTGTATCTGCGGATTTGCCTTTCACTGAAAATAAAATTGTTCGCGTTTCCCTTATGGCGCAAATTACTACCTTCGTCCTCAAAGACTAATTTAGCTATGACAGTGGTTATATTCAAATTCATAGCTAAAAAGATAATCTAAATGACGAAGGTAGTAGTACTGTACCAGTACTTTTGTTCTTTTATCGAATCATATAATTCCACATAATTTATTCATAAAGGTATTAACTTCTACTTGTGTTTGGGTTGACATTAATAATTTTGGGTTAGTTTTTTAAAACATCGAATCATACAATTTCATTCAATTTATTCATAAAGATATTAACTCCTATTTGTGTTTGGGTTGACATTAACAATTTTGGTTAGATTTTTCTGCACGGGAAGGCTGCACATGCGTCACACTTCTTTTCAAAGATTTTAGTCAAAGCCTGGGACTTCATGATATATATGCTCACAGATTTGCGTGCCATAAATAAATCGCCCATGTTTAGCCATAGTAAGTTAAATAAAATAACTTGATCTTATTGTCCTGCTTGCTAAGTCGAATTCATACACCACACGCACGTGAACGCATATTGGCCATATGCTAACATCCATCTCATATCTCATTGGAAAACTCTGTATATATGCTTCCAAATCCAAAAAACTCATCAAGCGCTGAATGTAGACACACGGCTGTAACCTAGTTTATTCAAGTTTATCAGGCGACAGATAAATCGGTTGCAACTTAGTTTATCAGATGATAGACATATCGAATTTGGTATAGTTTATCAGATAACAGACACATCAGATTTGATATATAGAAGGATTCATAGTACTTAGGTAAAGTGATCAATAGAAGACCTATCACCTGCTCTCTCTCTCTCCAATGCACATGCACTTTAATTTGGACTTTTTCCATGAAACCTATAGCTACAATGTCCAGAAATATAATGTTAAAGCATGAATGGTTGATGGTGGTAACTCTCTCCTTTAGCTGCTTAATTTATGCATATATACAACTACAAGCACTAAGTCACTGAATTTATGTACATGCACTTCATGACTCTCATGTACGCACACAATGCATTCCGGCATGTGTGTCTAATTATAGAAGAGACCGCCATAGCATACCCGAAACATCTCTCCACAACACTAAGTCACTGAAGATACAGTAGAATTTCGGTCGAGCTGTCCAAAATTAACAAATGCATCACTCTAGTTATTAGCTTCGTGCACCCGGCCGTACTTTGGTTATCTACCTTAGTTTGCACAAAGATTTCATCACGTATATACATAGATCCTTTACTGACAGCCAGCTAGCCACGCATGCATGCTTATCCAACATTATCTGAAATAAAACCACATGCTTTCCAACTCCCCAAATCCTAAAAATTGGGTTCAGAATTTTTTTTCTTTGATAAAAATAGGATTTTCTCCCAGTAATCCAGAAATGTCAATAGAATCAAAGAAACTGGGTATGTACTTTAACTAGCTAGATTTTCCACTATGACTAGCAACTATATAGCCCCTATCTTGGGCAGAGGCGAATGAATCATATCAGTTTAAGCATGACATACATCATTATTTCGTTTAATCAATTAAAATGCATGCCCACATGGCAAACAATAGGGCGAATACAATTAATTAACCACTTTGTAATTCATTCTAGTTCAGAAAACAAAATAAACACTAAATATTCGTTCTCGTGCAGTGGACATGGAGAGAGATTAATGCGTGCAACCAGCCAGGCAGCCACCACTTCTTGGTTCCACATCACTTCCCCGTTTTCGCCATTAGTTCGAAGGCCGACAAAAAGTACGAAAAGTTGGGTTATACTCTCTCTATTTGAAAAAAAAAAAGATGCCTTTGTTTTTTTAAAGTCAACATTTGAAAATCTTGACTAATAATTAAACTAAAAATATATGTGTTTAATACCGTGCATATAGTATCACTAGATTTGTATTTAAAAATATTTTCATATGATATTAATTTTGTAGAAGTTAATGATACATTATGAAAGAAACTAATGGTTAAAATATAATATTGAAGACCGTGTAAAAACCTAATACATTTTATATTTTTAAACAGAGAAACTAATTAACTAGAGAACGAAAGAGCTACGTGGATCAAGGGAAGAGATGAACGATAGAATGCAGTAAGTCAAGTCAAAAACTGAATAAAAGCGGCAACCTCCTTGGCTGGCCTTTTCGGAAAAAAAATGTATAGGGATTAGCAAATATAATGCTTCAATGCAAAATAGCTATTTAGTACTGTCTTCTTTTTTTAATAAATGATACCGTTGACTTTTGTCGTGATGTTTAACAATTCGTCTTATTCAAAAAATTAGAGTAAATATGTAAAAATATGAGTCATGTTTAAAGTTTTTTTAATGATAAAAATCATAATAAAATAAATTATATTTACTTAAATTTTTTGAATAAGGAGAATAATCAAACGTATGTCAAAAGTAAACAACGTCATCTATTAAAAAATAAAGGGAGTAACAATTTTGCAACATGACTAGGATAAACCGTAAACATGAAATACCTATTAATATATGTGTACTGTGAATTCAAAATCGAAAGATCCTCGGGAAATGCGCTTATTGTGTGTAATTTATCGACTGAGACTTTATTTGAAAATAACTTTTAATATATATATGCAATTCTAAAGAGCTTACTTCTGAATTATATATGTACCTAGAATCTAGGCTATGCACATTTTTCCAAAAAGAAACATAAATATGTGCTAAATACGCATATGAGAATTAATTCTAAATAATATACACATTTTTACTAAACACAAAACATAACAGTACGTTCTTATATGTGTATTCAAGAGATATAATGTCTATTGTGCTAGTCTCATACTGAGGAAAAGTGTGCTAGTTAAACATCTGAAAGAACACATACCGGGGTAGTGCACTTCTTCCCATCGATAGTTTTGGCAAGTTAATTCTGCGCCCAATCATAGTACGAATCTCTAATCAGGGTCGTGCGGTCATCAGAAACATCAAGTGATGCATCACTAATCATCTCCTCTCGTCCAATATTAGCTCTGGCTAGAACACTCGTAGCTGTAGGTACATTACCCGTAAGCAGTCTTCCCAGCACTCCATTTTGACTATTTCTGTGGGTCTCAAAAAAAGTTATCCGATTGAAAGGAACAACGAGATGCTGATTGTTTCCTGTTCCTACAATACTTTGAAGAGCAACAAGCTGAGGTGGAAGCTGTATCCCATGAACAATTCCTGTGGGTATTGGAGTGTAGCTTGGCAAGGGTTCTGATTTCTGAATCTCTGGAAATGTTGTAATTAAAGAGTATAAGAGACATTCTGAATCTCTGGAAATGTTGTAATTAAAGAGTATAAGCATAAGAACGTCCAGAGAGAATATGGTTCAAAAATAATTAACAGTGCAAAATTTGCACAAACTAATCCTTGTGTTTTTAAGGTTTTGCTGATCTATTTTTCTGGACAAGCCAGCAGGAGTACGTACTGGGAAGTGATACATATACTCACATACCTTAAGGCCTGGGCATCATGAAACCCCAAACAGATGTCCGTGTGTGTATGTTATATATATATAGAGAGAGAGAGCTAAATACAATATACCAGATAAAGCAAATTAGCTTTTACACACCACACACACACTAGCTAGCTAGATTGCTAGATACAATAATTTAGCTGACTGGCCTGAGTCTAAAACTGAATGATTTTACTCTAAGGGATATACCAGATTGAGTTATTTGGCCTCATGAAAGGAAAAGAAAATACAACTAGGTCAATGTATAGACTACAGAAGTTTTGGGGAGTGATTGACAGATGCAAAGAGATTTGGAGTGTAAGATCCCTCTGAAGATAAAGCATTTTTATACTTAGTTGGAAGGGATAGAATACCAAAAAGAAATTTGGGGGGGGGGGGGGGGGAGGAAAGGGGGGGGGGGGGGGGGGGGGGGGGGGGGGGGGGGGGGGGGTGCGGGGGGGGGGAGTTGGGGCAATGAGAAACGTGAGACCTGCAAAAATGTTTGACTTAGGGGTTTAGAGACAACTAACCATATGTTTCTTTACTTGCCAATTTGCTTCTGTGTAATCAAGAGGCGTTTAGCACATTGATCCCCTAAGTGTAGAGCAATCAAACAGAAAACTAAGTCACAATTTGGAGTTTTGGTCCTGATTGCAAGCTGTGTTGGGGTTTGTGACAACTAGGAAACTATTGGGTGTTTGAGAAATAAACTCTTAAAATTCACCTATGCGGGTTGTTACATCTTGATGCAGGCGATGAAGCAGTCTCCAAAAGGAAAAAGATTGCACCTAATTATGGACAAGTGGCATGAGAGATATCATGATGGAGTAAGGTTGTAAAAGACCTTGTAATCTCTTTGGCTTTCTCCCAAAAGCCAGGTAATGGAATTTACCTGTTTTCTAAAAATTAAACAAAGATTGCTAGATACAGGAATTAGATGCATGACATATAGCTGGGTCACGGCCCAAGTAAGAAACTACAAAGAGCAGTAAAAAAAAAATGAACATAGAATCAGATTGATTTTCTCAAAACATTCGTAAATAACATCTTAATTTAATTTATGCATCATCTCATCACTGAAAAGGATCTTCGCCAATTAACTGAAGGAAAAGATCCGACGGGCACTTCCAATTCAGCACGCTGACTTTGTAAAAACACTGTATGAACAAAATAATGGGCTTCCGGTAGTTTCGTAGGGGTGATTAGTTTCAAACATATATAGTCACTCGCATGGTGAATACGGGCTCGATACGCATACCTCGGAATCGCCGTAACTGTGCTGCAGGTGACTTGACCGAAAGCGCTGATCTCTAGTGCGCTCTTACGGATAGGTTTCGGCGTCCAAGCAGATTCAGCCTGTGGCAGACGCCGGACTCCGTATCTGATTTGGAGTTGCCTCAAACTCTGCAATTTATTTCGCTTTTTTTTTCAAATGTCTGGACTGTTTATCTAAAAGAAGAAGAGTTCTAGATCAAAGATTAAACTACATATATTATATTCTATTAAGACTAAATGCTTTCTTGTTTTGCATTTTATGTATAATTCGTTCCTTTATTGATGCATACGCGTATAGTTATTTCTCACATAAATTAAACACAGCTTACTAAAAATATATACTAGCTAAAACATTTTAACATCGCAAGAAGATAAATTCCAGGAAAAACAAGTGAACTTACAGATAAATTAAGCACAAGTAAATTATCTAGCTTAAAATTATCATGGAAAGCAAGTTTTATATAACCAGTCTAAATTAATTCATGGTTCCGCAGCAATTTATATATAAACATGATGAAATACAGAGAGTGCGTGCTTTCGCAACTTAAACATGCATCAGAAAGCTATCAGCAACTTAGCACACTAAATAATAATAAATCAAGCGGTTTCTGAGGAAAAACAATATAATTTCTTTCAGATGAGTTAAGGCCTATTCACCAGATTAATTATTCAAACGGATTATTTGCTCTACTCGAAAAATATGTTTTTCAAAAATATTTTAAGCTTTTTTGTTAAGTTTATATTATTCAAAATCAGTTTAATTTATTACTATAATCAAGAAGTTGATAACATCCGTAACAATAATCCTCAATAATCCAAATCAAATAGGGCCTTGATTAAGAACGTGTCTTAATATAATAGAGAGAGAGAGAGCTCTTACTATCCACTCCCAGCTGATGGACGATGCTGACAAACCTTCGTGCAGCTCCTTCGGCCCACAAACCTCTTCTCTCTCCCTTGCTGGCTGCGGTGCTACGCCAGCCGCCAGCTCCGTGCAGCCGCGACGACGACCATTGCGCAGGGGTCCTCCTATAACATGCTGCCGTAGTTCTTGAGTTGCTCTTCCGCAAGGGCTCACCAGGTAGCCGCGGCGCCAATTGCTTGACACACTTCAACACCTGTCTTCGTCGGTCGTCGGCAGAGAACACTGCAAGAATACGTGCTATATGCGCTATGTGAGCTAGGACTTTTAAGGTTAGATCTTAATTTCCTAGGCGAATTAAGAGATTTAAAGTTTATATAGTTGGCTGTCTGCATGAAACAGAAGAAGTAGAGCGGCACACAGTGGCAAGCTCAATGTACCGATGACTGGTAGATCCATTTCGGTGGCGGAGTACTGGAGGAGGTCGAAGCCGTCTATCTCGGCCGGCATGTGCACGTCAGTGAGGACAATGTCGTGGCTCCAAGGGTTCTCGCGCAGCTCCTCCACAGCATCTTGAGCCGACATCTTGGGCGTTACAGCACGCAGATGTAATCACAAAATTAAGTTACAGATCGATCCAGTGGAGGTCACAATGTTCAGACTTGTACATATGCTTGCATATATTGGCGAAAACAAACAAGTGGAATAAGATCTATCCCGGCCAGCAGATTGATGTGTTCGTGGCTTTCTCAGTCTGAATCAAGAATGGGATAGGATTGGATTGGATATATAAGACAGTACTGACCTTTATAACCGCAGTTGAGAAGCATTTTTGTGGTTATTTTGAGGCAGGTGGTGCTCTCATCGATGAGGAGTACTCTCATGCACCGACTGAATTTTCCTCAGCGAGCTTGATTTGCTGCCACCGGCGCGCTAGAAGAACGTCCATTACAAACAGGAACTTTTTTTGTGAGAGGGCCCGATTGTCCTTGCCGGGATGATCTTGGATGAGTATATTCTTATACAACAAATAAATATCAAATCTTAATTAAGAGGGAATTAATGGTGCCAGGTATAGCGCGCATTAATTACTTCCTGCATATGGCAAAGGCAACCAGTTTCACATGTACTACATATAGAGTGTGTAACTATATTTACTCAACAAGCAATTTCCTTGAGACATGTAGTATCCAAAATTTAAATTCCAGAAAAATGTGGAACACAAAAAATGCATTCTCTAGAGTTTATGCATCATTTGTTGCATTCATGACATTATAATTTCATTATGAACTAAATTAATCTTTACTAATTCTTAAATAGTGCGTCCAATTAAGATATGCATTATTGTGTGGGATGCTTTACTAAGAGCATCTCTAAAAGTCTAATTAAATTCGGCTCTCTAAATAGCCATATGGCTAGCTAGCCAAAAAAACCCCTCTCTAAATTTCCTGTGTACTCCAACAGTCTATATCTTACTCTCCAAATTTGTTGGGGCCCACATGTCAGTGTCTATCCTGCCCTTTTCTTCTCTCCCTCTTCCTCTCTTTGTTCTTTCTCTCTCTCAGGCGGAAGGCGCAGGCAGCGCGACCGGAGCAGGCGAGGAGTTGCAGTGTGGGGAGGCGTAGGCAGGCGGCGCGCCAGGGAGCCGAACGACGCAAGGAGGCAACCGGAGTAGGCGGGGAGTCGACGGCGCGGGGAGGCACAGGCAGGTGCACGCTGAGGCGGCGCCGGCAGGGCCGAACGGCGCGAAGAGGCGAGCAGGCGTGCGGTGGGCCGGGTGGCAGGCGGCGCAGGCACGACAGGGCAAGGAGGCGTGGCATGCAGGGAGGTGGCGGCAGGCCAGCGGTAGGTGGCGCAAGCGCGGCTGGTGGGGAGGCGTCGGTGGGCCGAGGGTAGGCGGCACAAGCACGACTGGCGCTCGATGGGCCAGCATGACGAGGGGAGGTGCTCAGCAGCAAGATCCAGTAGGCGCAATGGTGGGTCTCACAAATGGCCAGTGGTTTTGGCTGGCCAGATTTGGCCAGCCAAATGGCTTGGCAAGCCGGATAGCAAGGCTTTCGGAGGTCCGTTTTTCTGAAAAATTGCAAGATTTTGGCTTGGCAAGCCAGATGGGTAGTCTTTTGGAGTTGCTCTAACGGGCTATCTCCCCTATATATGCTACTTCTATGGTCTAGTGGGCAGATATATGGACCCGTCCTCGCATGATTTTGGGGCCCTACCCGGTGGACCATGGGACCAAATGCGCCTCAGCCATGTAGGGGTGGATCCCCACCCTCTGAGTAATTTCCACCCATAAAAAACCATGATAAAGATGCAAAATTCGCATGGTGCACCTCATGGACCCAACAACTTACACTAAAAATCTCTAGTTAATTCAAGTAATGTATCATGTTCAAAAAATTGGCAATCCTATAGTGCAATGGAGAAAATCAACTCTCACTTAATATGTACTCTCATATGCACCACTAGTGGGCTTTAGCTAGCTGCATCGTGGACCATACAGCCTCAGGTAGCGCATACCCAATGACATTTTTCCATCTCTCCCTATGCATCGTGCCGTCCTGTGCCAGAGCACGTTGGGCACACTTTCTAATAGCGCTCATACTAATTAGACACTTTGTCCTCTCGACATGCTAACTCATGCCTGATCTATCAAGTCCTAGAGATGTGGGTTCTTGGAGAGTCAATTAAGCCTATTTGATCTCCATTTTGCTGGAAGTATGCACCCTCCATGCCAGACATGTTAATTCTTGAATTCATGGCAGCCGCCAAGCTCCATAGTAGGGATGAGCATTCAGTCCTACCCAAGATTTTGGGTAGGTCACTTCATTTTTTAAAAATTTCGGTATTTAGAAATTGGCAACCAAACTTGTGTCCAACAAATACAAGACCGATGCCTCAGGTACCCAAACATTCGGTTTGGTCCTTTAGTTCTGACCGAACTAGTGCACGTCGAGTACGTTTCGTGCGCACGGTGGTGCAAGGATGCAAAGCGCGCAGAGGGGACAGGCCCTTGCTGGCTGCATTGCACCGAGTGGAAAGGCACCATCGTCATCGCTGTCACCTGCCAGTCGTCGGATCCCAAACTCTCTTCCTCCACCGCCGGACTCCTAGCTTCCTTCTTCCGCCGCCATCAAAAGGGGACGAGGGAGCGAACCAGATGGGAGCGCAAGTGGTGGGGCAGAGAGGAAGAGTGAGCGTAGGAGATGGGGCGACAGACTAACGACTAGAGAAGCCTCCGCTGCCTGGTGTAACGACTGTGTTTTTGCCTTGTTAGAATTTATTTTGAATAAAAACCTAATTGTGAAAATTGGCTCTTGATCAGATTCTCGAGATGTGTGCCATGTGTGATCTCAAAAATTTTCCCTCAAATCAGCCCCAAAACATCCCTCCAAAAATTCCTAAGCTTTCCATGATTTCAAAAATCAAATTCAAATTCAAAATCCAGTTCAAAATCTTCAAATAAGCCCCAAAGAAATCCCTAAAAAAATGAAGAAGCACTGTGCTAGTGGGCCGCCATCTCTTCTCCCTCAGCCCGCTCTATCCCTCTCTCTTCCTCCCCGTGCCACTGCCCAGCTCGCGCGGCCTAGCAAGCCGCCGCCCAGCCCAGTCCACCCCACGCTCGCCCACATAGCCGCCTCCGTGCGCGCGTGGGATAAAAATTACCCATGGGCCTCACTGTCAGCGACACCATCCCGCTCCCAGTCCGCCCGGCAACGCACGTGTGGACGGCCGCGATTTTCTTTGCACCGGGCCCACCTATCAGTCGCAGACGACGACGTCGTCATCTTCCTCCTCTTGACCATCTGTCACTCTCTTTCTTCTCTCTTCCGAACTCTCTCGAGCTCTCTCCGGCACAACCCAGCATGCCCATACCTCCCTGCCTGCCATTATAAACACGCGGAGCTCCCCATCGTCAACCCCGCTGTCTCGTTACCCAGTGAAAAATCCGCTCCGCCATCCCTGTCGCAAGCTCGAGTCAAAAAGCCGGCCATGGCGCCGCAACTTTTCCCTTCGGCGAGCCCCGTAGGTCAATGCACATGTGCGAGCTCCATGTCCCATTGCATCACCGTCCTCTCTGCTCCCCATTTTTCCCCTTTGGAGCACCGATGACACCGGCCACAGTGCCGCGCCATTGTTGCGTCGTGTCGACCGAGCTCGAGCTCTATCCCCCTGTTGCCACTGCCTTAGTTCGCCATTGCCATGCGCAGGGCCTCCTCTATAAATTGCCTAGAGCCCCCTCCCCTCCGGCCACTGAGAAAGCAAGCCGAGCTAGATCGCCGCCACAATCATCTCTCCGCCGTCACCATAGCAGTATTGACCCGAGCACCACCACCATTCCAGTCCACAATCGGCCAATCCACCGCCACCACTGAACTCCTTGTTGCCCCATCGTCCTTCCCCACCTATCACCGCCGCCGATTAGTCTTGGATTAAAAATCCCCAAATCACCCTGCCACCATTCGCCATTGCCGCCGTTCCGATTCCACGCCATCGTCATAAGTAGAACCCAATTCCTCCCTCTATTCCCTTCCCCTCAACGCATTGCGCCCAAACCATCCAGAACCCGAGATGTCCGCTGCCTGTATGGTCGTCGGCGGCCTCCATTTGTCCCCTTCCGCTACCGCCGCTACTGGTCGCCGTTGGCCGCCCTCCTCCGCCGCCTAGCCACCCATCCGAGCCGTTCATGAGACTCGCCATCCCTTTCGCATTCCGCCACCACCCGCTCACCGAGGTTCGCCGCCATTGGCAAGATCGGTCTCGGCCACCGTACGTCGTCGATCTCGCTACTGTCGTCCTCCTCCCCAGGCTGCGCCGACGTGGCTTGCCATGTAGGCACCGCGCAGCAGACGCGGGCCACCCCGGTGCCACCTCGATCTCCCTTCTCTCCCTCCTTACTGACAACCTGACCCCACCTGTCAGCCTCTGTGTCCCCTCAACTTTCTCTCCCTCCTCACTGACAACCCGACCCTGCCTGTTAGCCTCTGTGTCCCCGCAGCCTTCTCTCTCTCCTCACTGATAGCATGGCCCCACCTGTCAGCCCATGTAACCCTTTTTTTCCCGAATAACTTTAATTCCTTTTCTATTCATAGAAATTGATTTAAACTTTGAAAATTGATAACTTTTAAACCGTAACTCTATTTGAGCCCATTCAACTCTCAAATTTTTTCTAAAAATGAGATCTACACACTGGTTCTATTAGTTATATAATATAGGCTCTTATTTTGGGTGCTTTTGCTTATTTTCTTTTTACGACGCGTAGAAATCGGTACCGAGGAGACGCCGACCGAGGATTTTGTCGAGGAACCCTAGGAGCAGGAGCAAGGCAAGTCACCCTTGACCATATTGGACCCATGTTTTGAAAATTATTTTAATTTGTGAAATGCGCATATTTAGAAACACGATATTTCGGCCGTGGTTCGCTAGTTGAATCTGCTAGGCCTGACCTACTTGCTGCATAGTACCCTCCTTGGATTAAATTGTTCACCCTGCCATTTGTAACCCTTGTCATCCTGGTACTCGTACTCGAGTACGAGTATCGATGACCCCCTTTTTACTTAAAATAAAAACCTAGTGAAGGGAAAAACCTAGGGTTTTGAAAAAGATTTAAAACTCGGCACCCGTGGTCGAGGAGTTTGTGAACTAAAACTGTTTTATAAAACCTAGTCATGGGTTGTCATCGCCTATGTGGCCCCGACTTCACGTAGCATATAAGGACCGTTTCTTTGGGGAATTGCACTGAGCATAATACAGTGCGACCACACGGGTGGAATGGGACGTCCCTGGCCGAGTAATTAGTGTTCCCAGGATCATTCGGTTGCTAATAAATATGGGATCGGCTGGGTGCCATGAGGGTGATATACCCCGGTCCCTGAATACGGGAAATGAGTTCCTAGTACTTGGTTTGAGAACCCATTTATAGGGCAACATGCTATCTTGGGAAGGCTTTGGAAAGGCTTTGTCGTGAACCTCCCTGCTTGGATAGTGTGGGAGTAAGCTCGTGTCGCGTGGGTAAAGCGTGCACCCTTTGCAAAGGTTATAAACTGTTCAAACAGCCGTGCCCACGGTTACGGGTGGATGTGAAGTGATTTATCTAGTGTAGTTTTGTTTGCAAATGTTTGTGCAATTGTTTTGCGGGTTGGGAATTATTATCAGAACCGGTCCGTGTGACTGATGGAAGGCCTGAGTGGCCCTGAAACAGGCTTTGTGTGACCTGGGGTTTGCCCCCTAGAACATAGTCCCCAAAGTTGGTTTTGAGTTAAAGTAAGAAAGGTTTTGAAAATAAAACATGAGAAAAAATACACCTAAATGGAGGTACTAATGGAGCGTACGCTCTGAATCGGAAAATGTGATAAGTCTTTGACTTGTGGAATGGGTTGAGACGTGAGAGTCTCTTCTCGAATAATTAATTTTGGTGGGTTGTTGCCAAGAAACTCACAGAATGGATTGAAGCGTGAGCTTGTTTCCGATAACTTAAAGAGCACACCTAGAATTTTTCCAAAAACTCAAAATCGTTAAAAGTCACATTTGCAAAATAAACCCTAGCCCTCTTTGCTAAACCTTGCATGCCACTTTACTTCCGTGACTTGCTGAGTACCTCACATACTCACCCTTGCTATTATTCCCTCAAAAGTCTATGAAGACGAAGACCCTACTCTCAGTGGATAGTTTTAGGAGCAAGCCGAGTACAAAGAGTTTCAGGGTTTCGGTCTAGGTCCCAAGCTTTTGCTTGTAGGTAGTAGGTCTATCCGTATTTTCCGTTGCCATCTTTTGTAATGTGTAATTGTATATCTCAGGTTTTGTCTGAGGCTACAACTTATGTAAGGACTATATCAGAATAAATAAAGCAGGTTTGGCGATGATCCACCGATGTCTTGTATGTACCAGCTGGTCTCCTGGGACTGGTACAGGTATTGCAAGTAATGGTGTTCTTCTTCTGTTGGCCTATGTTGGTTAACGGGAGAGGGGCGTTACACCTGGTTCCCTTCATCTGCTGCCATCACCTTCGGGATCTAAGGGGATCACCTCCAGGATCTAAGTGGAGGAGAGGGAAGCGCTATATGGGGACAAGGGGAATGAACCTCTTGAGCTATACGGGAGCCCGCGGGGCAAGGCAGAAGCGCGAGAACAGGGGACGGGACTGTCGATGGATAAGGAAGCAAGGAAGGGGTGGACAAGGGAGCGCACGAGATAAGATCAAGCAGTTCGGGACTTCGGGTACCCAGCACTATAGACCGAAGGAACCGACCAATGAATTGGTCTTCGCAAACCTGGGACCGAGCATGGAACTGATGACCGACAATAAGGTTTTTTTTGTTCGGTCTTGGTTTTTTTGCACACCCCTACTCCCTAGAACAAGTGCTCACTATAACAGAAATCATTATTAGTGCCGGTTCAAAATGAACATCAGTGCTGGTTATTGAACCAACACTACAAAAGGGGCACTGATGAGGGGGATCATCAGTGCCAGTTTTAAAACCGGCACTGATAAGGCCTCATCAGTGCCGGTTCTAACCATGAACCGGCACTGATAGTAGGATCCAAATTCAAATTTTGGGATGGAAAAAAGGAAAAAAAATATTTTCGTACACTAGTGCCATCCTTAACAATATATATACGTTTCAACTACTAGCACTATTTTTTCAAGTGAAACTATAACTTGCCATGGTAAGATTCAAACTCTAAACGTCCCTCTCTCGTGTTCCTATCCTTACCAACTAACCTACACATCAATTGTGTTTGGTTATGGATTTTTTTTCTTTTGACCCTTCATATGCGAGATTTAAAACATATAGTTGAGCATTTAAATGATATCGAATGAAAAAGTTGTCAACTACAAAATTGTAGATCTCATCAAGAGCTATAATTTCATATAAAGTTTATCTCCATCCAAGTTCGTATGAAAAAGTTAGATTCATATTAAAAACCAGAACTAATATGGTCTCACCAGTGCCGGTTCTAGCCAAGAACTGGCACAGATGACCTCGTTAAAAAATTGAAAATTTTGCCGCCAAAAATTCTTATCAATGACGGTTCGTGACTCAATCCGGCACTGATAAGGCACTCATCAGTGCCGATTCTAGCTACGAACCGGCACTGATAAGGCACTCATCAGTGCCAGTTCGAAAGGACGCAGACCGGGTGGGTGGGCAGGAAATCCTCTATCAGTGCCGGGTTTTTTCCAACCGGTACTGATAGGGCGATACGAATGTGCTATTCTATAGTAGTGGCTCTTGCATACAACTCTCCCAACCCACAACAAAGTACAATGGACAACATGGCTTCACCTACTTGCAGGTTTAACTAGGAATTAAGCTAATAGTATGCTATAAGAGAATTTAAAACCTAGTTAAGAAGTTGAGCTGCTACATATTTTGGAAGCAGCGACTCAAAATGTACATCTGCAAGGACATGGCCCACCACGCAGGTCGGTTAATCTAAAAATTAATTAAAATATGATGTGTGTGCGTATGTGTGTTTGTTTGTTTGTGTGAGGGGTGGTTGGGTGCGGGGAAGAGGGTTAGTGTGTGTGTGCGCGCCATATTTATTGTTGTTCACGGATGGATGGGGTGGGGTGGGAGGTGGGATGAGTGCGTGTGTGTTCCCCATTTATTATTATTCACGATAGTTGTGCTAATTAAGATGAGCAAGAAGTGTATAAAGCTCCCTTTGGCATTGCATAGAGAATTATGGTTTGGTTAAGCTGCTCCATCTATATACTAAATATACACCAACTATATTTTAAGATTATTTAATTTGTACATTCATCTAACCGTGTGTTGTTATATTATTATTTTTTCCATAAATGCGTTAGTGTAGCATGATCAAACAAGGAATAGCGTTATTTCTTCATTATTGTGATCGCAATTGCTTCTTTCATCAAACAAAAAATTATGAACAAAAGAAACTCTCTCTTTTATATGTAACTAGAATATTATATATCCCAAACATCTGCATGGAAAGCACAATGCATGGAAATTTGAATATAATTTTTCTCTATGATTCGAAAAGGAGTGCAAACTATTTGTTTCGTGATTACATGGAACACACGCGGACACACACCACTATTTACGTACGCACCTATGCTCCTAATTAAGAAACGCTTAATTAAAGACAGAGAACTAGTCTCACTAAATTTCTATCCAAAGCAGTCAAAGTAACTAGGAAGACAGTACTACACCAGATAATTCAGTATGTCTGGACTCATCGCCTTAAGTGCTGGATCATTCTGCATGCCTTCAGTCAGGGCTCGACCTGGTGCGCCTTTCATTCCATTGGTACTCTCATGGCTGGGAAAGTCGCTCTAGGCCTTGAGGTAGCACTGCGCTGAAGTCACCGGAAGTATCAAAAGCAGGCATTTCTTGGGTCCTATCCATAGCAGTAACTACGCCTGCTGGACTTGGTCTCCATCAAAGAGGCTGTCCATCAGCACGTCATTAATTATCCAGCTGATCATCAAGACCACCTAATTCTGGCCAATCCAACATCTCGTTGTTGCCATACCCAAGTTCAGATGTTTGTGGAACAGACATTTCTTCGGTCACAGGGTTTTGATTATTGATAGCACTGGAGTTAGCTGCACAGCTAGTCCCAGGGTTTTGATCACTCAGAGCACCGAAGATAGCTGCCAAGCCATTGGTGGAAAAGCTTTGACTTGGTTGCATTGGTTGTCTCACACGTTTGATGGTAATGATGCACCAATAGCCTGCAGGAGGTTCTCATTTGTAACAGCTACACCATGAGAAGCTGAAGTACCATGACTCATTGCATTTCCTCTAGCTTGGCTGCTTCCATTTGCATGAACTTCATGACCAGCCGATGTACCCTCGCTACCAAGGCTTGCCTGTCTAATAGCTGATCCTTGACCAATTGCAGTTCCCTGAGATCTCTGATGGCTGGAAATGAAATTCTCAATTTCTTTAGGTCCCACTCCCACATAGTTGCTTTGAGTAGCAGTGAAATGACCATTTGATCGATGTGGCCATGGAATGATTAATAGGCTGGCCACAAAACATCCCAGCAAGATGCCCTTCAGCTATGATTGAGGCTTCGTTCGAATCGGCTCAACAAGCCGAGCTTCTTCCGTCACGAAAAATGAGATAAACCATTAACACATAATTAATTAAGTATTAACTATTATAAATTTAAAAAATAGATTTATTTGATTTTTTTAAAGAAATTTTTATATAGAATTTTTTGCACGAAACGCACCGTTTAGTAGTTTGGAAAGTGCGCTCATGGTAAACAAGAAAAAATCCCAGCCGAACCTCACTTTAGAACGCAGCCTGAGTTTTTCTTCCAAGGACTATAACTTCTGTCCTGGCGGTCAGTGTAGTTACTTGGTAGGTTGTACGGTGAGCGGCCTGCTCTCACTCTTAGTTTTTTATGGCCTATAACTAGCCTCTGAATTTCTCATAAAAAATGTGGAGACGTGAAGAGGGGGTATGGCAAAAAAAAACACTTTGATAAATGCAGTAGCAACTAGATTAAAGTAGCAGTGCACATGACATCAATATTTCGATGTCACAAACCGTTCTCATGATAAACTGTAGCACATCATATAGGGCCAAAGTGTAAGTGTAAAATACATATACAACAAAGCTGTTACACTACACACCCCTCCCCCCCCCCCCCCCCCCCCCCCTACACACACACGAAAAAGACCTACCACAAAGGTAGAAAAGACAACCTAGCTTCACCTACTTTGATGTTTCAAATAGGAATTAAGCTAATAGTAGGGTATAACAGAATTTTAAACCTAGTGCAAGTTGAGGTACGACAATTACACATATTTTAGAAAAAGTGACGACTCATGATGCACATCTTCAAAGACATGGCCCACCACACGTGTAACATACCAAAATAATAAATCTTGTTAAAAGTTTAAAACTGTGTATAGTTACTTGGTAGGTTGTACGGTGAGCGGCCTGCTTTCACTCTTGGTTTTTTGTGGCCTATAACCAGCCTCTGAATTTCCGTAACATAAAAAATATGGAGACGTGAAGAGGGGTATGGCCAAAAAACACTGATAAATGCAGTAGCAACTAGATTAAAGTAGTAGTGTACATGACATCAATATTTCGATGTCCCAAACCGTTCTCACGATAAACTGTAGCACATCATATAGGGCCAAAGTGTAAATGTAAAATACACATACAACAAGGCCGTTACACTACACACCCCTTCCCCCATACACACACACGAAAAAGACCTACCACAAAGGTAGAAAAGACAACCTAGCTTCACCTACTTTGATGTTTCAAATAGGAATTAAGCTAATAGTAGGGTATAACAGAATTCTAAACCTAGTGCAAGTTGAGGTACGACAATTGCACATATTTTAGAAAAAGTGACGACTCATGATGCACATCTTCAAAGACATGGCCCACCACACGTGTAACATACCAAAATAATAAATCTTGTTAAAAGTTTAAAAATGTGTATTAAGAAATCCTTGTCGTGTTTGCGAGGCTTGGATTAGAGTTTTTGCAGTTTGGTACTTAAAAATTATTAATAAATAAAACAGCCAATAGATAAAGGAAATAAGATTAATTTCACCAAATTCAAACAATGCATCCAAGCACATCTCTTGTTATTTGATTTTGTTTTGGCATGTTGATGTTTTACACCGGCAATATAATTATAGGGCTACTCGTCGGATCGAAACTCGGTGGATTGCAAAGGAACACGGGGAGGTTTATACTGGTTCAGGCCCTCGATGTGAGGTAATATCCTATGTTCAGTTGTGGTGTATTCCTTTGAGGATGTGTGTTTGCTTCTATGAGCTCTAGATGATCTGTCATCTCCTGCCCTCAGGGGGCCCTGCCTCCCTTTATATACTGGGGGACAGGGGTACAAAATAGGATCCCAGCTAGATACGGCCAAGGGATTTCCTTCTTAGAGATACATCTTACCTGACTAGGACTGCATATTTCTTATTGTACAAGGCAAAGTCCGCCGGGTGCTACTATATCTCTAATTACAAGTCTCGGCCCATCCTCTATCCGAGTGGCACATATGCTTGTGATGAGGTACCCGGGGCCCATGGCCTCCACATGGCATATTTTGCATTTTCCTTGCATTCATAATTGCATTTGCATAGATTATTTAAAATCAAAAAACTAGCGTGTCATCTTCTATGAAAATAAAATTATGGAAAAATTCATAAAAAATACTAGATGATATTAATAGCACACAATAAAGGTTTGGTGATTTTAGCACTTGATTTGATACCTCAATTAAATCGGTCAAAACAATCAAACTCGCAAATGGACCCCAATGACCCTGCCAACTAGCGGCCTAGAACCACTCATGTCCCTCTTTTCCACTCTCTTGCTCTCTGACATGCTGGCATGCATGTGGAAACGCCACGCACGCACGCAACTGAGTCAATCCAGACCAGTTCTTGGCCTCACCTCCCTCACGCACCCACCACCACGCTATTCCAACCCACAAGCACCAACCCAATGCCCTTGCCACATCGCACCGCCTGGTGAGCCGCTCAAACCTATGTTGCACGCGACACATCGGCCAAATCTACCTTCTCTGGCCAAATCATTCACGTTGACTCCTCCACGGAAAGCCCCTTGAGTCACTGGCGCGCCGTGGAGTCCCATTCCATCAGCGCACGGTGAGGTGGATGGACACAGAGCCAAGCTCATAGACTAAACTCGTAGATCATGAATGAACCTCCACCTTTAACCCAACCCTTGCACCATTGTGTCCCTCAGCTCGCCTTCATCCTCTCTGCTCTTGAACCTGAGCACCTTGCTCCGTAGCTCATCGGGAACAGAGGCGCCATTGTTTGAGTCGGTGAGCACGTGATTGTGCCACCATTGCCCTGGTGAGGTTCCTCTTTGAACCACCCGAGTTGCCACAATTCCCAAAACCCGCTGACCCCAGTATAACCTTCATGCAGAACTTTGGCCTAATCGAGCACAAAGAGGCCGTCGTCATCCTCCACTCCGGCCAGAACAAGCCGCCATAGCCGCATGAGACCGTTCTTTCATCTGATCAGTAGGAATGCACTCGATTCCTTCTGCATGCAAGACCTATGCTACTAGCTCCTTGAACATTTCCCCTCAACCAATTTTAGGATCCCATCGCTAGAGCACCACCACCACTTTCTCCATTCTCCTCCGTTGCTAGCCACCATGGACTGACCTCGTCGGTGACAAATCCCTCCGATTCCTAGCCATTTAACAAGTCTCGTAGACTAGCAAAACCAATCACTTGATCAGTTATAGCAGCAACACTATTGCTAGAGTCGACACTTCCATCAGACCACCGCGCCATCGCTGGACCACTCTAGGCTATCCCTGCCTCAACCAAACCCATGTTAACGCTCCTCGTAGTCCCTAAATGCTCTCCTAGGTAGGAATAGGGCTGCCATTGCTGTAGATGTGCCACACAATCGACCCGACCACCTGTAATGCCTCGAACCTCGCTGTCCCGGATAGACAGGACGGCTCAGCTCGGAGCATCACATCTGTACCTATGATACTAGTACCAGTCCCAGGACAAACAAGCTAGTACACACAGAACAATAGTGTATCAAAGTACTTAACTTCACTACAATACCGGGATAGTTCTTATAAGAGTTGCCATCATGGATAGTCCCCACATGAGCAACACCATATGACAAAAGATAGAAGTGGAGAGCGACAAAAGCTAAATGGAAGCTAGCAGCGGAAGGTAACTAAATGGCTGTGTGCTAGACTTGAGCGATTAAGCATCTAATTTATTCCACAGGCATGGTTGGGGCTAGGCCCGAAACCCTAAAAGTCTTCATAATTCGCCTACTCCTGGAGGTACTCCTCAGCGGTCGGGTCGTCGTCTTCTTCTTCTTCAAACCCTAATATATTTATATAGAAGCAAGGGTGAGTACTTTCGTACTCAGGAAGCAAGGGAAAAAGTGACATGTTAGGCTAAACAAGGGGGCTAGGGGGTTCATTTGCGAAAGCAGCCTTTTTAAGAGATTGGTTTACAAAAGCACTAGTGAATCATGTTTTAGTTATCGGAACGAGGGTCATGCCTCATCCCATTCCACAAGTTGCTTTGCAACAACTTGTCATGGTGATTAGTGAATCAGATTTTTTTTCTCTTCTATCATTTTCTCCTCTTTTCCTCTATTATTTTTCTTTATCTTTCTTTAACCATCTCTTTCTAACTTTAATTATCACTTCTAGGCGAGCCGTCGCAGCCCATTGAACATTCTCTGTTCAACAAGCTGTCTTAGCTTCACCAACATTCAACAAGCCGTCTCAGCTCCTATCTCTATGGTGCCACACGACACCCCAGGTCACACAAACCTATTCCCAACCACTTATGTCTTCTGTCTACCACACCGGTAGACTCTGGCAACGATTCACATCCCACAAACCACTTTCACAAGCATTTACAAAATAAAACTATGCTATGAGAATCACCTCACATTCGCCCTTAACCGTGGGCACGGCTGTTCGAATAGTTTAGTTAAACTCTGCAGAGGTTGCATACTTTACCCACACAACATGAATCTGACACCGGTTATCTGTCGGCATCGAAAGTTCGTGATAAGGTCTTTCCAAAACTAACCCATGAAAATCCCATACCACATAGTTGGGTCGAGTCTCACGACCAAGCATCCAACAAGTCCATTCTTCATTTACTCAAGGATATCGGTAATGTCTCCTGCTTCTACCCTCAACAGAATATAAAGGCCATGTAAGCGCATAAGTCCTTATGCATACGTCGCCATCTCCTACATCCCGACATCCCATAACTACTGGCATACAAGATAAACATGGACTAGCAGAGTACTATCCCATAATACTCACGTGGTCACACTGTTATATGTTTGGATGGAATTTCCAAAGGAATCGGTCCTTAATGACAATACATAGCCAAACCACTAAAGAAAAGCCTACATATCATCGGGTTTTCACAACCACCTTTGTTTCACAAAGTGTCGATGTTTTCAAATATTGGGTGAATAAGTCCACAGTTTTCCCATACAACATCTCAACGTAGCGGCTAAGCCAAACTACCTCGGTGTTCATGCCCGAATGGACACAACACAGGCGTTCAATATGTGGGGCTATCAAGGGTAGGGAGAGTCAACATCCTATGGAAGTAAGTGCGACTACTAGGTAGGTCCGTCGGTTGCTCTCACAATCTGAGGCCGAACATGTTAACATGTAGCCTAAGCGTTCATGTTTGCAAACAACATAATTTCACAAATATAGGGGCAACACGGTCAAAGGTGGCTTGCCTCATTCCTGTAGAGGTCCTTCCTCCTCGAGCGCGACGCCTGGATCCTCCTCGGACTCGGGAACTATGCACAAAAAGGATAAAATCAACACAAAAGCCAAAAAGTTTATCACAACACTGAGAAATAATAGTGCCATTAGGTAGGTCTTGTTTTTAGAAAAATTTTGAAAGTTGAACGGAGTCAAACGGAGTTACAGTTTAAGAGAGATGAATTTTTGAAGTTTTAAATGATTTTCTGGAAATAGGAAAATGATTTATAAAATTTGGGGGAGAATATTCCCCTCGGGCTGACAAATGGGGCCCACTTGTCAGTGAGGCAAGTGCCTCGAGCCTATGGTGGACTCGGTCCACTGAGGCTCAAGGAGGGGTGATGGACCAAAGATCTTGGGCCGACGTGGTGGCCTATTAGGCCGACGGCTTCCACCGTCACACGCCGAGGGGAGGTAAGGCCCGCATGTCATAGGTGGAATGCGTTGAAAAGTAGTGGGACTCGGGGGCCCACTTGTCAGAGGCGGCCTCCTTTCTTCTTTTCTTCCTCGGTTCTCCTCTTTTCTTCCTCGCTTTGCCTCTTCTCTCTTCCTCTCTATCTTACATGATCTGGCAAGGCGGCCAAGAGGGGCACGGACGTGCGGGGCACCGGTGGTGTAGAAGAACAGTGGCAGCTGCCAACGGGAGGCGTTCGCGGGGTCAAATCGACCGACGCGATGGTGGCTCGGGTATTGGGGTGGTGGGGCTACGGCGGCGGTGGCGACCGGTTCGGGAGGGGTAGCTAGAGGGTGAGGCGGCGACCGGTGGTGGCGAATGAAAAGGGGCTCGGGGTAGCCAAATTGGAGGGCGGTGGGATTCACGGAGGCAGGGGCAGGGCAATTGGATGCGACGGGGCGAGGGTAGCGTAGGGCATGGAGAGAGTTGTTGAGTCAGGCAGTGGCTGGTAGGGTCTGTGGCCAACGTCACCGGCATGGGCGCCATGCTGTGGGCAAGGGGTCATCGGATCGGCATGATGGCGACGATGCGAGGAGAGGGGACGGGGCATGTGCTGTGCAGGGGATGTCCAGGGGGTGTCGCCTCAGGGTGGTTGGCAATGGCAACAGGACGGGGAGGTCGCTGGGATGGCTTGCAGGGGTGGCGCAGAGCTCGGCTGGGTCACACTCCGGCTCGGCATTCTGCCGAGCGGCTAGCGGGCGGGCACAGCTAGCTCAGGGGGGAGGAATGATGGGCGTGCGTGGGGAGGCGAGCAGGCAGCTGCTGGGCAATGCGAGGGGCTAATGAGTGGGCCCAACGAAGAGCTCTAACCAGCGGGCGTGCACAAAGGCATGGGTGGACGACCAACGCGTGGGGGAGGTCATGGGCACGGCCTGTGGGCCGGCGTGGTGCGGTGGGCCGCGAGGGAAGAGAGAGGAGAGGAAAAAAGAGGGGGCCAAACCTGGGCCGACCTGAGAGGGATGAGAGGAGGGGATGGGCTAGCTAGGAATGGGGGTTAGTGGCCTATCATGACTAGTGATCTTTCGCAATTTTCCAGGGGATTTTTCAAGATGGAAAAAATTGGAGGGAATTTGCTTGGAATTTGAACTCAAACTTTTGGGTTGTATTTATTTATAAAATATGGACAGAGGGGTGGATGGATGGATGGTGATCTCCTTGGCATATTCAACAAAATTAGAAATAAACCAAAATTTTAAATTTAAATGTTTACCAAAATTAGGGTTTTTTTGACAAAGATGAAAATCAGGGTATTACACCGCCACCATCGCCATGCATGTCGCCGGCTCTTTTTTGCAACATGCGCACTGCCACAACCACGGTGTGGGGACTGCCGGGATCCCCTCAAGCCGCTCAGGCCTCTGCCCGAGCCAACCACTGCACGGCTCTGCTTGCAAGCGTGAGCAAAAGCTCGCCACGTGCCCCCTATCATTGACCAGCAAGCTCCACCTTTAAGATTGTGTGGAGGATGAAGATGACGACATCTCTATAATTATCTAAAAAAATTAGGGGTTATGCTAAAATACACCGATTCTATGGCCCTCCCCGCTAGGCTGTGGGACCAAATGTGCCTTGCCCGTGTAGGGGTGGTCTCCACCCACTACAGAAAAATTTTCATCCCTAAAACCAACCATGATAAAGATGCAAAAATCACATGGTGCAACCCATGGAACCAACGACTTACAGTAAAACTTTCAAGTTAATTCAAGTAATGTATCATGGTTAAGAAATTTGGCAATCGTGCAATGCAATAGAGAAAATCAACTCTCACCTGTACGTACCCTCGTATTGTACGTACTGCTAGTGGATCTTAGCTAGCTGCATCGAGGACCTTATAGTCTTAGGCAGTCCATGGCTATGCCATTTTTCCATCTCTACCTTTGCGCTGTGCCGCCACTACTGCAGAATCTGTTTTCCCATATGGGTAAAATGGGTTTTCGCAAGCGGGTGGCAGGTCCACTTGGGAGAAAGGGTATGTGAAAATACCCCTTTTATCAGGCGGACCTGTCACTGTCTGCGAAGATCGATTATCGCAGGCGGGCGGCATAAAGCACCCGCCTGCAATAATCGATATTCACAGGCAGACCAGTTAAGGACCCACCTGTGATAATCGATTATTGTAGGCGATCTAGTTAAAACGTCCGCCTGCGGTTTCAATTCAAAAAATAGTAATAGAAATATTTTTCTCTATTTTGTTTTTTCCATAAATAAATTAATTGATTATTTGAAATTGTCTCCAAATCAAATATTACGCATTCTCTAGTAATTGACATCAACATATGTTGGATAGTAATTAACATAAATAATTAATTGTCATTCACTAATTAATAATTATTACACAACGTGCTTCGTAATATAATTATTCACAACAAATATGTTTACACAGTGAACAAATATTTGTATCATACATTTGTAAGAAGCAAATGTTCTTTTTCCCACTCTTGAAGTTTTTTGTACTTGTCATCCCTCGCATATGCACTCTCAGGTTCGAAAACACCCCAAGTGTCACACCCCAATCTGGCATCGCCATACAACAGTACCAAATAGGGCGTGCCGCAGGATTGCAGCGCGAACTGCCTTCCCGCAAAACTGCAATATAGATACCAGTCCTAGGACACAGTGTTGGTATCCACGGCAATTAGAAATGCATCATTGCAGTACCATAAATAAATAATTAATTAAATAAACATATATCTTAACTTACGTTGCAGCTTCGAAGCAAGCCGGAGACAGCAACGAACAACATAGAGGCAGCGGCAATAGCGGAACAGCGGACTAAGTCCCAACACACAGGCAACGGCTGGGAACTAGGACGAAACCCTAATCTTCACTTAATTGTAACTCCAGCATCCAGCTCCCAACGAAGAACTATATAGATATATATAGAGCAAGGGTGAGTACTTACGTACTCAGCAAGCTAGGGGAACTTAGGTGGTTGTTGCAAGCTTCAAAGAGAGGCTGATTATTTTGCAATTTGCTTTGTTTAAATCTTTTTAAATCTACTAGTGTGTGCTTCTCAACAATCAGGACGAGATGAGTCTCGCCTGATCGGAGTGAGTTGTATCAATCTTTGAATCGGCGCAACTCTCAAGAGTTGGCCTCCGGGATCCAGCGCCATCAGCTGATCCAACCTCATTGGGCCCACAACCCTGCTGTCCACGATAGCTTCACAACCTTTTCCGAAATCGGATTCCCAATCCACAAACATCATTTCACAAGCAGTTGTCAAACAAAACTACGGTAAGGAATCACCTCGCATCCGCCCATGACCGTGGGCACAGCTGTTCAAACAGTTTAGACCTCTGCAGAGGGGGTACACTTTACCCACACGACGCGACTCACTCTAGTCACTAGCTCACATGCATTGGGTACGATGTGGTGACGTAGAGCTTTTCGCGACAAGGCATACCCTCCCAGGTTACCCCATGCCAACTGGAGGGGTCCTCAGACCAACAACAGGGTAGGTCCGAGACCATGCTGTGCCAGGAACCCAGGAGGCAACCCCGACGCCCTCCCGCACAATCCATAGTCCAATGGCACGCAAGGCGTCCCTAGGAGTCTTGTTACTCAGCCAGGAGTTATCCCATATCACCCTTCTGGTTGTACTGTCATATGTTCGGATGAAATTCCAGAGAAATTGGTCCTTAGCTGCAGTGCAGGAGACTCGTCCAGATGGCACAATGCCCGTACTGCGGTTTTCACAAACCATTTTATTTTCAAGGCACCGACCCAGATGTCGGGTTTTCTAAAGTTTCGTAAACCTAATTTTTACCCATCGTAGATATTTTTAAATTTGATAGGCGATCACCGATACTATGCCCGTTGACACGGATACCGAGATCTATCAAGGAGGGTGACAAGAAGGTATAAGGGAATCACAATCAATCAAGAAAGTCATGCAGCAAATGGGTTGGCGGCCCGTCGGTCGTCCTGCGACCGAGGCCGAGAAAGGATAACAGTGTAACCTAATATATGCGATTTATCAAATAAAATACTTAGTTCCGAAATTATGGGCTCGAGATGATCAAAGGTGACTTGCCTTGCTCTAGGTCTTCACTGGTCTTCGAGAATCGTCGCGAAATCTGCTCCGAAACGAAATTTTCCGGCGACCGTTACTATATACAAACATACAAAAATCTACACAAAGACCAGGAAAAAGATCCTATTTAGTGCTAATAATAGTGCCATTAAATAGATCTCAATTTTAGAAAATTTTTGGAACTAGAACGGAGTCAATCGGACGATCCGAGGAAAAGATATGAATTTTCGAAGTTTGATATGAATTTTGGATCACCACAAGGAGTGATTTAATTTCTAGAAAGAATATTCTCGGGAAAGGTCCATGAAATAGATCTCGTTGTTAGATAAATAATGAAACTGGAATGGAGTCAATCGGATGGACGGATCAAATGTTATGAATTTTCGAAGATTAAATTGATTTCTGGAATAAAGAAAAATGATTAACTCGATTTTCCAGGGAATATTCCAGGAATCCGAGACAATCACTGACAGCAGGGGCTCACAGGTCGGTGGAACAGAGGGGAGCAACTAGCCCTTGGATCACTGACAGGCGGGCCTCCGGACATCTATGGCCCACAAGAGAGGGACACAAAGGGAGGTCACTGGTTGTTGGGCCCGGGCGTCAGGAGTCAAAGGAGGCGGGGCCCAGCTGTCAACCGCACTAGGTGAAAGGCCACTGGTGAATGGGGGACGGCGGCTCGGCTCAGAGGAGACTGGGCACTGCTGGTTATCGACGGCCGGCCGCGCGCGGGGCGAGTCCGGCGATGGCGGCGGCTCGGACCGAGCGGCTAGCACCGACGGGAGGAGGAGAACGCGGCGAACCTCTTGAGCGGCTCGGATCGGGGAGTAACCGAGCGACTGTGGCCGGCGACGGGGATAACAGAAGCGATGGTGAGAGAAAAGAGAAAGACGACGACGGCGACCGTGGTGGCATCGGTGTGAGCCGAGGAAGGATGAGGGAGAAGAGGGGCGAGGCTCGGCACCCATGACGGTTCTCGAGATCTTGCCCGCGGCAGGGAGGGAGAAAAGGCGAGGAGATGGCGACAACGGCCATGGCGATGGCCGAGGGAACAAGAACAGAGGGGAAAGGGAAGAAGGATGAGGAGCCGAGGGGAGCTGGGGACGAGAGACGTGCGGAAGAAATATCCAGAGGGGGTAGCGCAAGGGAAAACGGTGGAGGAGCTCACCAACGAGGGAAAAAGCTCGAGGTGGCAGCGGTTGGGATCGGATCGACGATGATGAAGGTCTCGCCGGGGCATTCGGAAGCGGAGAGGAATTTGGCGGAGATAGGCGGCGTCGGTGGCGACCGAGAGCGCCCGGGCGGGTTAGGGAAGCTCGAGCCGTCGGAGAAAGAGGTCCACAGCCAGGAAACTCGGCCCGGCATGCGATGGCAGGGTGAGGAGCGGTCGGAGCCGGGCGGAGGGGAGGGGCGAGCAGATCCGGGGAGGAGCGGTGTCTGTGGCACAGGGCTTCGACCCGAGAGGCGCTCTGAGGCGCTAGCACGGCGACGATGGCTGAGCTTCGGCAGATCGAGGCAACCGGCAGCCTCCAGGGCGAGCAAGAAACAAGAAGGGAGAGGGATTACGGAAGGGGTATTTATAGGCGGGGGAAAACTAGGTCGGCCCGGGCAAGCTTGACAATTCCTCGAGTTCAATCATGCAGGAGAGCGGAACAATCGAGCGCCGCAGCAGAATTCTCTCACATGGCGAATTCAAATTGGCGGTCGAGATGGCGTGGAGCGCGGTAGTCGATCTATCCGACAGCGGTGTTTGGATTTTCACGAGTGGGAGAGCGGCGCGGGCGCGGACTTGGTGGGGACGGCGGTGACGAGCGCGGGCGATGCCCTTTTTAACCGGCTCAGTCTGGGACCGAGGAGGGGAAAAAGGACGGGAGGAGCGGGGAACAGGAGCGGAGGGAGAAGCGGCGTGGGCGGCCATCCAAGGGTTGGCGTTTTGCTATGTCAGCGGGGCCGGGTGGGGGCCAGCGTGGCGCGAGCAGCCGAGGGGACTTTGCTCGAACATGTTACAGGCGAGAACAGGACGGGACGGAGGTTGAAGATAAACAGTCTCGCGAGATCGGACGGTTGCGCGGGTGGGGAGGCACGTGGCGATCATCCGAGCGACGGCAGTCAGCGCGCGGGCGCATTACGGATATCAAACGGCGACGCTCGCGGCTCGGCAATGCACGTGGTGCGCATCTAGTGGGGGCGAGCGGGCGAGAGAGCGGGGCGATCGGGCGGCTGAGATGGACGCGTGGCGGCTACGGGTGCTGGGCCGAAAGCGAGCAGATGCAGCCCAGTAGGAATAGTAACCCTTTTCTTTTTCTCTGGGATTTGTTTGGAGGGGATTTTGAGGGCCTTTCAAAGGTTTTTGGAATTCAAAAATTAATTTTGAACTCAGGAGAATTTGAGGAATTTACAGAGGGTCCAAGGTGGCAATTTTTGGTATTTTGGGGATTGGTTCTTTTTCCGAGGATTTTTGTAGAGGATCCAAAGGGAGAAAATTCAAGGAGAGCGAGAAGATTCAAATTCAACTCACAATATTTAATTTGAATTTTTGAGGGAAAACTCAAGGGAAATTTGAGGAGTTTCCTGGGGCTTTGGATGGAGGCGAGACTTATTTGGGTGGACATATATATATATATATATATATATATATATATATATATATATATATATATATATATATATATAGACACACACACACACATATATATGGGTAGGTTTAGGGTGTTCATGTATATATAGTGGTATATATATATTTATATATAGGTACACAAGTTAGTGGAGTTGAGTGGAGCGTTGGTACATGTACACATGTACATATACATGTTTTCTATATGTAGGTGTATACTCAAGGAGATATATATATATATATATATATATATATATATATATATATATGCATGGTATATACGTATGCGTACATATATGTTATTTGATGGAGAGGGTTCGGATGGTGGTTCGATACCCAAGCGGTATATTTAACTCGGGATTTGGGGGTTTCCAGGAGAAGAGAGAACAAGGGGCTTACGGAAGATTCAAAGGAGATGTTTAGGGTTCGGATTCGGATCTTCGGAACGGGTATCGAAGCGGAGATTTTGGAACGTTGGTTCGGATATCGAAGCAAAATCTTTTGTAGGAGAAGATCAAGGATTTCGTCATCAGGGTTTTTGGAGCAGAGTTTGATGACGGTGAGTCGAGATCGAAGATTATTTTTGGAACGGAGGGTTTTGGAGAGGATGAAAGGTCGAGATCAAAGACGGGGATAAACTGGGATCCATGGCACAACATACATTCACAGTGCTCAAGATCAAAATTTTCACGAGTAGATTTTAGCGAAAATAGTCTCTTTGGGCTGTTTGTAGCACTGTCCAAGGACTAGTAAGAACATAAATTAAATATAAATAATTATTTTGAGACATAAAATATGTAATTCGTGTCATTACCGACCACTTTGTTCTGACAAGCTGTTTTTCTCTCTTCTTTTCTATTTTCCTCCTTTTTTCATGTACCATCTGTGTGAACTGTTCGGAAAATTATATAGACATGGTATAAGAAAATAGATGACGAAGACAGGAGGTATATACCATGACGATTTAAATTCCTTAGAGGTTCAAAAGAATAAGGAAATCCATATAATCATTCTCCGGGTAATCGGTCGGATTGCAGACAATGACTTGCATATCCTTTGGGTATATTATGAATAAAATGTAGTGGTTGCTATAAGCAAATAAAAACATTTTAAGTTAATAGAAATTGCAAACTTACTTGAAGTTATATTTTGCTAGTAGTATACTCACCCTCCATGCCGGGGACATGTTAATTATTCCATGAACTCATGGCAGTCGGCAACCTCCACAGGAGCAGCTAGGATTCATGGCAAGCTGAGCAAGAAGTATTTAAAGCTCCCTTTGGCATTGCACAGAGAATTATGGTTTGGTTAAACTGCTCCATCTCTATACTAAATATACATCAACTATATTTTAAGATTATATGTGTAATTTATACATTCATCTAACCATGTGTTGCTATATTATTTTTTCCATGAATGCGTTAGTGTAGCATGATCAGACAAGGAATAGCGTTATTTCTTCATCATTGTGATCATAATTGCTTGTTTCATCAAACAACAAACTTATGGACGAAAGAAAGCACACACTTTAATTTATATGTAACTGGAATATATATCCGCAGACATCTGCTATGGAAAGCACAATGGTTAAATTCGAATATAATTTTGCTATATGATTCGGAAAAGGAGGGAAAACTATTTATTTTGCTATTACATGAAAGATGCACATACACATCACTACTACAAATGCACATACTCGCAAGTACGCTCCTCATTAAGACACGGTTAATTAAAGAGACAAAGACCGATGGCAAAACCCTGGCCTTACTAAGTTCCTATTAAAAGCAGGCCAAAGTATCCTGGAAGACAGTACTACACCAGATAATCCAGTATGTCGAGTTCATCGTCTTGAACTGCTGGATCTTTCAGTGTGTCTTCAGTCAAGGTTCCACTTGATGCACCATTCATTCCATTGGTACTCTCATAGCTGGGAAAGTCAATGTTAAGGCCTTGAGTCGGCACTGAGCTTAAGTCACCGGTAGTATCAAAAGGAGGCATTTCTTGGGTCCCATCCGTAGCAGTAACCACACCTTGCTGCAGTTGGTCTCCATCAAAGAGGCTGTTCATCAGCACGTCATTATCCAGTTGATCATCCAGACCACCTGATTCTGGCCAATCCAAAATCACATTGTTGCCACACCTAAGTTCAGCTGTTTGTGGCACAGACATTTCTTGGGTCACAGGGATTTGATTATTGATACCGCTGGAGTTTTGATCACTGACAGCACTGAAGTTAGCTACCAAGCCATTGGTGGAAGAGCTTTGACATGGTTGCATTGGCGGCTGTCTCTTGTTTGATGGCAATGATGCACTAATAACCTGCAGGAGGTTCTCATTTGTAACAGCTACACCATGAGAGGCTGAAGTACCATGACTCATTGCATTTCCTCTAGCTTGGCTGCTTCCATTCGCACGAACATCATGACCAGCCGATGTAACCTCGCTACGAAGGCTTGCCTGTCTAATAGCTGATCCTTGACCAATTGCAGTTCCCTGAGACGATCTCTGATGGTTGGAAATGAAATTCTCAATTTCTTTAGGTCCCACTCCCACATAGTTGCTTTGAGTAGCCGTGAAACGACCATTTGATGTGGCCATGGAATGATTAACAGGACGGCCACAAAACATCCCAGCAAGAGGCCCTTCAGCTATGATTGGGTTTTTCTTCCAAGGACTATAACTTCTGTCCTGGCGGCCAACACTCGGTAGGTTGTGCGGTGAGTGGCCTGCTTCTTGTTGGTTTTTCATGGTCTCCAACCAGCCTCTGAATTTCTTGTACATCAAACACATAGAGATTGTGAGGAAGTGGTATGGCAAAAAAAAAAATCAATATATAGACATATCCGAATTTTTTTAAAGCTTAGGATCCAACCCCACCCCCCCCCCCCCCAAACACACACACACACACACAATTATTGATTTATTAATCTAAATTTTATGAAAGAATTAACGCATATTAGTTATATATGTCATCTTTGATAAGTACCAAGAAATATTGGCTTATATTATAGTCAGAAATCATACGAACCTGCAGATGGCTTGAGACTTGAGCTTTTGTTACAAATATACCTTCAATCTCCATCAGTTCCTTTATCCCCTTTGGACCTGCATAAAAAAAATGTATGTCAGACCGACACAGAAAGTATTGAAAACTTTCAGTCCATGATCATTTGTACTTAATTTATAAATGTGTCAGATGCAGAGGATGAAAGTTGTGAACTAATTTGCCTTAAACAAAATCGAATTCATGCCTACAAGGTCCTAAACAGGAACTGTGCAAAATATCACAAATCGTAAATAAGTATCCCCAGTGAGAAGTGGAATAAAAATAGATTCGCAAGGGCAGTATACTAAAATATAAAGCATTACTAGCATTTTTACCTCAGGAGAAATGCATACAAAATCATATATACTACCATTGTTGATATTAGGTGTGCTGTGAGGTGATAACATCACATTCGTGTAATTTGCTGATATGCAGTTATATGTCCAAATTTATTGTCACTGCATTCTCTTTAATTATATGCTTTTAGATGACTAAGATCGTACTTCAGGCAACAAGTTTTTATGGCTGGGAGAAATTGTAGTGGCTAAGACTAAAAGATTATACATAAATATATATGCTAGGCATGCGTTTATTTCAAACATATATATACACACATACATACATACATACACACACACACACACACACACACACACACACACACACACATATATATATATATATATATATATATATGCTAGGTGAGCCTACAAAGCACATTAAATAGTTATAAATGATCAGCTAGATTTTTTTTAATTTTGTATAAAGCCTTTGCAAAAAAAAAATTGCATATTTGCTAATCCTTATAAGTTTCTCATCTACTGAGAAATTCCCCCCAAAATGATGATCCAACTTTAATTGGACCAATCCAACTATTCCAAATGGGTGATTTCATGTTTGGACTGCACTAGTTAAACATAGACTCGGTGCTTAAGAAATTCCTAAAACTGTATGTAGTCAAGTATGATCACTATCAGCAAAATGACCCTTTGAATAGCATTTTTCACCCTTAATTTGTGGAACCAAGGACTACACCAGACTAGTCGAGAACTTTTGCTAACAAGACATGAAACCTTCACGATGGATGAGTACGAAGAACTAAAGATGCAATCAAGAAAGCAAGCAGGGATGCATTGATTCATATTTATCGCGATCGCGATCTTGTTATTTGATCCAAGGGTTCTCACCAACTTCATCCTTCAGCTGGTAGTACGCCCTGACAAACGCCCCGTGCGACACCGTGGTCCATACGAACCTGGCCCTGGCCTTCTTTCTCTCCTTCGTCGGCTCCAAGTTGTTGGAGCCCTTGTCGGACACTTCCGCCGGCGCGCCCCTCTTCTTCGTCGCCTCTTGGCCGTCACCGCGGCTGCTCCCTGCCGCGACCGCCGCCTCTTGAACGTCACCAGCAAGCGCCGGCGCCGGAGGCTGCGCCACCAACGCCGCCTTCACTGCCTCCATCGCCTCTTGAACGTCACCACGCCTGTTCCCTGCCGGCGGTGACGGCGGCGCCAACGCCGCCTCTTGACCGTGACCCCGCCTGCGCCCTGCCGGCGGCGCCACGGCCGCCAGAACCACCAGCTGGCGATCGGTCGGCAGCGGTGAGGCCTGAGGAGGGAGGGCGCTGAGCCTACGGCGCAGGACGTGCTTCCAGATGATCCTGATCTCCTCCGACGCCATCGGCTTCAGCAGGAAGTCGCACGCGCCGTCCAGCACCCCCCTCATCACGTCGCATGTCCTCTTCCTCGGAGAACACTGCGAGACACACATAAACACATGCATCGTCGTCCATGCAAAATCAGCATGAAAAGTTTTTTTTTCTGAAGCAAAAGATCAGCGCCAGTAATTGTCCATGCGATTACATCGATCATATCGATCTATAGTTCTTGGAGTGCGTGCGTGTGTCAGACTTAACTGATGACGGGGAGGCGGCCCTTGACCCCGCGGAGCAGATCGAAGCCGTCCATTCCAGGCATGTGGACGTCGGTCATGACGATGTCGAAGTAATCCTGCGCATTCTGGTCAAGCTCTTGCAGCGCTTCCTCCGCTGTCGTCTTGCCCGTCACTGCAGATGCGACACACACACACAGGCAGAAAATTAAAGACGAGATTCCCTTTAAAAAAAGATGAACAAAATGGGGAAGGATGAATTAATTGCAGTATAAGGGCTCCTATGGTTCGGAAGTTTTTGGGGACACAGAAAATGGGGAAAATGCAACAGATTGGAATGTTATGTATGGACAAATCCTACAGAAATTCAAAACACAAAATTAAAATGATATTGTGTTTGAATGGTTCATAGGAAAATGATATTGGGTTATGGATTAAACTGTAAGAGGAGAGAAGGGAGGGGGGGTGTAAGGGGAAAAAGGGAAAAAGAAGAATTACAGTATAAAGGGCTCCTTCAGAACACATGATTTTAAATGACAAGCATATTAATGCCACAAGATTGGAATGTTATGTGTGTGCAAAACCTGCAGAAATTCATAACCCACGAACTTGAAAAATATTGTTTTTGAATGCATTGTTCATAACAAAATAACCATAGGACTTAGAAGGATTAAGTCCCCCTTTGAAATACAAGATAGGAAAACATAGTAATCGAAGTAGCATGTTTTTTCAATCCTATAGGAACTGAAAACCCAGGAAACTGGAAAAGAAGCCGTTTGCTTACACCATAGGAAAAATTGAAACAAAAAAGTTTCCAAGAGGTCTAGCATCTTGCTTATTTTCCTATGGAATTGACTATAGAAATACAATCCTATAGAAAATTACCTATCTTCTGCCTATGAATCAAAAGGGTCTGTAGGAAAAAATCCTAAGGAAAATGAATCCTCCAAAATTCCATTATCAACCCTCTATTTCAAAGGGGCCTAATGTGAGAGAAGAGATCGATAAAGACAGAAGATGTATTTCATATGCAAGAGGCATAGGAAAAAATCTATAGAATTTTTGCACCCCTGTTCCTTTGTTCTAAAAGGTGTGTTGGAAAAATACTTTCTCAATGACTGTAATCTCCCAAATCCTAGAAATTTAATCCAAATGAGCCCTAAAATGCTACAAGTGGGATCCAGATTCGGTCCCATATGGAACAGGCAATAGAAAAACAGAAAAGAACCCGAAATGGAAAAAAAAATTAAAGGGGAACCAAAGATGTGCTCGGAATTCAGACCAGTGTAGCCGGAGAGGAGCAGCGTAAGCTTCAGCTCCTCGAGGTAGGCTACATCGTCGTCGACGACGAGCACGTGCAGCCTCCCAAGGAAGCCAGCCGCCGGGAGCTTGCAGCCGGGAGGCACCGCAACATTTTCCGCCATCGCCGACCTGACCACCGTGCGAGTCCCCAGGAAAAGCTAGTTGACAGAGAATGTTCTCTATCTGTCACACGATATCTCCGAGGTCGTCAGACCTGACAGTGACACTGAGTAGCCTCATCACCTGGTCGCTATATAACAACAAGGCCAATGATTAGCAATAAAAGCAAAAGACGATGAGCAATTATTAGCTCTATACAGAGTTAGGGCCCATTCTAGAGGGCTTAGGGCAGTCCCAATCCTTCAATTAGAATAATTTCTATAACATTAATTATACTGCCACATAGAATTTTTAACTTATGTGGCATTATATTAAATGAGAGAGAGAATAGAGAGAGGAAGAAGCAGGGTCTCATGCAAGACCCAGTTTCAACACAAAAATCTCTGCACTAGACACAATTAAGTTTTGCATTGGGAGAGGACAGTGTCTACATGATAGTAAGAAACAAAGATAATTAATGGATTGAAGAGAGAATTGAGTGACTAATTAATTACTTGTGTCATGGATAGAAATGGTGCATCGGGGACAATAGTTTCTAGAGTGGTATCTATATGACATGGCATGGCATGGAAACTACTTGGTAATTTATAAGTTGGGACTGCCCTTATAGCTTGAGCTACTCCCTGATTTCCCGTGAGCACGCTTTCCGAATAGCTAAATAATGTGTTTAATGTAAAAAGTTTCTATACAGAAGTTTCTCTAAAAATCAAATAAATCTATTTTTTAGGTTTATAAGAATTAATATTTTATTAATCATGCGTTAATGACTCAACTCGTTTTGTGTGCCACGGATAGGCAATATCCAACCACAGATTCAAAGGTTGCCTTAGATGCATTAATGAAATGAAAAGAAAATTAAATGATTAAATGGACGATGGACGGACGATTGCAGTGGATACATCGCAGTCGCCAAACATGTACTTATGACTATTGAGAGACTAAGCGACAATATTGATCAATTGACTAAATTTATATGAAATTAAAATGAGCAAACAAGAATTCATCCAGACAGTGCCAGTGCCAATCCTTAAAAAAAAGAAAAACTGACAATAGCATGCATGGAATCACGCAGGTGAGCTGGTAAGTAGTTTCTAAAACTTAGCGAATGTGGATTAGGATATGGTATTTCTAAAATCCGACGGAAGCGGATTATCCATTTTTTTTGTGAGGACTATCCAACGAAGTGCTATTTGGATAATTCGATTTTCTTGGCCATATGACTACACAATATGATTGAACCATATACTCGGAGAAAATCAAGTGGCTCATCTAGATTTTTTTTTTAACTTTGAGACTCTCCCGTGAGTATAGAACCTAATTGACCTCATTGTGTGATGCTAAGTTGTTGCTTATTGTCTTTCTTTTTATTGTTTATATGTGCGATGACCTATCTGATAAGCCGAGTTCGATCCGACTCCATACCATTTCCGACATCCGCATCCGCACCGAATCTAAATCTGCTAAAAAAGTATAGTGTAGAATATGGTAAGATCATTATCCATTTGAATCCGCTCCATTTTCACCCCTAACAACATATCAACCTAAACTACGATTCTGAGCATGCGGTACTCAAAATCCTGGATCTCCGCCCCTTGGGTGCCACAGATAACAATCCTCAACCACCGTGCGCCATCCTACTCTGCCACCTCAACGTGGGAGAAGAGAAGGCATAGGGCCAACCCTGAATAGGCTGCAAACTGGGGACACTAAACCAAATCAAATGGAGCTCTGACCACCATGGTGGTAGATCTAGCGGCCTTGGCCTCCCCGCCATCGAATCCAGTGCCATGTGACTACGAAGACCTCTAGATGACAACATGGAAGGAGAAGGAAAAGGGGAAGGAGGGAAAGGAAAAGGAGGGGTCCCTTGCGCACCATGCAAGGGAGAAGAAGGTGGAGCATGGCACTACACCATAGGAGGATGATGAGAGGAACATTGGCTTGCATGTGCGTGAGAAGACAAGGAGTGGAAGGGGCAGATTGGTCACTACTATAGAAATATTTGTGCAGACCCTAGGCATTTCTTTCCATAGGTGGCTCAAATTTCTAGCTGCATGTGGTGAAGGTTGGCGCCGTCTTAGAGTCTTTGATTCCACGGTTGTGTCCCTTAAAAAAATCGCATGTGGAATAGCCTTAGTATAGGTGGTTTTCTTAAGAAACCGCTTGCCCTAACGGATTCATAAGTGCAAGCGATTTTCTTAAGGAACCGCCTATACATATGCACTTCATAAAATAATCTTCTCCCTACTCGTGAACTGTACAACCTAAGGTGGGCGGGCGGCCCTAAAAATTGTAAAAACAAGGGGGAGTTCTTGATATTGAAATCTTCGGAAGAGTTGCCTTCCTAAGGTAAGAGCATCTCATTGGTATCATTCTTTAAAGTTTAATGTAGGTTTAGATCGCAAGAAGGGTAATAAGCTTCGGCCAAACCATATTAAAGAAAATATTACAAGGATCATAGAGGAATTTGGTTCACCTCAATCAAAATTAAAATGATTTTTTTATGAATTTCAAAGTTTGGGCATTTTTTAAGTATAATAATAATTACCAAAAAGCATTTCCCTAGATTTACCAAAGAATAAGGGAAAAAAATATTTCCACCGGTAGATGCCCTAAAGAGCCGCATGTGGAAACATATTAGTGCAAGAGGTTTATTAGGATATCCATCTATGAAAAACAATTTGTGCGTGTGGTTTGTTAGGACAATGCATGGTACTAAATAGCAATCGTTGCAGCCACAATAGAGTTAACGGGGTGTTCCCTCTACCGCAAGGGCGTTGCGCCACTAAAATAGTGGAGGGAACTTTGATGCCATTATGTAGAAAATAGCGGCCACAATATCGGCCGCAGCACCACAATATTGGCCGTTGTTTGGTACATGTTGTTAAAAAATATTTTTTTTATTTTTTTTTGGACTTGGGCTCTATGACTAATATGTTGTCTAAATGATAAGATTTGAGTAAATTAAGCACTAATATACAATTTACAATTTTAACAAGTAAATTGATCTTACATAAACTGATGATATATACATAATTTACTAATATTTTGAGCGGTATTTTTATTCCACTATTAGAATATAGCGCCCGCAATCTGCTATCCGCTACGCTGATAGGAATCCTCAACGACCCCGCTATCCACTATTTAGTACCTTGCTAATATTTTAGTAGTGGTTCGTTAGAATGTACCCATGTGGAAATATTTTTCCATAATCTTTAAAATGCCTAAACTTTAAAAATTTATATGAAATTCATTTTAAGTTGTATTAAGGTGAACCAAAATTTTCTGTGATCCGTACAATATTTTCTCTAATATGGTTAGGTCAAATTTTTCCTTACGGTAGTTCCTTTATGATAATTATTTACTGGGCAATTTATTATTAATGAACAACCATATTAAAGGAAGTAAAAAAAATACTATGTGTCTGTTCGACTTGTGTATATTTAACTACTCTCCAGATTTTCTTACATAAAAAAGGTCAGGAGAGGGTAAAAAAAAAGGTTGACTTTCTAATCCTTCCATGCACACGAGAAATTTGGATACATGTCTTAAAAGTGGACTTCACTAAAAAGCCATCCCATAAATGAAATTCGGTAAAATGCCATTCTTAATCAGAGTGTATTCGCTAGAATATTATTTCAGCCATTTCTCCAAAATTAAAATGGTTTTGCTCTTTTTTCTCAAATGCACTGACCAAAATGCCCATGGTTGGAAACGATTCAACCAGACCACATCGCATCGCTCCATCTTCTTCTTCGCTCTCTGGCCGGGAGCGAGCAAGGAGATCAACGCCGCCACCAGCCGCCGCCGTTGGTCGGGAGCCAGCCCACCACCAGCCGCCGTCCTCGGCCCGCGCTCCGCCGTCAGCTGTCCGTTCTCTGGCCAAGGAGGGAGCGAGCAAGCCATCCACCAGCCGATGCGGCGAAGAGCAACGGTCAGCACATCCTGTGCGCTAGGCGAGCAGTGTGCCATTGTCGAGCTAGCGGGGTGAAGATGCCGCGACACCATGCCGGCCACGGCGAGCGTGCGTTCCACCGTCGGCGCATATGCATCGGCCTTGTAGCTTTCTGCTAGTGTTGCTCACATCTCTATTGGTTCTTCTTTCAGCTCCAGATCGTATTCATCTCATATTTTCTCGAATTCTCGTGCATTCTAAAATTGCTCCGTTACCAGCGATCTAATTATTAGCATACTAAATGCTCCTCACCACCAGACTCGTTGCTAAATTTGTACTTGGAGGCTTGGAGTTTGGGAGCTGGGTAATATAGATGTACTACTTCTCTGAATTCTTACGCTCTGCTGGATTCAATTGTATGCAGGCCTTGGAGATTCCCATGGCTGAGCTTTACTGCACATCTGAAATCGCCGTCCCCTCCAGGTTTGTTCCATTCAGCATGCCGGCAAGTTGGTCAATTCATCTAGGAAAAAAAACAAAACCATTTTAATTTGAGAGAAATGGCCAAAATGGCATTCCAAGGAATACACTCCGGTTAAGAGTGGCATTTTATCAAATCCCATTTATGAAATAGCATTCCAGCGAAACCTACTTTTAACAATGGCATATATCTAATTTTTTCCATGTACACATAGGCCTACTCCGGGCCTTAGTCAAGAGCGTGCCCAGCATCTGGCTCTGTGCCACGTAAAGTAAGCCCATATGCCACAATTGCCAAGGACTTCATCTAGTTAGGTCTAGGTTTATGTTGAAAACTAACATGGTTGTGGTACGACTATGATCAATAACTGTACAATCTAGTATTATCAAGCACCGTTTAAATCTAAACTTGACCTTAAGCTTCTCTGTCGTTTATCATGAGCATTCTTTTTAGACCGTTAAGTGTTGTATGTTTTTAAAAAATATTATATATAGAATTTTCTTTAAAAATTAAATATATCAAAATTTTAAGTTTGTAATAGCTAATACTTAATTAATCATATGTTAATGATATTTCTTATTTAGATATGGCTTATAAGCTCACCCTAACCTCTGTTTCAAACGCTGGCTAAGAGCAGTACAATCGGTTGGAGCTTAACCGATGTCTAATAGCATTACATTCTCTGAAAAAGCAGAGAAAGAGAGAGAAAAATCGTGTTTGATTTCATTAATGAAACTTGGAGTACATGTCGTTATAAAATAGCTCAGCGCTTTGCGCACAGCATCGACAAATCATCCAACGTCAGGATCTCCTCCGGTCGCCGGTGACCTTCACCATTAGCTTCCGTGCCGTGAGGAGGCGCAGGCGGTGGCAGCACGCGAGGAATGGCAAAGATGGAATTGAAGCAGCCACACGCCGCGGCGGGCCCGAAAAGAGGCCAAATTTCTCGGTAGGCCCTTCACCATTAGCCTCCTGACCAAGATTTTTTTTGATTTTTAGATTTATTTATTAAAAGATTTGCAAAAATAGATTTTTGTTTCAAAAAATTGCAAAAATAGACTCCCGCCGCCCTCTGGTTAAAAATCGCCCTCCCAGAGGGCGATTTTATGACGTGGCTGACGGCCGTCGGCGTCCCCGCCGACGGCCGTCAGCCATTTTGCAGGCGGCCCCCGGCCTCCCAAAAACCGCCCCCTCAGAGGGCGGCAAGGGGGCAGCCTGCAAAATGCGCCCGGGGGCCGGCCATTTACAGGCGGCCCCTTGCCGCCCTCTGGGAGGCGCGGTTTTTGGCTTGCCGCCCAACTAGAGGGCGGTATTTAGCGTTAATATAGTCCGGACCGTCCGGCCTTATCCGGACAGTCCGGACCAATATTCCGAAAAAAAAAGAAAAAAATTGATTTAAAAAAATTAATTTTCGAAATCAATTTTTATGTGACTACCGGCTGCCGTCACTATTTCCTAGGCGCATACTGTCGCCGCTCCCTGGCCGTGCCATCCTCACACAGTAGTTGCATCGCTAGTTGGATATCAATAGGTTTGTATGATAGTTAATGTGTGTTTAGTTGTCACCGCTCGGAATGTACTTTCGTCGGGAAGTTGACACTCGAAAATTCATATTTTTGATCAAATTCGTCAGAAACGTAGATCGTGAGGAATACGTCATTTGATCGATGAGCGTAAACGAAGTAAAGTGGTTTCATCAGGAAACGTAGAATTAATAAAACATTATATACAACAGACAAACTATTACAGACACAAAGTACTACGGGCCGGACCGTAAACCTCTAGGCCTCTTCGACTTCCTACCCTGCGCTCGCACCTGTCCCTGGGAGTACGTCAACCGGTCTGGTGTACAGCACGGCCAGCGCGGGTCGTCTGCACGGGTGTGCAACTGGTGGGTCTTGTGTCTGTGTGGCGGAGCTCCTTCGAGCTGCGAGGCAGCTAGTATCTCATGGATCTCCTCGCCTCGTCCTCGTCCTCTAAATCGTCCCCCCTCGAAAGGACTCGATGCCCAACCGCTGCCGCGTGCGCCCTGCGTGGAGGAGCCAGCCCAGCAAACATCGATGGCGCTGTAGAGTAGAACAATGTACACCAAATTATTGATTATTGCAAATCAAAATTTTGCAAGAGAAAAGTAAACTTTGATATAACCTGAAGGACCTCCTGTGGTGGCACCGGGGGCACTTGTCATGCCCAGCTGCACGTGTGGTCGTGTGTGATACACTCCATGCGTCGACGTGCTAACTCCAGAGGGATGTAGGTACGGTGTAGCGAAGCTGCAGGGAAGCATATTGATGTACAATGGTGCATGTCATACAAGAAACATATTATGAACGGAAGGTTAGTAGAATTTACCTCTGGAGGGCCAGATGGCTGACTGGAACCCTGTGGGCGCACTCCTGCTCCTCGTCCTGTTCCTGCTGGCCGTGCTGCTGCTGCTGGTGTAGTATAGACGGGAGTACCGCGTCACCGCTGACAAGTGAGCGCACGAAGCACTGTGTGCAACGCCTGACGAATCCTCCCGAAGGTCTGTCCTCTGCCTCGTCCGCAGTCAGCACGATTGCCAGTGTCCAACCGTCCGAACGCCGCGTTGACATCACCCTGAATCTGTCGCGCTGCGTCGGCCTATTACAAATGTGACTTGATTATGTGTTAGAACCGTGGCTACCTAGAAAGGGAATGACAAAGTGCAAAGATAAAGTGACTTACCGCGCGAAAGTAGTCCTGGTCACGGTGTATAGGATACGTGTCCGTCGTAGCAGCGACGTGTGGCTGTGGATCACCTGGGGTGAACGTTACGCGTATGCGGGTCCGAGGGTGGTACCACCCGAGGTATGCTAGGTAATGCTCCTCAGTGTGTTCACGGAACTCGTCGACGACATCCTCCGTCGCCAACAACCAGTCCTCCACATACGGCTGCAGTCGGGGATACCACTGAGCGCCGGCTGCCTGTCCCCTACGATTATACCTATTTGCAGAGAGTGCATTAGAGTACATTAAAGAGTGGTAGTACTAAACAAAGATCGCAGTTGTACTTACCGGTGCACATCGCGCGGCACAACGACCTCTATGGGCATAGGGAAGACCTGACGTAGGCCGAACTGTCGCATCACGCGCTGTGGACAGTGGGGCTCGACGAAGATGTCGAACACCAACGGCACTTTCGTCAACCAGTAAGCCTGGTCGCGCGTGCAAAGAGAACAGAGTCCGAGCGGTGCACGGGCTGCGATGGCCTGTGGACTATAGGGCTCCCAGACGATGTCGCTGGGCAGCAGGCGGTCCAACTCCATAACGAACTCGGAGTAGGCCCTCCTAACCTGGTTGTGGGCGTAACGACGCTGCAAAATAAGAAAAGATTACACGTCATTGTTTGTGCATAAGTGGTAAACATAGAATTTCACATTACGTACCTCACGGCGACACCATACCGTCCCCATAGTCGGGCGGTCCTCGGGCCACTGCCCGTACAAGCCTCCAGGGCCGCCCTTGTAGGCAGAGAGCTGAATGAAAGGACGGCCTATCGCGAAACGCTCTGCTGCCCATAGCTGCAGAAGGAGAGGGTCCAGCTTCTGCCGCACTTGGACCGGCTACATCCTTTGGATATTTCTTATAGGTATGACCTGTTTGGTCACACTTTGAACAACGTTTAAGTCTTCCACCGGCTTCTGACTCATCCATGTCATTACGGATGCGTCTTGTCATGCGGCGACCTTTTTTATTCCTCAATTTTGTTGGGTCAGGAATGTAGATAGCTTGAGGATTCTCCGTAGTAAATGTCCCCGCTATACCGAAACCGTATATCTCTCCACTCCAGGTATTATAGATTGCTTCTTTTCTGAAATAAGGTGAGACAAAATAACGTGCTTCGATTCCACACTCACCGCTCGCGGCAATCACATGGGAACATGGCTTGTGGAGCAGAGTAGGTTTTCGGCACGAGCACTTGCAGGTCCCGTCTTCTTTGAGCACACACTCCTGCACAACTCCTTTGCGGTAGATTCCGCGCATGTCCTTGTCGACACACAATATTTCAAATCTGTGTTCTTGTGTGCCTTGAGGTAGAGCACGATGTCTTCGGGCCTTATTACTTTTATCTTGCAGGTACTTAGTGAGCAGCGTTCCAAAGAAAAGATTATTATCCGTCATTGAGGGGCCAGCTGCTCTGAACCGATCTCTAAAGTACTTGCATGTGCCATGCAAGATAAATTCAACTATTCCAACAAGTGGGAGCCCTCGAACACCACGCATCACCCAGTTAAAGACCTCTGCCAAATTTGTGGTCATTATGCCAAATCGAGAACCATCCTTGTCATACAACAATGCTCATTTCTCCTTTGGCTCATTCTCAATCCACTCTGAAAATTTTCTAACTAAGGATGCATGTCTTCTTCTCATACGAGGTCCATCACTTGATAGAAGTTCAAGAGCTTGTGGAGCCTCATCCCCTCCAATGGTAGCCCTCCTGGACTGCTCATCTGTTTGTTTAGAGGTCAGCTCATCCAACCTCCTCCAAAGCTCATTGAACTTCTTCTCTTGATTCTGGGCGCAAAGCCTCTTGAAAAGATCCATAAGGTGCTTATTTCTAAACTATCTGTAGAAATTAGCACCCATATGACGCATGCACCATCTGCTTTGAACATCAGACCACCTTGGTGGGTATCCCTTCTCAACACTTCGATCTCTCAGTTCCTCAATTGCACGCAGCAAGCCGGAGTTACGGTCATGTATGAGGCATACATCTGGTCTCATCCGTACAACTGCTGTCTTAACCCTTTCTAGGAACCAATACCAGCTATCAGTGTTCTCACTCTCAACAAAAGCGAAAGCCACCGGTAGAACTTGGTTGTTTCCATCAACTCCAATTGCTGTTAATAGTTGTCCTCTATATTTTCCAGTCAGAAATGTCCCATCGATGCAGAGGATAGGACGACAATGGATAAATGCCTGAATGCAAGCACCTAGTGCAAAGAATACACGTTGCAACACACTTTTATTACCATGGTCAATTGATGGAAAGGCTTTCAGGTCATAGCACGTCTCCGGATTCCTCTGAAGAATACAGCCTAAGAGACGAGGCAAATTATCATAAGATACTTCAAATGTGCCAAACCTCATCTCTACAACCTTCTGTTTTGCCCTCCAAGCCTTATCATAGCTAATTGTATATTTGAATTTCTCTTCAATATGCCTAACAATTGACCTTGGTTCATACCCCAGATTGTTGACAATATGATAGTACATCTCTGTTGCAACAAATGCAGAGGTCATGTTTCTATGATATTTTTCAACACCTGTCAAGTAACATGAATGCTCCGTCACGATTGAAACTTGCCAATAATCTTTCCATATACCCTTGAATGCGTGCACCCGCAATGGACACCCATCCTTCATGCACTTCACTTCATACACTGATTTGTTTGACTTCACGACCGAGAACTCCCTCTAAAGTGACACCGCCCATTATTTGACTGCCTCCTTTAAATCTTCTACATATGCGTACTTAGCCCCCTGAATGACCTCATTCTGCTTGTACTCCCACGGCACATGATGCCGCTCGGAGATAGTAAGCGCAGAGAAGTCCTCGTTGCTCCATTCTGCAGGCATCATATTGTCCTCATCAGACGAGTCATCATACCCTGCATGCTCATTTTCAGAATCTTCTCTAGCCATTTCTTGGACGATCGTGTCGATATGTTCTCCCTCATCTGCCACACCTGTTGCCTGTCTATCTTCTTCATTCCCTCCTTCATTTTCTTCTATTGTTTCACTATCACCTCCCGCCGTACTTGGACCCTCATCATCTTGTACGGGCATTGCACCAGCGTTGTTATCTTTCTCATATATGGACACAAGTATGCCCAGTGGCCAGCCACGTTGAAATGCATTCTCCACATACCATCTCCAAGTGGCAGTGCAATCCACTTGCATCAGTTCCCAAAAAAACCTTCAACTACACGACTGACTACCACATACAAGGTTATTCCGCTGAGCTGAGGGTCCAGTCGAAACCCTCGCATCAGCCAGTTGTATACTGATCCAAAACTTCTCTCAGCTGGCCTATCAATACCCTTAGCCGTTGAACTAAACTCCGACAGATCTACACCGTCTGGACCATATCTCACATTCCCTTGCCCGTGAAATAACTGAAATATCACCTTATTTGACATATCTGTTGATGAAAAATACAGTTAAACTAGGTACCAACATCCTCCTAACATCTAAAACCATGTATTCCAGATTTTACAAGTAACATCTGTACAAAAAATAAGTCATCTAACAGATTAACTAAAAACTACAGATCTATATAGTACTATACACGTAACTAGTACATTACTACATCAATTCTTACATACAAATAGAAATTGCAAAGTGTCGGAGGATGAAACCTCGACGGCGGGAAGTCGGGAGACCCCCCTTTGAGATTCGGCCAGGGGAGTAGTTCTCAGGCGAAGCCGGCTTCAGGTGTAGCAGAAAGATACGCGAAGAAGACGATGAACAGCACACTCAGAGGAGACACGAGGATTTATACAGGTTCGGGCCGCTCGGAAGCGTAATACCCTACTCCTGTGTGTATGCTATCTGTGGTGGATGAATGTAATATGGTAGTTACAAGGTAAAGCTAGCTCACGGCCGGAGCCGGAGAAGAGGAACAGTGGCTAGAGAATGAGCTTGGGAGCAGAAGACGGGGAAAGCTCTGTCCAGTTCGGTCTCTCCCCCTCGCGGTGGCTTGGGTCCTCCTTTATAAAATCAGGGGAGTCCACAGTGCCAGTGCATGGGAGAGCTAGGTATGATTTGTCTTGTCAAAGTCTTGTCGCACGTCTCTGCCTGTTGCCGTCTGCTGCGTCCACGCCGGGTAGGTCGGCTGCGGAGGACGGCTGGAGCGTGGAGACGTGACGGCGTACGCCTCCAAGTCAAAAGGCTCTGACTGTGAACAGCGGTTGTACAGTGAAAAGAGCCTCCGTAGTCAAAAAGGCTTCTGACTGCATAGTAGGGTGTCCACGGGGAGCCATGACGAGGCGCCCACGCGTGGCAGAGCAGGCGACAGAGTCGACAGGCCTGTCGCCTCGTCATTAATGTAGGTAGTTGGGGAGTGGTGCGCTCAAGTCAACCTCGTGCCCGGCGTGGAGTGCTCCGCGCCGGCACTTGGGACCGAGACAGTCGGCTCCCGGGATCGAGGCCGAAGCCGCCGGCACCCGGGACCGACACCGGGGACCCGGGACCGGGGGGCTTGGCGCCCGGGGCCGGATCCGAGGCGGTCGGCACCCGGGAGCCAAGGCGGTCTGCACCCGGGACCGAGAGCGGGGACCCGGGACCGGGGGACTTGGCGCCCGGGGCCGGATCCGAGGCGGTCGGCACCCGGGAGCCAAGGCGGTCGGCACCCGGGACCGAGAGCGGGGACCCGGGACCGGGGAACTCGGCGCCCGGGCCCGGGGCCGAGGCTGCCGTGCCCGGGTCCCGGGCGATGTCGCCGGACCGCGGGCCAGAGGAAGGCGCACTGGGGGCGCGCCCCCGGTCCCGGGGAAGGCGTTCCCGGCCCCGGGGCCCGAGCAGCTTTGGTGCCTCGGGCACTTAGTCAGGAGAGCCGGTCGCCACTTGTGCAGATTGTGACCCCGGGGAACTGACGTGGCCGAAGACCCACGCGTCCCTGCGACTCTGGGGGCCCCCAGTCCCGTTTCGCCGACAGTGGCCCCTGGCCCTGTTGCTCGGCCGGAGCCGCTCCGGGCAGGAACGGGGCCATGTCCTTGAAGAAACGAGGGGACGCTGGGTCCGCCTGGTTCAGCTTGGGCTGGTGGAGCTTGACGACTTGTTGATTTAAATGCGATACGTACCCGGGGCCCGGGCTCGCGCCCCGGCGGTGTGAGTCCGCCGTGCGTGAGGAAGTCGCGGTGGTTCGCGAGGTGTTCGCGGCAGATCGCGAGGACGTCGCGGCGGTTCGCGAGGACGTCGCGGCGTTTCGCGAGGAAGTCTCGGGAGGCCGTGGTCGAGCCCGCTGCCGCGGAGGCAGGGTTCTTCGACCGTGGCGACCATCTCATAGAGCTGATGCCTGACGAGGAGGTTGAGGAAGACGCCGGTTTCCTTCTGACGCCATGCGCGGGCGCCTTCGGGGTCCGGGGGCCCTCCATGCCCCCGGGCGCCCTTCTTCTGTCGTCGTCCGGGGTCCGGTCCGAAGGAGGCCAGCGACCTCTCCCCGTGCGACGGCGTTTCTGGGCCTCGCTCGTGCTTGCGCTCCGGTTTCGCCTGTCTTGTACGAAGAGAGATGTTTGCATATGTATATGGTCATGTTTATACTTTTCGTACCTTGGTTTATTGTGTTGTTCGGAGGTCGCTTGTACTCGGGGTCCCGTGTCTGGGGACGTCGAGTATCGGGCGCCGTCCGACATCGAGGGCCAGCAACTGCGAACAGCCGTAGGGTGTGAGACCCCTGTCCGGGCCCCGGCGCAGCCGCTTGCCCCGGGAATTCGGGCTCCTGCCCATCTTCCGGGTCCCGGGGGCCCTCCGCGCCCCCGGGAACCTAGGCTGACCATGCAAATAGAGGAAGAATACAAGTTGAGTGGTATGTAAAGTTGGATAAGGTTACGTATCTGGGTATTGCGAAGGGCGGCATGGCTTCGCGAGCACCATCCCGGGACCGGGGGTGTTGTTCTCCCTCGGGAGCGCCGAGCATCGGGCCGATCCGCTGTGAATCGCCGTCGCGCCCAGGTCCCCGGGGGCCCGGGGCCTGGCACCAAAGTGCCGCGGGCGCCCGAGCGCGAGACTTGCGGAATTGGTTGAGGCTCGGTCCCTTCCGTCTTCCGGATTCGGGGGGTCCTTCGTGCCCCCAGGCCCCGTTGGCCTAGGGAGCACAGCGATGCCGCGACGACAGGCTCTACATGATGAACCGTGAGAGCACTTGGCTCGTTCCCTTGTCCATTCCATGTTGCGAGCCGTTGCGTCTACCACCTCTTAGGGGCCTCTTCGCGGTCGCGACCGAGCGGAGGAAAGGATTGCGCATAAGGAATCTACCCCCTAGCAGCGGAAAAAACCGAGCCCGAAGCCAACCAGAGCGGGGCACCGCAAGCCGGGGCTTAGACGATGTCCGGGGTTTAGCAGATGGGATACGGTAGCTCGCTGGTAAGGAACAGATGCTTAGGCGCAATACCCAGCCACCGCATGGGCGCGACCCGATTATGCCCCCGGGGGGAGATCGCCACGATCGCGACACAAAGAAAGGATAAGGGCACGAGCCCGGAAACGATAATAAAAGCATTACTATGGAAAGCGAATGCACATCGGCCTCGATCAGTGCTGAGGTTTAGAGGCACTTACAGGATGTGTTTTCAGGTAGTATTTGTGATGATGCTTCCAGGCTTACCGAGCCCGGTTGGGAAGTTCCGATCGCCAGGGAGGGGCCTTCCCACGGGGGGAAGATTTCATTCCGACCCATAAGAAGATACGGCGGAGGTTCGAACCCCAAACCTGAAGTGATCGGGCCCGAACCTGACGCCAAAGATAGCGCTTGAGGCCTTGCTGGTAACGAGCGACGCGGAACGGAGCGCGCCACCTTCGTTCCTCGAGGAAGTCGAGGTTGTCGAGATGCATATTGTCGTGGTTGATGTCTGTCGATGTAGCGCTGTAGCCGAGAGCCGAGGAAGGGTTCTGGCGACAGAACGGCCTCGGTCTGGTACACCAGGAAGAAACAGGGTCTCCCCGGGCGCCCAGCTTGGTGTGGTACGAATCTCCCCCAGGGTGGCCGGGGAAAGGTCTACTCTACACATAGTGAACCGTGAGAGCGCCTGGTTCGTTCCCTTGTCCATCCCATGCTGTGAACGCAACACATGGAAAACGACGAAAGGAACGAGACCGGGGAGGATATTAAAAACATTGCTTATGTAAAGTGTATATACATGGGGCCCAGGCTAGCGCTGAGTTTCCGGAGAATTCCAGCGCTGGCCCGGGTTTACCCAACTTGCAGGGCGTTTATACAGACGGATTTGTGGAGATATTTGTTGTGCCTGGGGATGGAGCTCGGACTCGCTTCCCTCGCAAGCCCGAGTCCGGCATGTGCTCGGGACCCGGGGGCCCCGGCTAGCGCTGAGGATACGTGTCCGGGACCCGGGGGCCCCGGACTGAAATACGGTTTTGATATAAGCCGGGTTCCGGGGGCCCGGGCTTGAATATGGGATGTGAGACGACCTTCCGGAAGCATTCTCGCCGGGGCGGTGCTGTCCGGGCTTCGCGCCCTACTTCGGGTGTCGCGTTCCTAGGCTTGCACTCGCCTTGGTGAGGCCGCCCTGGTTCGGCACCTCGGTGTAGGGCCCGGGGCACGCATACGGGAATCCGTGCCTCGCCTCAAATATGTGCCCGGGACCCAGGGCCCCGGACTGAAATATGATTCGATATGTACTGTTGACATGCGCCCGGGCACGGGCCCGGAAAAGGACATGGATGATATCGGGACCACTTCCCCGGACCCGCCCTTGCCGAGGCGACGCTGTCCGGGTACTCGCGCCCTGTGAGGGTCATTCCGACTCGGGCGCGGGATTCGGACCGTCCGTCGACGGTTCGGACCGTCCGAACCGCTTCGAGCACGCTTGGCCCGCTACCGCTTCTGCCCGGACTCGGGCTCGGCTCCCTCGGACTCAAGTCCCTTGAAGGGGAGCGAGCTCTCCGTGACCGGCCCGGGGGGAGATATGCGCCCGGGAGCGAGAGGCTCCGACTAGGGCGAGATATGCGCCCAGGAGCCAATGGCTCGACCGGGGGGAGATATGCGCCCGGGAGCGAGGGTCCGACCGGGGCCAAGGACGCACCCGGGAGCCAAGCTCTCCGACCGGGAGGAAGTATGCGCCCGGGAGCCAAGGGCTCCGACCGGGGCTGTTTATGAGCCCGGGAGCCAGGGGCTCCTACCGCGCGGGCTCAGGTCCCTTGAGAGGGAGCGGGCTCGGGCCCGCTACTGCTCCTGCCGGGACTTCTTGACGCGCTCGGCCAACTTGTGGACGGCGCGACACTCCACGAGGTCGTGCGAATCCGTCTCGTGGACGGCGCACCACCTCCGGGCTTCGACCGGCTCGAGGCGCTCGGCCAGGCGCTGGACGGCACGACACTCCGTGATGTCGTGCCGGTCCGTGTCGTGGAAGGCGCACCACCCACGGGCTGCGGCCAGCTTGAGACGCTCGGCCTTGCCCTGGACGGCGTGGCACTCCGTGATGTCGTGCCGGTCGGTGTCGTGGTAGGCGCACCATCCCCGAGCTATGGCCGGCTCGGCACGCTCGGGTGAGCGCTGGACGGCGTGGCACTCCGTGATGTCGTGCCAATCCGTCTGGTGGAGAGGGCACCACTTGTGGGCTGTTGCCGGTGGTGGCGGCGCGCGTGCGGCTTTTTGCCGCTTGCTGCGACTATCGCCTCCGCGGGCATCATAGCTCCGGGGGCTGCCCGTAGCCGCCAAGGCGTAGCTCTCGGCTGCCGCCTTGGCCTTCTGGCGCTTCCTCCTGTTCCGCCGTAGCGCGGAGCGTGAAAGCTTGCCGTCCTCTTCAGGGCCCCTGCCGGAGGCCCCAGGACTTGCGGCAGCGTTCGTGCGCCGCTCGCGCTGCCGCTCGATCGTGACCCGGGCGTCCTCCTGAACCCGCGTCCGGTCCAGCCGGTCGCGGAGGTCGCCACGGCCATTGTTGGCCGGAGGCTCATCCCGTCGGGCTCGCGCCGCGCATCCCCAGGGAGACGGGGAGCATGGCGGGCTCATCGTCGGGCTAGCGTCACCCAACGGGGTGAAGCCGCCGAGCCCCTCGTTGAAATCCCGCGGACGATGGCCTCCTGCCATGGAGTGCGTCGATGTTGGAGGCGCCGGCGTAACACCTGAAAAGGAAACCCCCCCTACCTGGCGCGCCAGCTGTCGGAGGATGAAACCTCGACGGCGGGAAGTCGGGAGACCCCCCTTTGAGATTCGGCCAGGGGAGTAGTTCTCAGGCGAAGCCGGCTTCAGGTGTAGCAGAAAGATACGCGAAGAAGACGATGAACAGCACACTCAGAGGAGACACGAGGATTTATACAGGTTCGGGCCGCTCGGAAGCGTAATACCCTACTCCTGTGTGTATGCTATCTGTGGTGGATGAATGTAATATGGTAGTTACAAGGTAAAGCTAGCTCACGGCCGGAGCCGGAGAAGAGGAACAGTGGCTAGAGAATGAGCTTGGGAGCAGAAGACGGGGAAAGCTCTGTCCAGTTCGGTCTCTCCCCCTCGCGGTGGCTTGGGTCCTCCTTTATAAAATCAGGGGAGTCCACAGTGCCAGTGCATGGGAGAGCTAGGTATGATTTGTCTTGTCAAAGTCTTGTCGCACGTCTCTGCCTGTTGCCGTCTGCTGCGTCCACGCCGGGTAGGTCGGCTGCGGAGGACGGCTGGAGCATGGAGACGTGACGGCGTACGCCTCCAAGTCAAAAGGCTCTGACTGTGAACAGCGGTTGCACAGTGAAAAGAGCCTCCGTAGTCAAAAAGGCTTCTGACTGCATAGTAGGGTGTCCACGGGGAGCCATGACGAGGCGCCCACGCGTGGCAGAGCAGGCGACAGAGTCGACAGGCCTGTCGCCTCGTCATTAATGTAGGTAGTTGGGGAGTGGTGCGCTCAAGTCAACCTCGTGCCCCGCGTGGAGTGCTCCGCGCCGGCACTTGGGACCGAGACAGTCGGCTCCCGGGATCGAGGCCGAAGCCGCCGGCACCCGGGACCGACACCGGGGACCCGGGACCGGGGGGCTTGGCGCCCGGGGCCGGATCCGAGGCGGTCGGCACCCGGGAGCCAAGGCGGTCTGCACCCGGGACCGAGAGCGGGGACCCGGGACCGGGGGACTTGGCGCCCGGGGCCGGATCCGAGGCGGTCGGCACCCGGGAGCCAAGGCGGTCGGCACCCGGGACCGAGAGCGGGGACCCGGGACCGGGGAACTCGGCGCCCGGGCCCGGGGCCGAGGCTGCCGAGCCCGGGTCCCGGGCGATGTCGCCGGACCGCGGGCCAGAGGAAGGCGCACTGGGGGCGCGCCCCCGGTCCCGAGGAAGGCGTTCCCGGCCCCGGGGCCCGAGCAGCTTTGGTGCCTCGGGCACTTAGTCAGGAGAGCCGGTCGCCACTTGTGCAGATTGTGACCCCGGGGAACTGACGTGGCCGAAGACCCACGCGTCCCTGCGACTCTGGGGGCCCCCAGTCCCGTTTCGCCGACACAAAGGAACAATGGATTTTACCTGCAGGCAAATCAGCAAACGGGCAGAGCTTCGCTGCTTTCGCCCTCTCAGCTCTCTCCTGTTTTTTTTTCTAATTTGAGTTAATTTTATGACTTTTTTGAGTCTGGGAGGGGGGTTTTATACCCGGGGGCTAAAAACCGCCCTCCCATAGGGCGGCAAGGGGGCCGCCTGCAAAAAACCACCCTGCAAATGGGCGACTTTGCAGGCGGCCCCCTAGGAGCCAAAACTTGCAGGCGGCCCCCTGGGAGCCAAAACTTGCAGGCGGCCCCCTTGCCGCCCTCTGAGAGGGCGGTTTTTGGGCACATTTTGCAGGCGGCCCCCTTGCCGCCCTCTGAGAGGGCGGTTTTTGGGAGGCCGGGGGGCCGCCTGCAAAATGGCTGACGGCCGTCGGCGGGAGGGCCAACGGCCGTCAGCCACGTCATAAAATCGCCCTCTGGGAGGGCGATTTTTAAAAATCGCCCTCCCAGAGGGCGGCGGGAGTCTATTTTTGCAATTTTTTGAAATAAAAATCTATTTTTGCAAATCTTTTAATAAATAAATCTAAAATTCAAAAAAATTCCCTGACCAATACCATAATATTAGGCCCAAAGTTAAGCTGGAACCCTGGTAGAGCCCACACAGATAGTTAAATATAGCGATGCAATTTCTCGGTACCCAAATGGAGGCCCAATTGTGTGGCGGGAGCGTGGAAAAGGCTTCCAGAGCTGGACCGTGAACCGTAGCCCAAGGTTCATATGGGCCAAAGGGAGTCCAATCGTAACACTGGCCGAACTGGAGGCATCACCTCTTCCAGGAATTTTTACTGTTACTAATTTAATTTTTTTTTTAATTTACAAAACTAATTTTCGATTTGGATCATTTACAGAACTAGTCTCTTGCCGCCCTGGGCCATGGCGGTAGGCGGCGAATGGCATCCCGTCACCCGGGGCTAACGGCTCCGTTGGCCGTTAGCCGCGGGGAGGCCACGTGGATTCGCCGCCCTGGGGGACGGCGGCGAATGCCCCCAGGGGGCCGAATGCAAAATTGCATTCGCCGCCCTGGGGACGGCGGTTTTTAGCATAGTGAACGGACGGTCCGCACAAGGATCGGACCGTCCGAATCCAGGGGACCGCCTACAAAAAAAAAATTTTCTTTTTTTTGATATTTTTTTCTCAACTAGCAACACGAGAATAGAAAAATCTCGTGAAGGTACAGCTTAAACCGATGTAAGATGTGGCCTGTAGAAAATTACGAGTGTGCTTTAAAAACCGTGCTGAAACTTCGGACCTCAAAAACTCAATTTTCCTGGCCAAATTTCGTAAAATTTTTTTGGACAAACCCGACGAAGTGGGGGGGAAGCGGATGTAAAATTTTCTGTAGATGTCCGTAGAGTATTTATTTGCCCGATTCCAAGACCGTATGCGAAAGTTATGACTGTTTTAAGGTAGTTAGCGCGCGTTATAACAATTTGCCGTCGATTCGGACCATCCGATCGCTGTGCGGACGGTCCTATGCATTCGCCGCCCTGGGGGACGGCGGCGAATCCACGTGGCGTCCCCGGGGCTAACGGCGCCGGCCGCCGTTAGCCCCGGGTGACGGGGATGCCATTCGCCGCCCTGGGCCACGGCGGTTTTTAAATCCCGCCGTGGCCCACGACGGCAAGAGACTAGTTCTGTAAATGATCCAAATCGAAAATTAGTTTTGTAAATTAAAAAAAAAAATAAATTAGTAACAGTAAAAATTCCCTCTTCCAGTGTGCGTGCGGGTAAGCTAACCCATAACAGTACGTGTTTGTATGATGGCATATTATAAAACTTATAAAATAGTTTAGATGTAAAATGGATCTTTTAGGGATAACGGAGCACCCATGACAGTTACCCCAGTAGTGGCAAAAAGGGAATAGAACCGGCATATTATAAAACTTATGTTTATCGATAGCAATATATAGAATATCGATAGCAAATTATTTTTTTTAAAAAAGCTGGACAATGGAGAGAAACCCAATGTGGAGATAATCTACTATATACCATTGACTTTGACTCAGTTTCATAATCTACCATTAGCTTCGTTCAACTTTATAATATATTATTATTTTTTGCTTAACTTCTACAGTTTATCATCGCGTCCAATTAGCCTCCACACAATTTACCATTGTCTTTTGCAACTAGGTTCAGGAGATTGGAACGTCCGCCCTGATGCAATTTGCCATCTGCGCTATGCGCATTCTCAGTTATAGAATTTTGTTAGATGTAAATCCACCACCACGAAGTCTTTAACCACTCCTGGCCTCCAAGAAGGAGAAATGTTCATCGCAGCACAAATCTTACATCTAACCCAACGCCAAACGGTGAGGAAATTGGAGCACCTAGTTGCAAAAAGGTACTCGAGTAATCTCGATAATCTTTCTGCATATGTACCGTATGCTAAGTTTAATACTCCCTCTGTTCAAAATAGTGATTGTTATTAAAATTTAAAAAAATTATAATACCTCTTATTAAATAATGTATGATTAGAAATGAGAGGATGTTAAAAATAGAATGTAAAGGAATCTAAAGTAAAGATGATTGATGGAATAACTGATGCTATAAATTAATACTCCATCTATTTTAAAATATAAAAATTTCAAAGATTCAAATCTCAAGGATTCCTACCACTATTCGTCTTATCGATCATTTCTTATTTAAATTTTTTTATCTTACTCCTACCTACTCTCTCATCTTTATTCATTCTATATTTATTAAAAAGAATAAAGTTTTTTCTACTTAATTTTATTCTATATAAAATAAACTAGAAATCTATATATTTTAGAATAAAAGTACTAGAACAAATTTTAAATTAAAAAACAACTATTTTAAGAGGGAGATTGTAGTTGCCCACGTATCGACTAGACCAGTCCACACCTATTCCCAACGATATACCTTTGGCCGTACCGTTGTACAAATACTACTACAAGCAGCGTGTTGCCGCCCACACAACATGCACATGCGAGCGCGTGCCTTTACTCGAATCGACGCCCCCAACCAACACCGACTCGACTGATTAATTTCTCGCCAAACCATAGTGGTCCACCCACCCTGTCGCGCAAGAAAATCAGGTTGCGGGGCATCGCTCTCACGTGTCACCCCATGTTGCCCCGTCGCTTTGACACGGCATAATCGCGGTGCGGATCAGCCAGGGCAGGACAACTGTCTTGTCCTGACCAAATCTAGCTCGCAGTCGGTGTGCCACCGCCATCACCCAGCTCAAATCAGATTCTCCCGCTGCAATCGCGCACTGCCTGATCATTACTCCCTCCGTCCCAAATCTATTAACACTTAAGTTTACAATGATTATTATTTTAAGTACTAATCGTCTTTCTAATTTTAAATATTTTTTATTTAATAAAAAACATCTAGGTTATTTTTTTATTACTAATTTTACCCACTTCCTTTAGAATGATAATTGTTTTTGGAACGAAGGAAGTAAATTACTGGATCATTAGGCTATTAGGGTGCCGCTGTCACCGAGCACGCCTGATTTCCAGGCACAAACTCTGACCAAAACTGTAGCTATGAAACGAAATCTGATGTCTGAATGAACTACTATGAACTCCAAACAGCAGAACATCTTGGCATCACTCGCTCGAATCAGATTCTCTCGCTGGAATTGCACAGTACTTGATTAGATTACCAGATCATTAGGTTAGTAGTACATGCACAGCAAGATTGGGAATGTAACGGACCACATCTGATTTCCAGGGACAACATCTGACCAAAACTGTAGCTATGAAACAAGATCTGATGTCTGAAGTACTCTGAACCCCAAACAGCAAAACATCGGGCCATTCCGTTTTGAATATTCAGGCCGTTCTGTCGACAAATATTCGCTGTTGCTTCACTCAAGAAACACCAATAGTGTTGATATGAAACACCTGAAGGCACTCAACTGTGCAGCATTTCTAATTCTCTGCCTGCATACTACTACCACCTTGCAAGCCACACAAAGAACAATGAGCCTGAAGGTTACTAGCACAGACGCAATCTGACCTACTGAAGCTGTATATGCACTAAACTGCCTCCTGGAAATTTTCCTGTCATGTCTTTACAAGCACCTGACTTTTGACTAGATAAGTACCGCATCCGCATTGTCACGATTGCTACTAGGGAACTACTTGAAGATTTGTCACAATTGCAGTTTTGTAGGCACACTTCTGACTAGCTAGTACTAACTCAAAAGAAAACCAACTTAACTATCTAACAGCTTGCCCTTTTCTGCCCATCGTGGAGAATCCAAAAAAGTTTTAGAGCCTAGGCAAATCTTACTATATGAAGTGTTTGCTATAAGAGTTCTTTTCACAATTCATAAAAACTATTCAAATTCCATTTCTCCTCCGTCCGACGAGCCCGGTCAGCCGCCCAAGGTCGCTGGGCGGTGTATCCGCCCCTGGCGATATTGCTTCAGCTTCACACATCAAATTGATCTATAAGAACACCTTATGACACTCAACAATGTACCATTTCTGTACTTGCAACCACGGAAATAACAATAAGCAACTGAATGTTACCATATAGGAACAAACAACACAGTATAACCTACAAAATTCGTATATTCATTAAGCCTCCTCAAGCAGCCTTGGTATGTATTTACATGTACCTGATTTTCGCTCATAGCTAGCTCCGATCGAACTCGATCTTCCTCGCCCACTAGAGCAAGATCTGATCAACAACATAGCTGAAAGATCAGATGTGTCACTATACATGCTTCAGCTAAGCCCCCAACCCCATATCTGATGTGGAACTGGAACTGATTCAATGCCAGTAATTTCATCCAAGCAAACTCAGTTCCCTGAGGATCCTACTCTAGTTTACACAATTGAGCCGCACAAACTTACTGAGCATGGAAGCAGAAATCTTCATCCATTGCAGATGGCATTCAGGAGCACATGACCCAGCATGAGGTCCACGAAATACTGGTGCCCAATCTTACCATCCCGCCATACCAACTTCGCCGGAGCGCGCCCATAATGAACACCGTCGTTGCAACGATTGTCGTAGTGCCATGGGAAGGTCATATCGAAGTTGTCAATCAGCCCACCAGTGAGCACCCCATGACGCCTCAGCTTCTCAACGAGCACACCATTGAACGCCTCCATTTTGCTGGGATTGAATGCCAGGTCCCGAGCATACCCACCAGTGGCAATGGTCGTTCGGTAGAACACCCTCGGCACATTATGCCCACGCGCCTGCACTTCAGCCATAACTCTGGCCCAGAATTCCGCAGCATACTCAGCAGCCTGCACATATGCACGGACGCTGGTCCAGTAGCACCCGTCGTGCAGGCCAGAGTTGAGGATGACAAAGTCCGGGGCACGGTCATCGGCCAAGAAGTATGATCGAACCAGCCGCCGGAACCCCTTGTTCCGGAGGGAATGCAGACCAAGATAGTTCATGCTCATGTTCCAGTGGCCATTGAAAATGCTCGTGATCCTCACAGTCCCCGGCCCGCCACTGGGGTTCGTGAACACCGCGTCGAACCGGCGAGTCACGGCGGTCGTGTCCGTCACGCCGAGAACGAAGGTCAGGAGGTTTCGGATGGTGTCGACGTGGTTGGAGTCGCCCCAGAAGAAGAGCCACTTGCCGTCCAGGCACCGCCACGCCACGTCGGCCGTGAAGAGCTTGAACGAGCAGTGCGCCGAGTAGACCCACCCGTTGCTCTCCAGCGCGCCCAGTGGCCCGGCGCACCATGGCGCCTCGCATGGGTGCTGCGGCTCCAGGCACCGGTACCTGCCAGCGTCGTCCACCTCCTCGCAGTTGTCGTTCTTGGCGAGGCGCGTCCAGCGGCCGGACCAGACGTCGCGCGCGAAGTCGGCGGCGCGGCAAGTCTCCAATGCCGGGAGGAAGAGCGACGCGTTGCTTGGCCGGAACTGGAGAGGAATCCGCCGCAGCTCGGCGCGGTACTTGAACCTCAGGGAGGAGAACTTGAGGCCCTCGAAGCTGCGGAAGAGGAGGATGATGGTGAGGCGGAAATCCCCCTCGGCGAAGCGGGGCGCGACCTGGAGGCGGAAGGAGTAGGAGCCGTCGCCGTGGTCCACGACGGGGGGCCGCGACTTCCACTCGTCCCCGGAGAGATCAATCTCGAAGAAGTCCCCGCCAAGGCAGCGCCGCTGGCCGGCGTCGTCCAGCGACCAGAACGTGAACTCGTGGATCTCGGCGGAGTCTAGCGCGGCCACCCCGCCCACTGCCACGGCGTCGTCAAGAACAGGGATGGAGATGTTGGCCGTACGGGAGTCGCGGCACGGGGAACCCCCGGGGGTCAGCCACCGGGCGAGGAGCTCCTCCGTGAAGTTGGAGGGGTCCGGCACTGATAGCCAAGGAAGCGCGTTGTTCTTGGCTTCGCCGCCCCTGCCCCCGCCGCCGCCGCCGCCGCTGCCGCCGAGGTAATGCTGGTACTGGTGCCGCAGCCGGCGGTGCGCGCTGGCGCCGGTGAGGGACAGGTCGACGGCGACGACGAGGATGACGCCGAGGAAGGACACGAGCGCGAGCTTCAAGGCCGAGGGGAGACCGCCGCCGACGAGCTTCTTGGGGAGCAGGTGGTGGTCGCCTCCGCCGCCGTAGCAGGAGAGCTTCTTGGTGTCGCCGAGGTGGGTCTTCTTGGCGTCCCCGGCGGCGATGGCGGCGTGGGGCCCGTGGTGCTGCGGGTGGTGCGCCGACATTGCCGGGCTACTTGGGGCCCGTGGCGTGGCCTCGCATCCGTTCGAGCTGGTCGCGCGGGGAGGAGAGGAGCGGGGCGGGCGGGCTGGTTGGTTGGTTGCGGCGTTGCGGGTTGTGGTGCGAACTGCGTCGGATTAATTGGTCTTTTGCAGCGAACGCGACACGGGTCGTCAGAGGGAGGAGGAAGAAGGGGGACGTGTTAAATGGATCTTCTGTTACACCGAGAAATGCATGTGCTTTACTCGACGAGAGCGGTCCGATTAAAAATGATTGGATTTTTGGGCCTTGCCGGCCCGGTATCAATCGTGGAATTAAATTCAGGCTATTAAAAACCTCCAACGATCCTGAAAATCGCGGGCCCACCACAATAGGCGGTTTGGCTGGTTGCTGACGAGGGGAATGTACAGCGTGCCTGCGTTTGCAAGCGACGCAGAGGATCCTATGCCGGAATCCAGTGTGCCACTGTGCCTCCGCTTTTCTATCAACTCTTTTTGAGCCGTTCTAGGCGGGGTTGGGTAGTACAGTACACAGCTAGGGGTGGCAACGGGTCGGGTCGGGGGCGGGTTGGGCAGGAACGGCCCCGCCCCCGACCCCCGATTTCTCCACCCGGCCCCGGCCCCGATGCCATGGGCGGGGCGAAACATGGACCCGGCCCCGGCCCCGCAGGGGCCCCGACCCCCGAACGGGGCCCCGAACCGCGCCCGCGCCCCCCCCTCGCCCCGCGCCCCCCTCGCTCCCGCGCCCCCCTCGCCCCGCGCCCCTCGCTCCCGCGCCCGTGCCCGCGACCCCCTCGCCCCGCGCCCCTCGCTCCCGCGCCCCCCTCGCGTCCCGCTGGTAGACATGACAGTAATACAGTATGGTATCAGATTCATAGACCTCAACTAATCACCCTTTGATACACTCATGCTCATGCAATCAATCAGATAACCACACATAGGAGCCATAGGATCATAACAATACAATAGAACCAATATAGAGTACAACCATAGGAGCCAAGTACAACCATAGAAGCCACCATAATAGTACAATAAGAAAGTTTAAATTAGAATAATAATATGCTAAAATTCTGGTTCATCCTCGAGAGCAGTCTTCAATGCATTCCCATTGCCACCAAATTCTCCTAATAGCATAAAAATAAATGAAGTGCTATGATAGTTAGAGCTTGCACACACATAAGTATTAAAAACAATGATAGAAAGAAATAGAGGTAGTATGGTAAGAATCGATATACCTAACATGTCACCACGACACCAAGCTTGCACACACATAAGTGCTTCCACAAGTTGTGGTGTAAGTTGACTGCGATTTGGACTAATCACCCTCCCACCAGTACTAAATGCAGATTCAGATGCTACTGTTGTCACAGGGATTGCCATAATGTCCCGAGCAATATTTCTCAAAGTTGGGTACCTAATCCCTCCAAACTTCCACCAATTAATTATATCAAAATCTTGAGTCCTAGACAGTGGTTGCTCATCCAAGTACAAATCTAACTCTGTGCGAATCTGTGAGGAAGAGACAGCTGGTTGTCCAGACATATATTGATCAAATATATCAAACACTTCATCTCCTCCACCACTCTGGACACCACTGCTAGAAGGTACAGTAGGATCAGAAGTTCCAACACCCTTCATATGATCTTGGTATTGCAGCACTAATTTGTACAAGTTCTCTCTAACTTCATTAATTTCATTCAATGCGTACTCATCTCCATAAATTTTCCTATAAGCTGCAGTCAACAGATGGAGTTTGTATCTAGGGTCCAAGACAGTAGCAATGGCCATAAGACCATGCACATCACTCCAATACTTCTCAAATTTTTCTATCATCAAATCTGACATTTTTTTGTACATTTGGATCATCACTACTTGCCCATTTCTTCACAGCCATATAAATGCCACAAATCTTGGGAAAAAACAGATTTGCCGTAGCATATTTACTACCCGAGAAAGCCTCAGTTGCATCAAAAAATATTTTCAATCTATCACAAAGGTCCCTAGCAAACTTCCAATCATTATTGGATGGACAATAAGGAGAAAACAGCTTGTCACGAATACCAAGTTTTGCAAATACTTCTTGATATGGCAATGCAGTGGTAAGCATGATATAAGTACTATTCCATCTAGTTTTGCAATCAAGGGCTAATTTTTTCTCATACTTAATGTTAAGTTCCTTAGCAACCTTTTCAAATTTCTCATGCCTTTTTGGTGTGGCTGACCAATATCCAACACTATCACGAACCCTTTCAATGCTTTTATCCATAATAGTCATGCCATCTTTTCACAACTAAGTTCAAGATATGTGCACAACAACGCATATGCAAGAACTTTCCATCCAATATAAGAGTGTCAGTAGGCAACTTATCTAGCATCTTCTCCATTAGATTTGTCATTGGTGCTACAGTTGTCAAGTGTAATAGTGGACAGCCTCCTCTCAATATTCCAATCAGCAAGAACATCATGAAGAACTTCACTTATAACTACACCGGTATGCGGGGCTGGCACATAAATAAACCTATAAAATAGAATATTGCAAGAAAGTGAATGTGCAAGAAAGTGTAAACATTATTATAGACTCCGTAGTGGTAAGAAGCATTAAAACAGTGAATGTGCAGCACATATTGAACATACCTCAAAAGAAAACTTTTCAGATTCCAATCATCATCAATGAAGTGAGCAGTGACTGCCATGTATCCTTTCTTTTGATGACTAGCTGTCCACATGTCAGTAGTAATGGCAACACGACTTTGGAGCTGTCGCCTACCGCCGCCGCCTGGCTACCCTGCCCCGTGCTGCTGCCGCCCGCCCCGTGCCGGCGCCGCCCGCCGCCCGCCGCTGCGAAGAGGAAGGAGGCGATGGGGAATCGACGCGCCCGCCGCCCGCCGCTGCGAAGAGGAGGCGATGGGGAACCGGCGCCGCCCGCCGCCTGCCGCTGCGAAGAGGGAGGAGGCGATGGGGAACCGACGCGCCGCTGCCCGTCACCGCTCGTCGCCTGCTGCTGCGAGATTGGGTTGGCCGGTTGCGGTTGGGGATTAGGGTTGAGACTGATGAGGAGGAGTGAGTTTATATAGTCCGGGTTAATGGGTTTACTGTTACTTCGGGGCCCCGCGGGTGACCCGCGGGTTCAGATCCTCCCCCGAACCCGCACCCGCTTTTAACCGGGGCCCCGAACCCGACTACCCGCGGGTCTAAATTGCTACCCGCCCCCGCCCCCGTAGGGGCGGGTCCCCGCCGGGGACCCGGCCCCTACGGGGAAATTGCCACCCCTATACACAGCTGTGTGCCTCTGTGTTCGGTGTCCCACGCTCGTCACGGAGAAATGTGCAGGGGACCCTCGCGCGCGTGGTGGTCCAGGCGTCCGTCCTCCTCGAGTCCGTCCTTTTGACCCTCCTGACGGACTACTCGATGCGGCTCAAAGTGCTCGGTGCTCAGCTCAATGCTTTTGCCTTCTCTTCGGCTTTCATCTTCAGACGATTCCCGCGCGATCCTCTGGGGTCGCAGCTGTCCGGTGGATCCACCGGGGAGTGGCTGAGACTGAGAGGTGTACTGGTGTGCGTGGTGGCAAGGGACGCGGTCGGGAGAGTGGGGTGGTTGGTTGGTTCATCGGGCTGGCGCGAGACTGACGAATACTATGTGCTCTTGGTGGGGCGCTTGCGGTGAGATTTTTTGCCGTCTTTTTTGGTTGAGGGTGCTTCGGTTTCCGCAGTCATGGGTGATTGGTGTGAATGTGGTAGGATGGGGTCTTGGCAGTTGGCTGGCGCAGGGACAGGTTTCGAGAGCGACGGAGCGTACATAAACAGTTATTGATAGAGGCATGGAGCGTCCCATTTTTGCATGGATGAAAGTTTACAAAGAGAATTTTCGGGCCTCATTTGTATGAAAATCATTAAAAAAAATTGTAGGATTTTAATCCCATACAAAATGTTTGGAAGAAGTCATTTGAAAAAAAGTATATTCTATTTCTTAAAGAGAAAATGTGTTTTTAATTCTTAAAGAGATTTAATAGACATGACATTCTATTTCTCTTTTTTTATTACTATATTTTTATAATTCTACATTTCAAAGAGGTGCCATATTATGGGCAGGGCAGCCTCACCAAAGGTTTGACAATAAAAACGTCATTTTTACTCTCTCTCTCTCTCTAGTGGAGAGAAGTTCCCAAAGGTGGCTCCACCACTGCAAAGCGATGAATTCTCGTCCTCTTAATATGATGCATGCATTCCGGTGTTAAATTGTGCTTTGGAAACAAAATATCAAATTGTTTATAGGAAGAGGATCCTATTCTCTGCAGAATATAAGAAGACGGCCTCTGAGCTAGTACAATAGAAGGACCTTTCAATTGTCAAGCGCCAGGGTTCCTGTGTTAAGCATTAGGGTTACAAACAGCCGTTAAAGCAGATACAATAGCTAGCGACTAATAGGGTTCACTGCCACTCACGTCAGATGGAAAATATAACATGACAAGAAAAGTAATACTTTAGAAAACAGTGCTAGATAAACTACTGTGCAAACCATCTTTAAACAATGGCTTTTGCTGATGCGGTAATTTTTGAAGTAAACAGTCAGCTATACTATTACTATTAGACTTAGGGATAGTTTAAAAGTGAGGAAAGAGAAAACAGAAAAAAGATCATATAAAACGAGATAAATCATTAGTATATGATTAATTATATATTAATTATTTTAAACTTAAAAAATAAATTAATATAATTTTTTAAAATAACTTCTATATAGAAATTTTTTGTAAAAAATACACCATTTAGCAGTTCGCAAAATGTGTTCACGGAAAATGGAAAGTTTTTTCTGCTCTTCCGGTACTTCCGAACGAACCCTTAGGCACCTTTCGGCAGTGAAGGAGAGAAAAAAAAACTTCTCGTTTCCTGTTAGGACATTTCTCGAACTACTAAAAGATGTGTTTTTTTAAAAAAATTTATATAGAAGCTACTTTAAAATATCATATAAATTTATTTTTCAAATTTGTAATAACTAATATTTAATTAATCATGCACAAATAGCTCACCTTATTTTACGTGATTTTTTTTTCTTCCACTTTCTTTACCTTAAAACTATTCCTTAGCTCCAAAAGAGGCGTCGTGCATCAGCGCAAATTTTCGGAAAAAAAAAATTAAACCAAAGCGCCTATGTTTTCTCCTCGCTCTTTGAGAAACGATCCAAAGACGTCAGCTTTAGCTTTTCCTAATTGCATGCATGATTACACCATTTTACAGGACATTAAAAGAGAGTTTTGGCAAAGTGGTAGCGAGGCTGCCACGAGGAACTAGGACTAGTATGCAGTTGTACTGGAACGCTATCTTTATTGCACATTAACTTTTGCGACCTACTACTCCTGGTGGACCCCAGATAATTTCCTCCTCGGTATGATTCTTGTTTATCGTACAATTAATAGAGTGCTCTTAGTTAGTTGATCGACAGCTACCAATGATGCCTTTTCCATCCTCTATAATGGGCAATGATTTCTGTGTCTCAAGGTAAGGGATTTTGGTCATTAACCGGTATCCTCACCGCCGAATCACCAATTTAACGGCGTAGATGAGTTGGAACAGTGCAGTGATACAGTTAATGGATCTCGTGCAGAGTAAATGGGAGTACTCTTGCTACAGCAGATGCCGATGCGTCGGCTATGGCAATAAACTCAAAAAATACTGTATAAACAGTGTTCTCTATAATTACAGAGGATCAATGATTGACACTTCACAATGAATAGAAGCTGCTATGAAACAAAGAAGAAAGGGAAGTTGTTTATCACTTGTAAACCCTTTCTAGGCAGTTTGCACGATCGGATTGAACATGGCAGACAGACAGAACGCAGTTGACGACTGACGAGCAATGCTTCAACAGGCCAAACGCTAGGCTCTAGCAACCCTAAAGTCAAGCAAGCTGCGTGATATACGGGACAATTAAGCAGGTAGCTGACAGGAATCACCGACTGATCGACGCCCAGCTATCTCCCTCTTGTTTTCTTGCTCTTTCGCTCTGTTACTCCATCTGCCTGAACAGAGAACTCTAGCCGTCCATTTTGTTGGGATGTGCTTGTGATTCAGCTGGTTTTCTCATATACTCCGTACTAGCTAGCTCTGAACTCAGCTCATCCATGGCCAGCGATGTTCTATGTACCACAAGTACTAGGTACGGAGTACAAAATACTTAGAAACTGGTTGATTGGTAGACAAATTCGAGAGCTAAAAGAGGGTTCCGTTCAACAGACACTGAGGCAACACACGCTTCTTTCCAAAAAAAAAAACGGCAACACAAAGAGCTCTCAAAAGGACAGCAAAGCATCTAGAGGTTCAAGAGCCGACGCTCTTGACACTGGACAGAAAATTCTCACGCCCAAAATGCTCTCGAGCATTTTTAGGCCCGGGACGGCCAACCATCTCAAGTGTTAATGTTACAGAAAAAAAAAAAGGCTCTAATAGCTCACTGGTCAGTGAGTGAAACTGGTCGGCAATGGGCCATTATCTAGCGCCGAAAGCGAAAGTGGATACAGCATCGGAGCCGACGTGAACGAAACTTTTAGGCCGTCCGTCAGCCGATGTGAGTCTGTTCGGTAGCTCAAAAATTCCGGCCCATACATGTGCACGAAATTTGAGCTCAAATCCCGGTGCAAACACGATGATGGGCCGCCAAATTGGGCCTTACAATTCACAAACGGCAAACGAGGCCTAAGCCCAGAAAATAAACACGGCCCAACGAGTGCATCAGGGCACGGAATTTTTTTGATTTTTATATTTATTTATTAAAAGATTTGCAAAAATAGATTTTTGTTTGAAAAAATTACAAAATAGACTCCCGCCGCCTCTGGGAGGGCGATTTTTAAGGGTGATTTTATGACGTGGCTGACGGCCGTTGGCCCCCCCGCCGACGGCCGTCAGCCATTTTGCAGGCGGCCCCCCGGACTCCCAAAAACCGCCCTCTCAGAGGGCGGCAACCAAAAACCGCCTCTCAGAAGCGGCAAGGGGGCGCCTGCAAAATATGCCCAAAAACCGCCCTTCGCCTGCAAAATATGCCCCACACCGCCCCCTCTGAAAGGGGGCGGTTTTTGGCTCCGGGGGGCCGCCTGCAAAGTCGCCCAATTTCCAGGGCGGTTTTTTGCAGCCGGCCCCCTTGCCGCCTCTGGGAGGACAGGTTTTTAGCCTCCGGGTATAAAACCCCCTCCCAGACTCAAAAAATGTCATAAAATTCACTCAAATTAGAAAAAAAACAGGAGAGAGCTGAGAGGGCGAAAGCAGCGAAGGCTCTGCCGTTTGCTGATTTGCTGCAGGTACAATCCATTGTTCCTTTGCAATTTTATTTTGTATTGTAAGAATTGATGTAGTAATGTACTAGTTATGTGTATAGTACTATATAGATCTGTAGTTTTTAGTTAATCTGTTAGATGATTATTTTTTTGTACAGATGGTACTTATAAAATCTGGAATACACGGTATTAGATGTTATGAGGATGGTGGTACCTAGTTTAACTGTATTTTTCATGAACAGATTATGTCAAATAAGGTGATATTTCAGTTATTTTCCGGGTAAGTGAATGTGAGATATGGTCCAGACGGTGTAGATCTGTGGAGTTTAGTTCACAACGGCTAAGGGTATTGATAGGCCAGCTGAGAGAAGTTTTTGGATCAGTATACAACTGGCTGATGCGAGGGTTTCGACTGGACCCTCAGCTCAGCGGAATAACCTTGTAATGTGGTAGTCAGTCGTGTAGTTGAAGGTTTTTTTTTGGGAACTGATGCCAGTGGAATTGCACTGCCACTTGGAGATGGTATGTGGAGAATGCATTTCAACGTGGCTGGCCATTGGGCATACTTGTGTCCATATATGAGAAAGATAACAACGCTGGTGCATTATGCTTTACAAGATGATGAGGGTCCAAGTACGGCAGGGAGGGTGATAGTGAAACAATAGAAGAAAATGAAGGAAGGAATGAAGAAGATAGACAGGCAACAGGTGTGGCAGATGAGGGAGAAACATATCTACACGATCGTCCAAGAAATGGCTAGAGAAGATTGCTGAAAATGAGCTGCAGAGTATGTTGATGACTCGTCTGATGAGGACAACGTGATGCCTGCAGAATGGAGCAACGAGGACTTCTCTGCGCTTACTATCTCGAGCGGCATCATGTGCGGGGAGTACAAAGCAGAATGAGGTCATTCAGGGGGCTAGTACGCATATGTAGAAGATTTAAAGGAGGCAGTCAAACAATGGACGATGTCACTTAGAGGGAGTTCTCGGTCGTGACGTCAAACAAATCAGTGTATGAAGTGAAGTGCATGAAGATGGGTGTCCATGGGGGTGCACGCATTCAAGGGTAAATGGAAAGATTATTGGCAAGTTCAATCGTGACGAGCATTCATGTTACTTGACAGTGTTGAAAAATATCATATAAACATGACCTCTGCATTGTTGCAACAGAGATGTACTCTCATATTGTCAACAATCCGGGGTACGAACCAAGGTCATCGTTAGGCATATTGAAGAGAATTCAAATATACAATTAGCTATGATAAGGTTTAGAGAAAAACAGAAGGTTGTAGAGATGAGATTTGGCACCATTTGAAGTACTTATGATAATTTGCCTCGTCTATTAGCTGTATTCTTCAGAGGAATCCGGAGACGTGCTATGACCTGAAAGCCTTTCCATCAATTGACCATGGTAATAAAAGTATGTTGCAACGTGTATTTTTTACAACTAGGGTGCTTGCATTCAGGCATTTATCCATTGTCGTCCTATCCTCTGCATCGATAGGCACATTTCTGCTGGAAAAATATAGAGGACAGCTATTAAAGTAATTGGAGTTGATGAAAACAACCAAGTTCTACCGGTGGCTTTCGCTTTTGTTGACAGTGAGAACACTGATAGCTAGTATTGGTTTCCTAGAAAGGGTTAAGACACAGCAGTTGTACGGATGAGACCAGACGTATGCCTCATACATGACCGTAACTCCGGCTTGCTGCGTGCAATTGAGGAACTGAGAGATGAAGTGTTGCGAAGGGATACCCACCAGGTGGTCTGAAGTACAAAGCAGATGGTACATGCGTCATATGGGTGCTATTTCTACAAACAGTTTTAGAAATAAGCCCTATAGATCTTTCAAGAGGCTTTGCGTCCAGAATCAAGAGAAGAATTCAAGGAGCTTTGGAGGAGGTTAGATAGCTGACCTCTAAACAAACAGATGAGCAGTCCAGGAGGGCTACCATTGGAGGGGATTAGGCTCCACAAGCTTTGAACCTCTATCAACTGACGGACTTCATATGAGAAGAAAGATTTGCATCCTCAGTTAGAAAATTTTCAGATTGGATTGAGAATGAGCCAAAGGGAAATGGCATTGTTGTATGACAAGGATGGTTCTCGATTTGGCATAATGACACAAATTTGACAGAGGTCTATAACTGGGTGATGCGTGGTGTTCGAGGCTCCCACTTGTTGGCATAGTTGAATTTATCTTGCATGGCACATGCAAGTACTTAGAGATCGGTTCAGAGCAGCTGGCCCCTCAATGACGGATAATAATCTTTTCTTTGGAACGCTGCTCACTAAGTACCTGCACAGATAAAGTAATAAGGCCCGAAGACATCGTGCTCTACTCAAGGCACACAAGAACACAGATTTGAAATATTGTGTGTCGACAAGGGCATGCGCGGAATCTACCGCAAAAGAGTTGTGCAGGAGTGTGTGCTCAAAGAAGACGGGACCTGCAGTGCTCGTCCCGAAAAACCTACTCTGCTCCACAAGCATGTTCCCATGTGATGCGCGAGCGGTGAGTGTGGAATCGAAGCACGTTATTTTGTCTCACCTTATTCAGAAAAGAAGCAATCTATATATCCTGGAGTGGAGAGATATACGGTTTCGGTATAGCGGGGAATTTACTAACGGAGATCTCAGCTATGCTACATTCCTGACCCAACAAAATTGAGGACTAAAAAAGGTCGCCGCAAGACAAGAGCATCCGTAATGACATGGATGAGTCAGAAGCCGGTGGAACCGACTTAAACGTTGCTCAAGTGTGACCAAACAGGTCATACTATAAGAAAGTCCAAAGGATGCAGCCGGTCCAAGTGCGGCAGAACTGGACCCGTCGGGTTCAGCCGCTGATGGTAGTCGTCCTACAGATGAAGGCACAACTTCAAGACGACCCCGTCTTAGACGTTCTCTCGAACAATTGGTGGTGCTGGGGTGTAGTGTAAGTCTATACTTGATCTTTGTTGTAGAATGACATGTATCGTACTGTTGTTTTTTATTGTCATGTAACAATGCTATAAACATTAAAACTAATTTACGCTAACTCTCTATTTGTATGCAGGTGTGGCGTACCCTACACCAGAGCTGCTCGACCGGGGTCTCGACCAGTCCCACCGGTCTTACCTGTCAGCCGTCGATGGTGCCCAGCTAGTCACCTTCCGTCCACGGCCTTCACGTCAGCTCCTGCGGATAGACCCCCGGTTCCGTTAGAGGTAAGAGCTGTACGAATATTCATTCACATCATTTGTGCATATCTATGTTTTCCCCGATATTGAATACAATTTTATATTTGGCAGGTTGTGTGAGGCTGGACTTCTTCCGCTGTGCAGGCTAGTTGAGCCCGCACCGGACGAGAGAGACCCCACCAGCGATGGGAAGCTGACCGGTCACTTCTGGCAGCTAGTGGATCGCTGGAGACCGGAGACCACACGTTCCACCTACCGTGTGGCGAGATGACTCCCACACTGCAGGACGTGTCCTACCTGCTGGACTTCCTCGCAGGGGACACAGTCGGTCCGGTTGACGGGGGGCACGGTTGGGCGCAGGACATGTCTGCTCGGTTCGAGGCCGTGCAGCGTCTACCTGGGCTTGGTATGCCGAGTTCGCTACCGCCTTACACCACGGCTAGCCCCTCGCAGGCGTGGGTGCTACAGTACACCGTAAGTCACGGATTCATTTGCTTCACAATCATCCGACCTATAAAGGAGCAGTGATGCTGACTATGATCTTCCTTTACAGCCTGACAAGCTAGACGACGACGCCGACGAATACTCGGTGCAGCGGAGCATGGAGGCCTACCTGTTGTGGCTGTTCGGGTGGGTGATGTTCACCAACAGTCACGGGCACGCGGTGGACAAGGGACTGATCCACTACGCTCGTGCGATCGCCGACAGCGAGGACAGCTACGTACCGCAGTGGAGCTGGGGATCTGCTGTGCTAGCAGCGACATACCGTGCTCTTTGTGACGCGTGCACGAAGACCGATCCAAGTGCGATTCTCGCCGGTTGCCCTCTCCTTCTGCAACTATGGGCAGCAGAGCGTTTCGCGATAGGCCGTCCTCTCATTCAGCTCTCTGCCTACGAGGGCGGCCCTGGAGGCTTGTACGGGCAGTGGCCCGAGGACCGCCCGACTATAGGGACGGTATGGTGTCGCCGTGGGGTACGTAATGTGAAATTCTATGTTTACCACTTATGCACAAACACTGACGTGTAATCTTTTCTTATTTTGCAGCGTCGTTACGCCCACAACCAGGTTAGGCGGGCCTACTCCGAGTTCGTTATGGAGTTGGACCGCCTGCTGCCCAGCGACGTCGTCTGGGAGCCCTATAGTCCACAGGCCATCGCGGCCCGTGCACCGCTCGGACTCAGTACTCTTTGCATGCGCGACCAGGCGTACTGGTTGACGAAAATGCCGTTGGTGTTCGACATCTTTGTCGAGCCCCACTGTCCACAGCGCGTGATGCGACAGTTCGGCCTACGTCAGGTCTTCCCTATGCCCATAGAGGTCGTTGTGCCGCGCGATGTGCACCGGTAAGTACAACTGCGATCTTTGTTTGGTAGTACACTCTTTAAATGTACTCTAATGCAACTCTCTGCAAATAGGTATAATCGTAGGGGACAGGCAGCCGGCGCTCAGTGGTATCCCCGACTGCAGCGGTACGTGGAGGACTGGTTGTTGGCGACGGAGGATGTCGTCGACGAGTTCCGTGCACACACTGAGGAGCATTACCTAGCATACCTCAGGTGGTACCAGCTCGGACCCGCATACGCGTAACGTTCACCCCAGGTGATCCACAGCCACACGTCGCTGCTACGACGACACGTATCCTACACACCGTGACCAAGACTACTTTCGCGCGGTAAGTCACTTTATTTTGCACTTTGTCATTCCCTTTCTAGGTAGCCACGGTTCTAACACATAATCAAGTCACATTTGAAATAGGCCGACGCAGCGCGACAGATTCAGGGTGATGTCAACGGCGTTCGGACGGTTGGACACTGGGATCGTGGCTGATTACGGACGAGCAGAGACGACCTTCGGAGGATTCGTCAGGCATTGCACACAATGCTTCGTGCGCTCACTTGTCGCGCGGCTGACGCGGTACCTCCCGTCTATATACAGCAGCAGCAGCCACGGCCAGCAGGAACAGGACGAGGAGCAGGAGTGCGCCACAGGGTTCCAGTCAGCCATCTGGCCCCTCCAGAGGTAAATTCTACTAACCTTCCGTTCATAATATGTTTCCTTGTACGACATGCACGTTGTACATCAATATGCTTCCCTACAGCCTTCGCTACACCGTACCTACATCCTCTGGAGCTAGCACGTCGACGCATGGAGTGTACCACACACGACCACACGCGCGCTGGGCATGACAAGTGCCCCGGTGCCACAACAGGAGGTCCTTCAGGTTATATCAAAGTTTACTTTTCTCTTGTAAAATTTCGATTTGCAATAATCAATAATTTGGTGTACATTGTTCCACTCTACAGCGCCATCGATGTTTGCTGGCGCTGGCTCCTCCACGCAGGGTGCACGTGGCAGCGGTTGGGCACCGGGTCCTTTCGAGGGGACGACTTAGAGACGAGGACGAGGACGAGGGCGAGGAGATCCACGAGATACTAGCTGCCTCGCACTCGAAGGAGCTCCGCCACCACAGACACAGGACCCACCGGTTGCCACACTCGTGCAGACGACCCGCGCTGGCCGTGCTGTACCACCAGACCGGTTGACGTACTCCCAGGGACAGGTGCGAGCGCAGGGTAGGAAGTCGAAGAGACCTAGAGGTTACGGTCCGGGCCCGTAGTACTTTGTGTCTGTAATAGTTTGTCTGTTGTATATAATGTTTTATTAATTCTACATTTCCTGATGAAACCACTTTACTTCGTTTACACTCATCGATCAAACGACGTATTTCTCACGATCTACGTTTCTGACGAATCTGATCAAAAATATGAATTTTCGAGTGTCAACTTCACGACGAAAGTACATTCCGAGCGGTGACAACCGAACACACATTAACTATCATACAAACCTATTGATATCCAACTAGCGATGCAACTACTGTATGAGGACGGCGTGGCCAGGAAGCGGCGACAGTATGCGCCTAGGAAATAGTGACGGCAGCCGGTACTCACATAAAAATTGATTTCGAAAATTAATTTTTCTAAATCAATTTTTTTCTTTTTTTTGGCATGTTGGTCCGGACTGTCCGGATAGGGTCCGGACGGTCCGGACATTAACGCTAAATACCGCCCTCTAGTTGGGCGGCAAGCCAAAAACCGCCCACCCAGAGGGCGGCAAGGGGGCCGCCTGTAAAATGGCCGGCCCCCGGGCGCATTTTGCAGGCGGCCCCCTTGCCGCCCTCTGAGAGGGCGGTTTTTGGGAGGCCAGGGGCCCGCCTGCAAAATAGCTGACGGCCGTCGGCGGGGGGCCAACGGCCGTCAGCCACGTCATAAAATCACCCTCTGGGAGTCTATTTTTACAATTTTTTCAAACAAAAATCTATTTTTGCAAATCTTTTAATAAATAAATATAAAAATCAAAAAAATTCTCAGGGCACGCAACATGAAGAAGATGTTGCCCTTTTCTTTTCCGGTGCTAAGCCGACAAGATCAATGCCTCCAGCTCGACGTCGATATTGTATACTACTATGACGGTACTACTACTCCACTCCACTTGAAATGTTCCCTGCTCCAGCTAAAGGTTCGCACCGTCAGCTGTTACGTGGTTAAGGTGCACCCTGCACATCTCCTAGAAATTCCTTTCTGCCAACTTGGCGCTGCCAAATGACAGTTGATCGTGGTGTCCGCAGCTGTCGTTTGTTCTTGTTGCTCACAGCCTTCCTGTAGAAACCAAAACGTCTATTTGGAACATGTTAGATTCCTCTGTCGCAGTTCTGAGCGATCTGAATTGGTGCGTTTCATCAGCATGCATGTAAAAACTCACGTGAAATTCGTGTCCAGTTGCTGCCGTCTGTTGGTATTTGAAACAAGTAAGGCAAGGCAAGTTTTCTTAGACTACAATTCTCAAGGCAAATAAATTAAGACGCTGTCTCTGTTTCTTGAACATGGGACATTGCTATGCACGGAGGAGGATGACCCAGAGCGACGCCGATGTGCCCACATGTACGGAGAAAGCTAGTACTACTACCTGCCGGAAAGTTTGGGCCATGTCTAGTGCCCCTCCAGTGTGACGACCCTGATCTCTGCTACGACGGCTACTCGATCCATCGCCCACGCACACAGTGACACGGAGCCGTGCCGTCCATGCGCACATGACGTGCAACCCGACGACCCCGCGCCGCTTGCACGCCCGCCCGGCCCCCATGCCTTGACCACCGCAGCTAGCGCCCGCCCCCGAATTCCGGCCGGCACCGCACCGCCTCACGCTGGTGGATCCACCAATCCCAAGCCATGAAACCACATTGATCCGCGCGTCAGCCAATCCACCCATCGCACGGTGCGTGTCAGCCCCGGTCCCTGTCCCTTCGAGCCGAAAGCGGGGTTAACTATATTGTCCGCGGTAACACCGAATCGTTAACCGTAATTACTATGGAGATATAGTAATCCAGTCACGGACTGCAAGGTAAACTCTAAAATCCTGACCGTTTTCATTTCTTATCGTTTCTATCGGTATTGGAAATTTTCGATAATAATAACAGAGACGGTAGTATTTATCGAAAACGGAAGAGCTATTTTTTCGATCGTTTTGGGCCGGTAATTTCCAAAAATTTCTGGTAAATTTTCGGAAGCTTTTCTCCAATCTCAAGTTAAGTCTCCTGTCTTCAGACTCTAAAACCCAATATCAATTAATCGACTTTATTTCATTTCATTGTATGATCATAACATAGCGGTATTACGTGGCTATACTTATATGCTTAATAAATCATAAATGATATAATGCTATACTTATGTGCTCAATAAATTATAAATGACATGATATGAGGATAAATTTATATGGTCATACATAGTTAAATATCTAATATTATCGTTTGTTGTTTTCGACATGAACTTTCGGCTTTCAACTGATATCGGCATATTTTCATTATGATATTTTTGTTTTTGAAATACCGGTAGTATTGATGTCATTTTCGTTTTCAAATTTACTGTTCTATTTTCGTTTTCAAGTAAAAAAATAAAAATAAAAATAAAAAAACAGTTTTCTACTGTTTTCAACCCTAACCCTAAGCCGCCTGCGCCTGCATCCAACCGCGCGCACGAACTCCCGGCCTGATCTCTTGTCCCGTGGCGTGGCACGTAGCAGCAGATCAGCAGTACATGCATGCATACAGGGGAGGCATTGCGGCAGATTCCAGATCTGCGCGCATGTTCCAAGACCCGCGTGATTCCATCGCAGCGAGGGATCCAACGGAGAGGGCGATTGGCAGCGCACGCACGCACGCGCCCGGTTCGAGACACCCAACATGGACCAATCATGCATGCTACCCCTGTGTTGTCTTCTGGAGAGAAAACTATCACCAATCATCACCTGTTCCATACTTCCATTCCATTCCTTAATTGCTTAATTAATACAGTAGTACTACACCAATCTATATTCCATCTTACAAAAGTGTTGAGATAGAAAAAAAGAAATACAAAAAATAATAAATAATTAATTGAATTATAAAAAGCCAAGGAGAGAGAGGGAGGGGAAAAAGTCATGGCACCACCTCACGGACAACAGCTCACTATTATACACAAACAGCAACCCTAGCAGTAACTTGCTGGTGTGTGGTGGTGCCCCTGTTGCTTCCCATTACACGTTGGTTGTGAGGAGCAACTGGTTATTTAGCATATTATATATATATAGAGTACATAATTAATTTAATCCACTGACAATTCAGCACTGCAATTTGAGTTAGTTGTGCCTTTTTTTTCTTGTTTTTTTCATTTGTGAGAGGATTGCTTCTTCGCCGGCGCCGCTTGGGCCCGAACCGCCTTGTGCACGTTGCCCTTGCTCTTGCCCTTCTTCTTGGGGTGGACCGATCCCGTCGACGACCTGGGGATGAACACGCCGGTGCCCTTGCTGCCGCACTGCTGCTGCCACGCCCTGACGGCGGCGCTGTCGTCGCCGGCGCCGATGCTGTTGCTGTAGCTGGCGGCGTGGTGGTACAACGTGTAGGCCGGTGGCGCCACCATCGACGCGCCCATCGGCACATGGGCGAGCGAGAATCCCTGTTGTTTTTTGCGTGATTCCAACCAAATAGGCTAGCTGTTAGTGTCGAGGCGTTGCTGTGATGTAGGGGCGCACATGCATATGATCGATGCGATTGATGTGATGCGATCATGGCGGAGAAGAGAGAAAAAAAAACTTTATCCATTTATTCCTATAAACAAAAATCCAGTGGCCAATTGCTAGCTGTAGGAACAACAACAACAAGTAGCTAGTAGGAGCAGCTCATGGCAAGTTGCGTGCATGCAAAAATTTGGTGAGCACCCGGGAACTTGTCACGGAGCATGACAGGAGATTAATTATTAATCATTAAACCAACATTATGCTTGCAGTATATGTATACTCCGATATATGTGCGAGTAATTATTTTGTAGCAAAAGAGACATGCAGGACGGGTCGCATGATGAGGTGTCGTGTGCAAGCAACCTCGATTGGATTAGAAGCTTGGAGCTCCAAGCAACATCGATCGAGCGCTTGTCGCATCGCGTGCAGGCCTAAACAACTAAAATTCTGTGCCTAATCATGCAATGGGAGTGCGACCAACCATCTGCATATGCATTGCTTAACTGGACCTTTTGGAAATTACGCACCGTGCACGCATGGGAGAGGGTAGGATAAACCAGTTAAGCAGGGTTATTAGAGGCGGCTTAAGTGGAGGTTTGGAACTAAGCTGTTAATTAGCTAGCTAACTAGTAAGGAGTGACGCGGATCGCCTGCAGCCACGGGCGATGGGAAGACGTTCCTTGCAAGTTTCTAGTTCACGAATGGCTAGTGAAAGAGACATGGCTGTGGTTCTGAATAACACCTATGCACATAATGGGACCCTTCCAGCAGCTAACGATTTGGATTAGAGCAGAATTTTAGTTGGCCCATTGTGCTCTATCTCGCTCGAAAATTGCACTTTATACAAAAACGAAAAAAAAAAAAACCATAAAAAAGAACCATTTTTGTGCCATCTATCTGGCCTAGTACTCTCAGGTTTTGCTGACAACTGAACATGGATTTCACAAACATAATATTGTACGGTTCCTCCAAAATGAAATGCTAAAAGGACCTTTAGATTCAAGGCTTTGTCGACTGGTGATGATTCTTTGCCTGTGCTGGTGGGGCCCAAGCAGAATTTGACAATAGCAACACTGCCTGTTAATGGTCAATTTCTTATGAAAGGTGTTTGTTACTCCTCTCACTACACAGGCTCTCACAGTCACTGACGTATACATACGCACATATGCACTCATGAGCAGTTGTAGCTCAAACCACACGCATATGCACATGCAACTGTGCATAGCTAGCTAGCTACTCGATCATAATTAGCAGCCAGCGCAAGTGTGCCGGGCAGCTAAGTCCTAACTAACACCAGCACGGCAACAGCAAACAACACGTAGCACCTGCGCACATGGCGTTAGGAAGCTGGTTTAATTAAACCTAGCCGATGCGAGCTACGTGAAGAGTAAGCGCCTGTTCATAGTTGGCCACTCCTGTTCTTGAATTTCCCTTTTTCAAAATTTATTTAATCATTCAGGGGGAAAAAGGAAAAAAGCTTGATTAGTGTTTCGAAAATAGATTAAAGATTGGTTTTGTAATTTGGTTTCAGTTTGGTCGTGTGCAAGTGCAACCACGTGCTAGCTAGGTGGTGCTGCAACTACCAACCAACAGGTGAGGAGCGAGAGAAAGCTGCAAGAACCCAACGCTCCCAACCGAAGCGAGCTGAGATAGCTCACATGCACGCGCGGGTGAACACATGTTTGATGAATGATGACGACGCGGCAGAGGAGAAGAAATTAAAAACGGATGCCGATAGTGCGAGCGATGTAGGGGGGAAGGCGGAGGCGGCTCACCGGGATGGGCGCGGCGGCGGCGGCGCCGGGGAAGTGGGCGGCGCCGAAGTCGGCCGCCTCGTCGTCGTCGGTGATGAGGAGCGATATCCGCTTGCTGAGCTCGGCGAAGAAGACGTCGTCGTCCATCATCTCCACCTCCATCCTTCTCTTCTGCTGCGGCTGCTGCGATTGAGCTGGGGGCAGGAGACGGAGCTGGAGGCAGAGCAGTAGGAAGAGGAGCAGCAGCAGAGCAGAGTTGGGGCAGGCAGGGAGGCGTTGTGTTTGCCTTGGCCTTGCCTATGGTGGACTCAGGGGCGTTCCGCTTTAATAAGCTCTCATCAGCGTCACAGAGTTTTGGGTTGGTTGGCTGGGTGTGGGCCGGTGGAGCAGCTGGCAATCCCTACTGGGAAAGGTCGTGGGCCCCACGAATGTGCAGCGCTGAGCAGCTCTGCGGGCAGGTGGGCCCCACATGTCAGTAGCGTGAGAATTCCGGGATCACCCCCTCCACGAGAAAACTGACGAGATGTGTACGAGACGTGCGCGTAGAGGCGTAGAGCTTATCGCAATTTGTGTTTCGGCAACTGCGATTAGGGGGAGGGTACCAAGGTCCGACACAGATAGCGTTGTCGGATCAGACCGATTTGAGCCACAGGTATATAGTCTGATCTTGACATGGGAGATCCGGATCAGAAGATGCAAAAAGCCGTCCTTTTTTTTCCCTCACGAATTGTACCAGAATCGAAGTTAGTTTCAGTTTACGCAAAGAAGGATTAATTTCTCAGCAGCGTTGCAGATTAAAGAAAATCTCACGGACAGAGGTTGCTTTACAACACAAACCGGGCCTCTGCCGTTTGGGGCGGTTACGGCACCCTACCTTTCTTCAATCCGGTCCCTTCATTTTAGATGGACGGTTAAGATTAAAACAACCTTAAATTCCATCTTCTGCATTGAGCTCTATCTATACTGAGGTAAGACAAATAAATCTGACAAAGCCGAGCTGCTCAAGATTTACTAAGCTAGATGATACGCTACAGCAAGCGCTAACGTTTTCCTCGTTCCATGCCTCCCAACGTCCTGTGACTTGAGACCTTCATCACTTGTCCTTTCGTCTTCTTTGTGCTAATCTGTTCTCTTTTCCATCACTTGTTCAGTTGGTCTTTCCTCTTCCTTGTGCTATTCTGTTCTGACTGAGAATGTTTATGGACTTACTTTATATATGTACATCTTTGCTGTCAATCAGGGGTAGAAGGAAACTGCTAAACAAACAATGGATGACAAGCCCTTTTCATTTTACTAGATGATTCATGATGTCTTTAAATAGAGGAACAAGAACTTGCTGCTTTTTTCTTCCTTAGTTGCAGAACTTTTCCGATGGAAGCAGAAGGAAGAAGGGGAAGATAGAAGAGAGTAATATCACATCCTAACCATTCCTTGCAAAGAGAGGGTCGAGATTTAAGAACGGCAGGGTGCCTTAACCACCCTAAACGGCAGAGGATACGCTTCAGGCCTAGTACTACACTAGGCAGCCTTTTACCATCCTGCATACGCATATAAGGCACTGTACGAATGTGACGGCGTGACCACACGCTGATTCCCGCGGGAACGTGACGAAGAAAGTGACATGCGTTTCGCTATTTTAGGCGCGCTATTATATGTGATTGATATACTAATGCGTAGGGAGTTGTAGTAGTAGTAGTATTATCCTCTGGCTAGCTAGAGGATGAGGCTGCTCCGGCGCCGAGTCGGCCACCGAAGCCATCATACATCATGGCGTAAACCCCCCGCGATTGGGGCCGGATTACGCTGCACCGCACCGCATCGCCCCTGCGCTCCGATGCATATGGACGCCAGGGTGGGGGCGCACCGCCTGTCTGCGTGCGTCGCGGCCTTTCAGGCTGGGACCCCCTCCCTCTTGCCTGCATCAGTGGCCGTCCTGTAACAACCAGCGATTCGCCGGTTTGTTCGCAGCGAAAGACCGTCATGTATGCATGTCACGTCGCTCCGGTCCAGCCGACCGTCGGCAGTGCACGCACGGAGTGGTAACAACGCCTCTTATTCGTGTTTAGAGACCGGTGTGGCAGCAGGCTGTGTGCGTAGATGCGCTGCACCCGTTGCAGCAAGTTGCAGGCAGGCTGTGAGGCTGTGCCGTACTTAGGACACAAGTCAGAGGCTACAAGAGCCGAATTTTTTTATTTTTATATTTATTTAATAAAATATTTTACAAAAATTATATTTTTAAATTTAAAATATTTACAAAAATATATCCCAACGCCTTTTGGGAGGGCGTTTTTTTTATGAAATCGCCCTTTCAGAGAGCGATTTGATGACGTGGCTGACGGCTATAGGCCGGGCGGCCCATGGCCGTCAGCCATTTTACAGGCGGCCCTCTGACCGCAGAAAAACCGCCCTTTAGGAGGGCGGCAAGGGGGCCACCTGTAAAAAGCCGGACGCGGGGCAGGCAAATTTACAGCCGGCCCCCTTGCCGCCCTCTAGGAGGGCGGTTTTTCGGCGGTCAGGGGGCCGCCTGCAAAATTACCCATTTTATTAAAAAATCGCTCCTTGGGAGGGCGATTTTTTACTGCCTCACTATAAAACCCCTCCCAGCCTCCAAAAAGTTCATAAATTCACAAAAATAACAGAAAAAAGAAGAAAGAGCTGAGAAGAAAGACGAACGAAAGCAGCGAAGCCCTGCCGGTTTATGGATTCGTCTACAGGTAATATTTTATGGCTCTTTGTAATTTCCATTCCTATTCATCAAATGATATAGTATGTGTAGTATTATACTACTTATTTGACAGGTAAATAAATGTTAGATTTGGTCCACAGAATGTAGATATATTGTAGTTGAACATAACGGCTAAGGACATTGATAGGTCGTATCAGAGAAGTTAGGTTTTTTTTACTAAATGAGTAGCACTAGTTCGAAAAACGCCAGGGAGATGGAAATGAGGACGATGATATTTTATTTTTTTAGTCATGTGTAATATACCGTAGGTATGTAGTTGTATAAGTTATTTTTGGTCTAGCGATTTATAACTTGCGTTTATTTGTGTATAATGTAGCTTGCTATGGATGCGTTCGGTATGTCCAGTCATCAACGACCTCCGATTGACGTGCCACCGCTGATGTGTTGGTGCGGAGATGAATGCAAAGTTGAAATAAGTAAGAAGGATTACATATTTTGGCAAAGGTATTGAATGTGTGCGAATTATGCGTACTCCCCGGAAAAGCCGAAGCCGCAAGGGAAGAAGAAAAAGGCGAAGAAGTCAGTGGAGGTAATACAAATTATCTTGTAGTACAAAATATTTGAACCTTTGAGCTAACAAATTTGTATATGTCAAGGCACCGAAACCTCCTTCGTCTCTGTGCGACTTTGTGTAGTGGATAGATACGGAGATCTATCCATAGGACGCACAGTATCTTTGCATGTCGCAGGAATGACACAGGGACCACCTTGAACGTCTTTGGGCGGCGGAAAAAAAGTGGGAGAATAAGCAGAAGAGGAAGGAGGAGAAGGAGCGGTAAGAGAAGGAAGCCCGTGAGGTAGAGGGAAAGGAAGCAGGAGAGGGCACTGCGTGCAAAGGAAGCTGGGCCGAAGGCGGCGAGAAAGGGGAAGTACCCACGCTGCACACAGTAGTTGCATATATAGTTGGATATCCGTTTGAAATGCCCTAAGGCATGTAATAACGATAACTAGAAACGTTTCATGTGCCGTTTATACTTGTTGGATAGATAATTTCATTACGTTCATAAGCAATTAACGTGTGCTCGGTTGTTACCGCTCGGAATTTACTTTCGCCGTGAAGTTGAAACTTGAAAATTCATGTTTTGATCAGTTTCCGTCGCAAACATAGATCGTGAGGAATATATCATTTGATCGACGAGCGTAAACGAAGTAAAGGGGTTTTTTCAGTAAACGTAGAATTAATTAAACACGATGTACAACAGGCGAACTACTACTGGTACAACATACTATGGGCCCTGACTCGACTCTAGTCCTCTCTCGTCCTAGCCTGCGCTCGCACTTGGCCTTGGAGTACGTCACCGGTCTGTGGTACAGCACGGCCAGCCGGGTCGCCTACACGGTGTGGCAGCTGGTGGAGCGATTCCTGTGTTTCTGCGGTGGCGGAGCTCCTTTGAGCCGTGAGAACCTAGTACCTCGTGGATCTCCCGTCCCCCTCGGTCCTCCAAGTCGTCCCCCTCGAAAAAGATCCTGTACCCAACCGCTGCCGAGTGTGCCCTGCGCGGAGGAGTCAGCGCCAGCAAACATCCCCGGCACTGTAGAGTGGAACCCTATGCACAAAATTGTTGATAATTACAAATCGAAATTTTGCAAGGCAAAAGTAAAGTTTGATATAACCTGAAGGACCTCCTGTGGTGGCCCGGAGGGCACTGATCATGCCACTGTTAAACAAAGGCCGTGGGGTCGTGTGTGTGGTACGCTCCTACGTCGACGTGACAACTCCGGAAGAATGTAGGTATGATATAGTGAAAGCTGCACGGAAGCATATTGATGTAAAACGGTGCATGTCGTAGAAGGAAACATGTTATGAACCGATGGTTAGCGAAATTTACCTCTGGAGGGGCCAGCTGGCCAAATAGAACCATGTGGGCGCACTCCTGCTCCTGCTCCTGCTGGCCGTGGGTGGTGCTGATGTACAGCTATGGGAGGTACCGCGTCGGCCGCACGACAAGTGAGAGTGCACGAAATCACTATGTGCATCGCATGACGTTTATCCTCCCGAATGTAGTCCTCTACTCATCCGCAGTTCAGCACGATCCCACTGTCCAACCGTCCAAACGCTGCGTTCACATCTGCCTGAACCTGTCGCGCTGTGTCGGTCTATTTCAAATGTGACGTGAATATGCGTCCGTGGACACCTACAAAGGGAATAGCAAAGTGCAAAGATAATGTAGACTTACCGCGCGGAAGTAGTCCTGTCACGGTGTCTAGATATATGTCCTCGAGCGGCGACGGTGTTGTGGATCATCTGGGGTGAACGTTACGCGTGTGCGGGTGCGAGGCTGGTACCATCATGAGTTATGTCTAGGATAGGTGTCCCAGTTGTGGATGTTTGTCGTCGATACCTCCTCCGTACGCCACACAACCAGTCCTGCACTACTTCTGCAAATGGATACTAACTGAACGCCGCCTACCTGTCCCCTACAATCAATATACCTACTTCAAAACAGAGTAGTGTATTAGACTACATTAAAAATTAATAGTACTCAACAAAGATCGCAAGTTAATGTACTAACCGGCTGCACGTCACAAGGCACAAACGATCTCTGATGGCACAGGGGAAGTTTGAGCTGACGTAGAAACGAACTGTCGCATCCACGCTGTGGCACAGTGGGCTCGATGAATGACCCCCCCACCAGGCACTCGTCATCAGTCGCCTGCCTCAACACAAGAAAAAAAACAAAAAAAACACACACCCATAATATTCCATCAAATACATCACACGGCCACTGTCGTGAGAAAAAAACAAAAAAAAAAAAAAAAACAGAAAAAACAAAAAAAAAAAAAAAACAAAACACAAACAAAAACCACCGTACGCTCTGCACACAACCAAAAGTGGCACTGAGATAGCTGTGCGTGCAAAGAGACGAGAGTCCGAGCGGTGCACGGCTGCGATGGCCTGCGGCTATACGCTCCCAGATGACGTCGCGGCAGCAAGCGGTATCGAACTCCATAACGAATTCGGAGATAAAACTCTTCTAACCTGCGTATGGGCATAACGACGCTGCAAATAGGAAAGGGAACACGTCAGTGTTTGCGCATAAGTGTAAACATAGAATTTCACGTTAACGTACCTCACGGCAACACCATACGTCCCCATAGCTTTGGACCGTCCTGGCGGACTGTCCGTACAAGCCTCCAAGGCCCGCCACTTGTAGGAGAGGAGTGTTCAATCAGAGGGTAGCCTATCGCGAACCGCTCGGCCGCTCATAGCTGCAGAAGGAGAGGGCAACCTGCGAGAATCGCACCTGGATCAGTCTTTGTACACGTGTCACAAAGAGCACGGTACGTCACTGCTAGCACAGCAGATCCCCAGCTCCACTGCAGTACGCAACCGTCCTCACTGTCGGCGATCGCACGTGTGTAGTGGATCAGTCCCTTGTTCACCGCATGCCCCTTCGTGCTGGTGAACATCACCCACCGAAACAGCCCACAGCAGGTAGGCTCCATACTCCGCTTGCACCGAGTTATTCATCCGGCGTCAGGTCTTCTAACTGATCAGGCTGTAAGAGCAAGATTATAGTCAGCAAAACTATTGCTTATAGGTCGAGACGATTGCTAAATCGAAGGATTCCGCGACTTACGGTGAACTGTAGCAGCCATGCCTGTGAGGGGCCGCTCGTGGTGTAAGGCAGTAGCGAACTCGGCATACCAAGTTCAGGACGACGTTGCATGCCTCGAACCCGAACAGTGATGTCCATGCGACCAACAGGTGATTGGCCTGCGTCAACCGGACCGACTGCATCGCCTGCGAGAGGAAGTCCTAGCAGGTAGGCTACATCCTAGAGTGGGTTGGAGTTCCATCTTGCCGCACGTAGGTGGAACATGTGGGTCTCCGTCTCCAACGATCCACGCAGTGATGCTGTCAAAAGTGACCGATCAGCGTCCCATCGCCTGGCGGCGTCTCTCTCGTCTGGTGCAGGCTCAACTAGCCTACACAGCGGAAGAAGTCCAGCCTCACGCAACTTGCATAATATAGCACTATAGTTAGTACGGCGGACATAGAATATCAAATGATCGTGAGACGATTTATTTAGCTTTACCTTTTCAAAAAAACCGCGAGGTCTATCCGCAGGCCGCTGAGTGAAGGCGTGGATAGAAGTGGCTAGCTATCCACCCTCGACGCCTACAATAGACGTGGGGCAGATCGAGGCTCGGTAAAAAGCTCCGCGTTATGGATAACGCATACTATTTATACAAGTAAGAGAGTTAGCATAACATTTATTTCAACGCAACAAGTAAAATTAACTTTGCATAATAAAGGATTTACGCATTATTACATGACATAAACAAGCAATAGATTAAATCAACATTATTACTTATACGGTATCCGTACCACACCAAAGATGCTCGATGCGAGACGCCTAGGACGGCGGTCGTCTTGAAGTAGTTGCTTCAACCGTAAGACAACTTCCATCGCGCCTGATCGACGGTCTAACTTCGCCGCACTTGGACTGGTGGCCTTTCTTTGGACATTTTCTTTATGGTGACCTGTTTGCGCACGTTGAATTAACTTTTGCTTTTCCAGCCGATCTTGATTCATCCATGTCATTGACGGTGATGCGTCTGGTCTTGCGGCGGATCTGCCTTTAGCCCTCAATTTAGGGTCAGAATTAAATAGCTTGAAATCTCTTATAGTAAGATAACCCCCAAATACCGAAGCCGTATATCTCTCCACTCTAGGTATTGTAGATTGTTCTTTTCTGAAATAGGTACCCGAGAAAAAAATAATGTGCTTCTACTTCCACACTCACCGCTCGCGGCAATAACATGAGAACATGGCTTATGGAGTAGAGTAGGCTTTCGGCACGAGCACTTGCAGGTCCCGTCTTCCTTCAGCACGCACTCCTGCATAACTCTTTTTACGGTAGATTCCGCGCATGCCCTTGTCGCCACATACATTAATTTAAATCTGTGTTCTTGTGTATCCGTAAGGTATAGCTCGATTGTCTTCGGACCTTTTTACTTTTTATCTTGTAAGATACTTAGTCAGTAGTGTACCAAAAAGATTATTATTAGCCATGAGGGGCACAGGCTTGTCTGAACCGATCTCTAAAGTATTTGCATGTGCCATGCAAGATAAATTCAACTATACCAACAAGTGGGAGCCCTTGAACACCATGCATCACCCAATTATAAACCTCTACCAAATTTGTGGTCATTATACCAAATCGAGAACTATCATTGTCATACAACAATGCACATTTCTCCTTTAGCTCATTCTCAATCTACTCCGAAAATTTTCTAACCGAGAATACTAGCCTTCTTCTCATATGAGGTCCGTCACTTGATAGAGGTCTAAGACATTGTAAAGCCTTATTCCCTATAAGAGTAGCCCTTCTAGACTGCTCATCTGTTTATTTAGAGGTCAGCTCATCTAACCTCCTCCAAAGCTCATTGAATTTCTTCTCTTAATTCTGGGCGCACAGCCTCTTGAAAAGATCTATAAGGTGCTTATTCTTAAACCGCCTATAGAAATTTGCATTCATATGACGCATGCACCATCTGCTTTGGACATCAGACCACTTGTGGTGGCGTATCCCTTCTCAGCACATCCATATCTCAATTCCTCAATTGCCCGCAGCAAGCCAGCATGATGGTCATGTATGAGGCATACGTCTGATCTGTTTATTTCATCCGCCCTTATAACTCAGACTAACCCTTTATAGAACCAATACTAAAAGCTATCAGTGCTCTCACTCTCAACAAAAACAAAAGCCACGCGGATAGAACTTGGTTTTCCCATCAACTTCCAATTGCTGTTAATATTTGCCCTCTGTACTTTTCGGTCAGAAATGTCCCATCGATGCAGAGGATGGGACGACAATACACAAATGCCTGAATGCAAGCACCTAATGAAAATGAATACCCGTTGCAACACACTTTTATTACCATGGTCAATTGATGGAAAGGCTTTTAGATCGTAGCAGGTCTCTGGATTCCTCTGAAAAATACAGGCTAACAGACGAGACAAATTATCATAAGATGTTTCAAATGTGCCAAACCTCATCTGTATAACCTTCTGTTTGCCCTCCAAGTCTTAGCATACCACTAATGTGTATTTAACTTTCTCTTCAATATGTCTAACAATTGACCTTGGTTCGTACCCCAGGTTGTTCACAATATGGGAATACATCTCTGTTGTAATAAATGCAATGTCATGTTTCTACGATATTTTTCAACACCTGGTAAGTAAACATGAATGCTCAGTCACGATTGAAACTTACCAGTAATCGTTCCATTTACCCTTAAATACGTGCACCCGCCATGGACACTCATCCTTCACGCACTTTACTTCATACACTGATTTGCTTGACTTCACGACCGAGAACTCCCTCTGAAATAACACCGTCCATTGTTTTACTGTCTCATTCAAATCCTCTACATATGGCATTACTTAGCCTCCTGGAATGACCTCGTTCTCCTTGTACTCCCATGGACATGATGCCCACTCGGAGATAGTAAGGCCGGAGAAGTCCTCGTTGCCACATTCGCAGGCGTCACGTTCTCATCAGACGAATCATCATCCTCTGCATGCTCATTTTCAGCATCTTCTTTATCTATTTCTTCAACTATGGTGTTGATTAGATCGCCCTCATCTGCAACACTTGTTGGCTGCCTATTTTCTTTATTTTCTCCTTCATTTTCTTGCCTATCTTCTTCATTCCCTTCTTCATTTTCTTCCATTGCTTCGATATCACCTCCCGTCGTACTTGACCCTCATTAACTCTTGCACGGGCATTGCAACAAACGGTGTTATCCTTCTTCATACTCGACACCAAGGGAATGCCTAGGGCCAACCACGTTGGAATGCATTCTTCACGTACCATCTCCAAGCTGCAGTGCCAATCCACCGCATCAGTTCCAAAAAACCTTCAACTGCACGAACTGACTAACAAACCATACAAGCCTATATGCATTGATACAGTCGAAAGGCGTAGCATCAGCCAGTTGTAACACTGACCCCCAAAACTTCTCTCCCAGACCTGACCTCTCAAATGCCCTTAGCCGTTGAACTAAACTCCGCACAGATCGACGCACCTTGTGGACCACCTAACATTCCCTCTTGCCCGTGGAAATAACTTGAAAATATCACCTTATTGACATATATGTTGATGAAAAACAATACAATAAACTAGTAACAACATTCTCCTCATATCTCAAAACCATATAATCGAGAGTTTAGAACTACCTCTCTACACAATTAAGTCATCTAACAGATTGGCTAAAAACCTACAATCTACGAGTAACAACTTATTTCATATGGTACTAAACACGTAACCAGTACAATACTATATCAATTCTTACATAGAAATAGAATTACAAAGAGACAATAGATTTTACCTGCAAGACGAATCATGCAAATCGACAGACTTCGCCTGCTTTGTTCAGCTTCGCTCTCAGCTTTCTCTTCTTTGTTCTTCCTGTGATTTTCTCGGCGGCCGGCTTTTTGCAAGTGGCCTCCTTGCTGCCCTCCTAGAGGGCGGTTTTTCTGCGGCCAGGAGACCGCCTGCAAAATGGCTGACGACCGTGGGCCGCCTGGACCTACGGCCGTCAGTCACGTCATCAAATCGTCCTTGTGATGAGGGCGAGCGATTTCATAAAAAACGCCCGTCTCAGAGGGCGTATCGGGGTATACTTTTGTAAATAATATTTCAAATGAAAATATAATTTTGAAATATTTTATTAAATAAATATAAATATAAAAAAATTCTACAAGAGCCACAGGACGGGCAGCAGTGGTTAGTTGCCGTCGTGGGCTGGGCCTCCACCTCCACAGGTCGGCTGCGATCGCCCGTTCCTATCCGGAAAGCCGGCGACAGATTGGATGGATGGGTGAATAGTAACATAAACTAGGGCCAGCGGCGGGGAGAGGACGCGGGCGCTCCACGTCGTCCTACGCTCCCCGTCTCCCGCTCGGTGGGGGCCGCCTCCGCCGCCGTCTGGGGTCAGCAGCCGCTAGCACGCGCGACGCGAGCGAGAGACCCCTCTGTGCACGGGGTGACGAGCGCGACGTCTCGTTTTGGACGGGAGTACGACGAACTACCTGTGGTGATCCCGTGGATGGGCTTGTTGTATACGGCCTCGCGGGCGCGGTGGTTGCGTTTGTGAGCGTTTTGCTGGGGTTTCCGCGCGCCAATCGATCGCCAGCCCGAGGTCGGCAGGGGCAGACCGTCTCGGGGTGTTGCCAGTGCGGCGGTGCCGATGGATCGCGGTCGTAGCGGGGACGTCGTTCACCCTTGTCCCTCGTCGACGCCGATTGCTCGAGATGGACGGAGCAGGAGTGGACTTGTCGCCGGGCTCAAAGAAAAGCATGCAATAGGGGCAGACTGTGGGATTCCCAGCTTTAGGCGACGGTGGCATCGACGCATCGTTCATCGTTGGAATGCAAATTTAGGAGCGGTGTCATCGATGGTACTGACAACAGTGTGCAATAGATTCTTGAGATGGCGGCTATGACCGCAGGTGATTTGAGTTTATTTATACAATTATGAGAACGCCTATTAATCAAAGTTTTTAAAAAATAAATCATCAATCGATTACAGTTGTATATATTTATGACTGAGTTACACAAATTTATAATTAAAATTATACATGATCGATAAGTTAGATGCATTTATATATATTTATAACTGAGTTGTACAAATTTATAATTATAGCTGCACGTGATCGATAACAACAACTACAATAAATTGAAAATATAATTACAACAAATTAAAAGTGTAACTTGGAACTCGTTTCCTTCGTTCTAAATCTTAAAGTTATATCTAACTGTCAATGTTATTATTTAACAAAATCTAAATAATCAAATATTTAATTAATAGTAAATCTGTACAATTATAAATTATGGAGGCATTGGCAAGAAAGAGGGCAGCATGGCTACCAGCGTTACCCTGTTCCGCAAGCCGTGGAAGTTGGGCATGGAGGGAGATGTCTTTACCGTGAGACGTTTTCAAGAAGCAAGAGTATAATCGAAATAATATAGTAGTAGAACTGTAGAACATATAAGTCATGTCTTTTAGCATGACTTATATTTTTTTTATATTTATACTAAATTTTTAAATAAAATAAATGGTCAAACGTTATTTTAAAAGTTAACGATAATATCTATTAAAAAACAAAGGGGTAAAACATCTTCTATACCGAAAGCCACCTCGCCTTGCGCCGCAACCTGTAAGCTCACCAAGCATCAAGCAATTCTAAAAGAAAGGAACTACTTGGGACACAACACAGAGGCAACCGCAGTGAAGTAAAAAGAACTTTCTCTAAGTTACGGCTCCCGATATACGTTTTCCCACCCTTCCATACCCCACCCACAAATATATGACTACATCCGTTTTAAAAATATTAAATATCATTAAAAACACTTTAAGTATAACTTATAATTTTTTTACATATTTACACTAAAATTTTAAATTAGACGAATTGTTAAACATCATGATCAAAAGTCAATAGTGTTATATATATATTTAAAAACAGAGGGAGGTGAGTATCTATGGCACAAAATGTCGAAAATTGATGTGTATTCAAGTCATATAAGCTGCTAGTAATTAGCTTGTATAGGCGATGTTATTGTTGCTATAATTATAAACGCAGTGCCCCAAACAAGATCCAAGTAATTTACTCATGGAACTCTTTCGAATTGAATGGACAGTCAAGTAAACTGCACAGATGTGTGATGTACGACGGTACGAGAAGATTTCATAACGCAAATACGTGATTCCTTTGTTCCAGTCTTCCGGACCGCAACATAATGGAAGTGTGTATCCAGGATGGCGAACACACTGGTATGCTTACACATTCGCAAGCCCAAAATCAGAGTCATAGCTTAGAGCACTGTACATTGTGGTTTATGGACATGACCCGTGCCATTTACATGCTTTGTACACCGGAAAAACTTGCAAAATTTCCAAATGCACCTTCGTCAGTTTGCCAGAAACGAAAATGAAGCATCAGGACTTGATTGAAGCTTCTCATACACAATTCCAGCTCATTATTTAAGGATCCTCAACATGGACAGCATACTGGCAAACAAAACAGAAACAACAAATCGGTACAAAAAATTTTCTGCAATGTGGCAAACTCATTCAATTTCCATTGTCATGGAGCTAGCAGTAAGTTTTGTAATTTCCATGTGGTACTTGGATGCTGCCAAACGGTGAACATTATGAAATATGCAATAACTTGGATGGTCCTGAACTAGTTATATATTCATTGATAAAGGTTTCACTTGTTGCTTCCCTTTGATGCGACTATAGTACCAAGTGTCTGACAAAACTAAAAGATTCACTACTCCACTACAGTTCAGACCAACCAATGGATCAACCAGTAAGGACTGATCAAGGAATATAAATTGTCGTTTTTCAGTGCATAAACATGGTAGGTGACAGAGGCATGAAGAAACTAATGAAAGAACAAGATAGTCCAGTTTAAACAGGCATGGCAGACACCTTTTGAATGGTTTATATCTTACAAGCATTTGTTTCCACTCTGAAAAACCGTGTAGTTAAATCCCCAGCTTAGGACAGGTCAGCGGTTTATGGAGTGAATGCAACCGTAAAATGCTCACCTGATTCATTCCCATTTATATGTTGAGTAGCAACTGCTTTCAGCAATCAGAAATTCATAACACCCAGATTACGTTTGCATCCACTTGGTGCATACATCGTCTACTAGGTGGTGAAGTATATTTGAAGTTCAAAGATAAAATATGCAATACATAGGTCTATATAAAAATCCTTAAGCATATAGGCTGGTTTAAGCCTGTAGTGAGCAATTGAAACAACTTCTCCCCATTAACCTCGGCAGGGGAGTTGATCCCAAGCTGAATACCAAACTAACAATTCTATTGTTCCATAGTAACCGGAATTTGTCATGCTTTGGTCACAGTGAGCCAGTTTTCGTTTTATGAACTTTAGCATATGAAGTCTCATAGTCAACTCTTGTAGCAGAACGATAGAAACTCTATTTCACTTAAGTAAAAGAATCTAGTACCAGTAACTGGGGCTAACGGTGAAACTTGCAGGTATCCTCTGTTTTCTCTGTTGCCTCATAGAGTTAGCAGGCTATGCTTCCAGATAGACTGGATTGGAACTTCAAAGAAATCAACAAGATTCATAGTAAATGTAGAAGGCAGAAAGGTAGGATGAGTTGTGAAATATGAAAAGGCAAACTCAGGTTGTAGCATATGAAGTCAAGCCGAAACTAAAAATTGGCAGTTGGACCACAAAAAGGTACTATACCAATTTTTACAACTAGCTCAATAAAAAGAAAAAAAGGGTATGACAAGGTTGGTTTCACAGAACCATGCTTCTCTCTTATGCCCACAGAAATCACACACGTTAGAGTTCAAGTGTGCAATGATGAAATCAAACAGTGCTGACCCTACAAAAACATCGACAATTGAAGACTGATGCTATTTAAAGGACTAGAGACAATAAAATATAGAATTAAAAGCAACAATCATACCAGCAAAAGGTGTTTTAGGCTCGGACTTCTATGTTATCTCCATTAGTGTTCTAACAGGCTGTCTGCATATGGGGCATTTATCTGTCTGCAAACCGGGTAGAGTTTTTGCACATTCACTGCACATGCACTGGGCAATACAGGACCAATGAGACAATTCCGAATTAAGGCAAGTAAGTTAGATCTGCAAAGCAAAAGCTATAGCTGTATTATACAGCTATGGTGAATCAAGTACTTACCAAGATGGCCTACAAGGAAAAACAGCTGTGTTCCCTTGGCTCTGTCAAGCAGATGAACGGGGGTCATTCTTTCCCCATATCACTATCATCAGCATCGGGAACATCAGCTTCAGCCGAGTTGACAATCCCATAAATTTCTTGTAGCTCATACCTCTCTCCATCACTCCACAATATTTGCTTGACAACTTTAACTTGAAGGTCATTGTTATGCTTCTCTAAAACAGCAAGAGTAATTTGTGCTCTAGTGTAGTTTACTGGCTGATGACCTTCCTCTGGGAGGTGACGAGCTTCGCATAAACTACCACGGAATAACTTCTCCTGAAGGAATTTGAAAGCTCATCCAGAGGGAAAAGATCCCAAATCAACACCAGATCCAGAGGTTGGAAACTTTTGAGCCAATCCTTTCTGGAAGGTATCTTTGTAGGTGTTGTAATTCCTGGATATAACGAAGAAAAGGTACAGTTTTTTCCTTCCTTGCCAAAGTAATAAATAGTTACACTGCGAAAGACAAGGACAAGTTTAACTATGGTCTCCAAACAGTAACTATAGCTGAAAAATGACTACACGATTTGGTCAGATATCAAAACAGTCCAAAAAACTTTCCTAGAAAGTGCATTTTATATAACTAGTTTAAGCTTCATTGAAACGACCGTAAAATGTTACCACATGTTGCAGTAGTGCAAAACGGAAATGTTAAAAATAAACCTGAAGAAAATATTGTAGAGTTACTGGGGTTGAACACCTAATGCTAACTCTGCAAGTGAATGTATATTTCAACGTGCTAAGATCTTAGAGCAGTTAACATTACAAACGGCTGTTAAGTTTCAAATAATTTTAGGGGTTTCTTTCAGATTAGGCATATACTACTTGAGGTTTCCGCTTCTTCTCCTTATTCCTCTGATTCAGATTTATATTAAAGTTGACAAGACCAGTTCCGATTTACAATATTAAAACATTAACCTCAACTGTAAAAAGCAGAAAGATGCTTGGATATCTAGAATTAGTTATATCAAAGAGAATTCCAACTTCACTTAGCTCATTAGTTCCAGTTTTTGGTTTCAAAATCTCCAGAAGAATTTGCTCTACTTTTTTTTGGTCTCAAATACTAAATCCTACGTTCAATTGTCAGTGGCAGTAGGTACACACTTCAAAACCAGTGCAAGAAATTTTGACACACGGTCACAGTTTCAGACACCTCGATCCAATCCCGCCTCACCTGCCTCGGTCACGGCGTCGAAGTGAAGGCGACGAGGCCGCCTGTTCGGGGTCTGCGACATGTTCCCGGGGGCACGAGCCTGATGTGTCCTTGTGCAGGTGACGTCGTTCTCTCACCTTCCGCGCCTGCTGGTGCTCCACGAACTCGGGGGGCGGCCCCGTCAGCGCCGGCGGCTCCGGGTGCGGCGGGTGGGGCGCGGGGTGCCAGGGGCCGTGGTAGGCGTGCGGGGGCGGCGGGTGGCCGGTAGCTAGTAGAGACGACGCGGGGGCGAACGGCGACGCGCGGGAACGTGGGTGGGGGTGTGGTGCGACGAGGCGGCGGCGCGCGGGGGGTGGTGTGTGGTGGTGCGCGGAGGGGCGGCGGCGGCGGGTAGGAATAGTGTGGGGCGGAGGGGGCCGGGCAGCGTAGTAGTCGTCGCGGCGGCGGCGGCTGCTGGAGGAGTTGCCACCCATGGCCGGGCCGGGCAGCAGCTAGCAAGCGAGCTGGTCGGTTAGCGCGCGTGGATTCGTCGCGTGGGGAAGGAGGAGGGAAGCGAGAAGAAGAAGAGGTGCTTAGGCGCGTTCGCGGGAGGCAGCGCGTGCGCGGCGGTGGTGGTTGACGCAGAGGGGGGAGGAGGGGAAGAGGACTCGCCACACGGGAATTGACTTGCGCGTCGGGCCTTGCGTCGCGTGCGTCGGGGGCATTTCCTTCCTTTCCTTCTCGCTCTCCGAGACCGCGACGACGGATGGCGCGCGGCAGGTGAGGTGGTGGGTGGGGTGGGGTGACCGGTGATGGTGCCGTGCCGTGGCCGTGTGCTACTGTGATGGTGGTGGTGGTGGCGCGACTGTGGTTGGATGGAGAGGCAGGGCCTTTTGATACCTGCCTGCTGCCTCTTCGTCGCTTTGTATTGACCGGCGCAAAGAGTACGACGAAAAGAACACTCCGTACTATACTAGATTAGCTAAATGACTACATCGTAATCCTTTACCTAAAAATGCGGGTCACGTAGGATAATGGTCCGCGACATTGAGCACAATAATGTGATGACGCGCCATTAAGCGCAATATAATGTTATGATTGGAGTAGATTTTCTGTTTTGAGTCTCAATGAGGGATTTTCACACATATGATGTAGATATGCTGTAGAGTATGTATTCATATAGGGATTTTCTTCAGTATGCAGCTGCTAGCTGAGCTATAACTTTGTCAATAAAAATATGCTTCTTTATCTTTTGTAAATATGAAGCTGCTTTTTTTGTTAAAGGAACAGAATGCATCTAATAAAGAAGTCAGAGTGAAGTTCTAATTAAGCCATATATCTACAAAAGCATAAGCCTACAGGGAGATACTGGTCATCAGATGCACAATAGCTGTTCTTCATTATGCTACAAGGTTAAGTCCCGGTAGTCAACCAGCCAGCCTCTGATGTACGTTCCAATAATCAACCAAAAATCAAACACTTTTGCAGTCTTCAGAGTCAACGAAATGCCTTTTCAGAGGTTCTGATCGCACCATGTATCACGCGCGATGCAGATAAAATCCAACTTCCAGCTAGCAGTTTGGCAATGTGATCTTCAGAAAGTTATATGGCTGGATAACATCGGATCCTCGTTCTCATTGCATCAAGCCGTCAACCATTCCAAAAGTGCACAAAGACACAATCCTCCTGCTCTTCATATTTGCTGCACTACGAGTAGCAGAATACGCCCTTTGGCTCTTCAGTTCCAGTTTATGCTACAGAAGATCGATTTCGAACCATACTAATCCCATCCCAACCCAAGCACAACAGTGGTCTGGGTTATTTGAATTTCTTACTGCACTGTACTGCAAGTTGTTCATAACAATCAAGAGGGCTTTAAGCCTGTAAACTCTGAAGTTCTTTCAAATGGCACTCTTCTTCTAGAACAAAGGGAATAAGTCAGTCTTAGCTTCAATATTAATAAAGACTAGCAACAAAGTAAGAAGTACCTTGGGGATGATACCATCATCACCAAATGCGTGCCTACATAACCTCAGGCACCATATCTCCTTAAAACTTTGCTTAGTGCTGGCATCACATTGTATGCTTGATAAGATCTTCTTAGTTCAATAATTGAGCCCACCTGAACAATCATTTTCATATAATTTCATTATCCCAAAATGCGTCCATCATGCAGATGTCCCATTTAATCAAAGAAAAGTTTATTATTCAATGTCCATAAGTAAATGAAAGTAGAAAAGGGCTAGAACACCTAACGCAGCTAAGTTAGATAATAAGAAGCACACTAACAGAACTTTTTGTAGTCCATATCCATTTTCATTTTAAACAAAAATAATTTAAAGAAAATACAATGTAGAGGGAAATTAACATATACTTTGAGCTTTCCATGTAAAATGAAATTGTGGATGGAAAAACACATTGCTAACTATCAATAGGCAGGTAAGTATATTAACTGTTCAATGCAAAGACCTGACTAGCACATTTGCGAAGTTATCAGTGCTAATATGAACTACCGCTGGAAACAATTACTATACTACATTTGCTTAGGGCTGCACTAGACTGCAAGTTTTCATTTAAAAAGGTAATGAAATCTTCAGATTGCTATTTTCCTTTTCAACCAAAAAATTGTGTTTTTTTTACTTTCTACATTTATAATTTTCATTATTATATTTCCTACATTTATAAATTTTGCATAGTAGTGGGCTCTGCATTATGGAATAATTTGCAATAATGTGCTAAATTAACCTAAACATAATATTAAATTACATAGTTTTCATCTCTCAAAAGGTCCAAATCACCCAAGTTTCCTCCGTAAGTACAAATACATCAACGATATTGATTCGAATGAGTTTTGTGTGATGGGTGTGGTGAGTAGATATGGACTGTGGGGACTGCTAGAAGGGCTTAACTTGACTGAGCGTGAGGCCTTAAGCCCTAAATGATTTTATAAAACATCTGGATTTAATCAATATTTAAGAAGACCAAAAGGCAGAAAGATTGACAAAACAAAATACAGAAAGCCAACAATGGAAGTTTGCATAGTCAGCTAAAATCCCTAGTCACTTGCCCAAGTTTGAGTTAGTTAGAATTTCAGATTCAGAGCCACCACATCCAAAAAGGCCAATATTTGAAAAAACAGCACCATGAAAATGTAAAGATGGTAACAAATGATAACGAAAATATGATTGAGATGCACTCACAATAATTAACACCGACGTGAAACCTATAGAAAATCCCTCATTTATCTCCTGAATCGGCTCAAGAGTAATAAAAGAGGAAGTCGCCAACAAGCTCAGCAATATACCCCCTGGAATTCAAGGGATAAATACTATATTAAAAATGAGAAAAGGCATAAAGACAGATCAGAGGAAGTTTTTGTCAAGGCCACCCACCCCAGAAACGTGTAGATGTTTGTATTTTTGTAAGATATTCTACTGTTGCTCTTCCAGGCTTTATCTTTGGTACTCGGGCACTCATTTTATTCAGGTAGTCAGATATCTCTTTTGGTAAGTTTGCCTGCAGTCAATAATTTGTAGATTAAGTTATATTTTGATAAGACATGTGCAAATAAAATCATGACAAACAAATTAAAGAACATTATGTTCCTGAAAATGTTAAGAACATGAGTTCTGATATAAAATTACATCACAATATCTGTCATGTTTTTAAAAATTTACAAGAGTGTAGTTAAGCAATGTTTCATATGTGATACTTGGTTCCACAATTAGATTATGCAAAGTTGTTGGTGCCCAGGGGATCATGTGTCCCCCTTTAACAAATCTGGTGAATCCAACATAAGCGAAGTTTTAAAAAAAATCCAAAATGACTCATGGATGTAGCATGAGTACCTCTGTGTGCACTTGCAAAATCTCAAATTCAAAATTTTCCCATATGTCAGTATACAAGAAAGAAAAAACTGGTACTACTACTGTATGATGAACAATACCATGCTGAATGTTTGTCCTTTTTGTATCTCAACATCTAGAGCAATTTGAATTTTTTGTAGGTTTAAACAACTTTATGTGCGCTATATCCACGAATCATTTTAGAATTTTGAAATAATGCATTCTCCAAGGGAGGCCGCTGGGTTCCCCAGGCACCAAAACTTAACTTGTTACATTATAAAAAACCACAAGGAACTATATCAGAGCCTCACCACAAGATAATAGAAGGTATATTCATATAATGAGTGTATCCTGAACAATAAAATGATTAGACAGTTATGAAGATAAGAAACTAACTTACAATGTCAAAAATATTGAAGACGAAGACAAGAAATGCATAAGTCAAATAATAAACCCAAGGACCACCACCAACTGAAGTCTTTGGATTCAACGTTTCCTTCAAGTTTTCCCAAAATGGCGTACCAAAAATGCTGGAGAAATTCCATATCAGAATGGCAAATACTATGAAAATACACCCAAAAATTAAATATAATGATTACCTGGCCATAATGCTTGGAAAAGCTAATAAGTATGATGTGGTAAGCAAAGGCTGCATCCCAGTTGGATTTATATTAAAAGGGATATATGGCTCTACCTCTGTAACTGGGGAGCTCTCATTCCTACAAAAGAATGGTCAAATATAAGAGAAGTAAAAGGATTGAGAAAACAAGAAACCCTTGTATCTATACTCCTTTAAAAGAAGGTGGTGGTGGTGGCAGTGAATCTGCCACCCCACCTATTCCCAATGTAAATTTTGCAGATTACCCCTTGAACTTCTTACTATTAAGAAACAATCAAATCTAAATGGATAGCCACGTATAAAGTCAAATAACGGTGAATATTCCCTATAGAGAAAAGATGTGTAACACATTTCATGGAAAATATATTCTCATTATTTTACACAATATTATAATATATTTTCTTTTATTCGTAGCAAAGCACGGGCATTCAGCTAGTTAGGACAAGCCTCTGCTAGGTCAATCCACATCCAACCATCTCACTGTGCCATATAACCGTGCCAGGGTGCAGCACCAGTAGAAGACTGTTGTTAAATTGTTTAGAAATTAGAACTTAAACAGGATATAACAAAGTACACAGAGTTTTCCAATAATTTAAAAAGATATTTCAAACAAAGGGTTTGCATTTAATGTGAGTATATTCCATTTGGGCATTTGGCCAACATGAAAGATCAGTGTTTTAAAAAAAGGTCTACAGGGCCGCTTACAAGGCCGCATATAAGGAACGGTTGCCCAACCTTGTAGCGCTACAAGGTGGGATGACCGCACGAAACCGCTTACCGCTTTTTAAAACAGTGTGAAAGATAATCATTTGCAGCTTGTTTGTATAATGTTCTTATGTGCTCCATGCGAATAACAGCATAAAAAAAATGGTAATGTAGAGTTGATTTTATCAATACCTTGCACTAGAAGCCAATTTAAATCCATAGTACTGAAGCTTTATCTTCCTACATCCTTCAGTCACCAGCACTGCTCCCATGGTAACTAAAATAAAAGTTCCAGCTATCCCCAAGATGTAGGGCCAACAGTTGTACCAATTTCCTGTTTTAAAAGGCATATCAAATAAAATAAAAATATGTAAATAACACTAGAACTCTCAGCACATCAGCAGTCTGTGTGTATATGACCGAATAAAATTAGGAGTTACATTTTTGGTCCCTTTTCTCCCAATGGTTATCTGATCCATATTGGTAAACTAGTTATTGTATTGTAGAAACTGATGAAGTGTTAAGACTTAAAGTTCATCCAGTTCATATATACAGATTACTGACAACAAAAATTTCAACATTATATCTTCATGAACTGGCTAGTGCCCATATGATCATGCAAATAAGTGTTAGATGGTGCACGATGCATATTATGTTATGCTTACCTAGAGAAATGAAGCTCTGGTAGATTAGCTGGTGGTGTTAGCTAAGATAATGCTGCTGCAATGAGGTTATAACAGAGGCAACCATCCAAGATTTTTAAGTGCAAAATAACTAGATTTTGTCATCCCATAATTAATTAATAGAAGATAAAAAAGGATAATTCTATATTAACAATATGCCTAGATTTTATCATCCTAGTTATGCCACTGAAAGTTTGCCGATTCCAGATATGCCTCTTCTGTAACAAAACATTACCCTTTTCTTCTTTTGTTGATCAAATTCCACTGGTCAAGCCATGCCCAGGCTGCTCAAAGACCATTTTACCCCTCTTCTCTCATTTGACTAATGATTAATCAATCTCTAAACTAGCCATCGTAGAGCAGATGAGAACGTTCTCTCCAGTCAGCTATGACGAAGCGCAATAGAACAGAAAAAAAAAATGATAGAGAAGGGGTAAAATGGTCTTTGCTCAGCCTTGACATGGTTTGACTGATGGAATTTGGTCAACAATGGAATGAAAGGGTAAGGTATTGTAGAGTAGCAGCATATCCCAGGTTTGGCAAATTTTGAGTGGCATATCTAGGATTGGCCAAATTTGCAGTGGCAAAATGGAATTGTCCATTCTACTCAGGGCATGTTACTTCTTATTTATTGAGCAACAGTTATGCCAAACTGTAATTAAATTCAACCCTTCAAAGGAGTTAAAATACAACAATGAGTTTTGGTTGGCAATACAAAGTGCAGTACAAAACAGGCAGATAAAAGAAGCACAGTATAAGATCTTCAAAAATGATAATGCTGGGTTTGGAAAAGTTCCTTGAAGAAATACCCCAGCTCCCACAAAACTTCCACAGAGATATGAGATGACATAAGGATAATAAATTCAGTCCATACACATCAGTACCATTATAATTTCCTGGCCACATCTGATTCGAAGGAGTGAAAAAAATAGCAGTTGACAAGTTGCAAAGTTAATGTTATGAAAGATTACCTGAAAATTGAGTTAACATCTTGTGGAGAGTGTCTGTATAACCAGTCAATATTCCCACACAGATAATCAACGAAGAGCCATGTCCTGGATGCAAAGACATACAGGAAACAATAAGCACAAAAGCTCCAACCAAGGGCAAGAAAATATGCACTAAATGGATAGCAGCCACCATTTTATGTTTTTACCTAACAAGATTGTTTCCATGAAACACAATCATAGAGAGATGAATTTTAATACAGTAATGAAATCATGCCAGCAAGCATGTTTTGGTGTCGACCAACTAAGGTTAATCTAAGGAACTGTTTGAATCAGCTTATGGCTTAAGGTTATTCCCTCGTTTTCCGTAAGCACGCATCCCGAACTACTAAACAGTGCTTTTTTGTAAATACTTTATATATAAAAGTTTCTTTAAAAATTAGATAAATCCATTTTTCAAGTTTGTAATAGTTAATACTTAATTAATCATGCAGTAATGATTCATCTTGTTTTATGTGTGGCTAATAAGCTGAAGCCATAAGCTCATTCAAGCATAGATATGACATAATATGTCATATTTAACACAGATTATAACACCATATAGTCAAAGCATGCAGAGATGATGCTAGAATAGCAAATGCAGATTGTGATATACATGAGATAGAGTATTACCAATCCAGTTCCGATATAGTGTCACAGATCCATGTCATTGTCATTGCACCAAGAACAAGAAAAAGGCTTGTTATCATCACATGCTTAGCCCTGAAAAATTAAAACAAACGAGTAGAGGTAAAGAAATACTGACGAGCACCCTTTCAGTCCAAACAAATTATTATTAATAGTAAAAGCTTTTCTATCCTCGGTATAGAGCTAACGTAGAAGGTATATCACCTGTAACTTGCAGCATATATTGAATACTGCAGTGAGTAGCATGACACTGTAAAAGCCGCCACAAGTGCAAAGCCCAGAGACAGCCACCAACTAGAACATCAAATAGCCAGACTTACACTTGATGAGATACTCAGAGAAAAAATAAAATATACTCTTTTCAAATAATGTGGTTGAAGAAAGAGAACTCGACTCACATATAGCCTTTGATCTTCTCATGTCCATCTAATCCTTCCTTTCGAAGCTTTTCAAGTGATGGGAGAACATGAGAGAGAACCTAAAAAACCACAATTCATTAGTATCACAAAATAACGACAAACTGTTATTAGGACTTTAAAAGCAACATACAAAATTCATTCTTAAGACTATAAAAGAACACACTCTGGAATAAAAGAACTAATAATTCAGAAACATACATTGTCATTGGAAAACAAAAGAGCAGGACCAAACAAAGGATAAATTTATCAAACCTGCATGACAATAGATGCTGAAATCTGATGACTGATTCCAAGCTGGAAAAATGACAGCTTCAATTCAGAAGAAAAATCACCCAGGTCATCTGCACAACCAAAAGAGCATCGCACATTCTTTAAACAGTTCACCAAAGCCATCAAAATGATCAAATGAACGCGCACTTTCATACACTATCACAGCTAGCACGAACGAATATTTCGGAGTGAAGTGAAGAGACCTGCAGGAAGGGGCGCAAAGCTGAGGTAAGAGTCCGGGATGAGCCGTCGGTCGAACCCGGGAAGCGGAACGAAGTAGCCGACGCGGCTGAGCAGGATGAGTACGGCCGTGACGGCCAGCCGCCGTCGAATCTCGCTACGGAAGAACGCCTCCGCCGCGCCCTCCGCCACCGCCCCCAGCCGCGCCAGGTCCAGGAACCAGTTCCGGTATCCTGCCCTCCTACTCCGAACCGCGCCACCCTCGCCAGCAGGTCCTACAGGGGAGGCGGCGGACGCGGAAGCCCTAGCGGCATGGAGGAGGCGAGGCGAGGGAGCCTGCCGGTTCGTCGTGCGGACGAGGTGGCTGTGGTGGTGCGCGCGAAGAGGTGGGCGTGTTGAGTTGAGGCGAAGAGCCGGGGGGGAGAGCGTGCGGCTGGGCGTGAGTAGGAGGGAGAGGGAGTGGGGCATGGCGGCAGCGGCGCTGCCCGCCGTCATGCCGTCGCGCGGCCGGCCGGGCGAGGTAATCCGCTTGGATGGGATTGGAATTTTCCAAAGTTCGGCACTCCGGCGTGCCACGTCATCGGTGGTTTCTCTTGCGGATTTGCACTGAACTCGAACTGCGATCACGAGCGTCGGTTCTTCGACCCCACTAGATGGAGGTGGAGCATGACTCCACCAAAAGTTTCAGAAGTTCTCTTTTTTCAATTTTCACTTCTGCCATAGATATTTATCGTACATAATAATTATACACTCTCACTGTATATCAATAAACCATAATTTTAAATAATATGAATAAAAAATAGCCGATGCTAATTCTACAAATGAATTTACCATCACCAGTATCTCTTCAATCTAGCTTTGACCCACAACTAAATACCCTCTAAGGTGCTAAATAGGAGATGTCTAAATCTATTTCGATTGGCAACTGGCTCTCTACGTCTGTATTAGAGCTATTCTACATTTTAATCTACTACAAGAGTTTTCAAGAGAACCCTTTCATGACATCAACGGAGTACACTTTCTCTATGGCTAACATTACACACATACAATTAGCACTTATATCTTTATGGGCTTGTTGTCATGAAATTATACTCGTAGTGTTTGGTATAACTTGCCAGGTAAAGAGATACGGTACAATAACTTAGTTGATGGGTGTTGTCGGCGAAGTGGGACAGGGGGTCCCACATGCCCTGGGGACGCGTGGGTCTTCGGCCACGGCAGATCCCCGGGGGCACCCTTCCACCGGCCCCGGGCTCGTCCCCGGGGCGGCACCGCTCCATCGGCCCCTGGCTCGTGCCCGGGGCGCTACCGCCTTCGGTCGCCGACGGCCTCGTGCCCGGGGCGCGACCGCCATCGGTCCCGGGCTCGCCCCCGGGGCGTCGTATATATCAGCTCGGCCCCGGGGCCTCTTTGGCCTCGGGCCCGAGCCTTGCCTCCGGGCACTATTGACTCACTGCCTGCCCGGGGCCCACATGTCGGTCCCCGGCAGGCTCTGAACCAGCTCGCCTCTACAGCATTAATGACGAGGCGACGGGGCACGTCGCCCCTGTCGTCCGCTCCGCCAAGCGTGAGTGCCTCAGGACGGCCCCCCACGGACACCCGACTGCTGTCAGAAGCCTTTTGACTTCTGAGACAGGGGTGTGCGCTGAAGTCAAGAAGAGTCAGAGACTCTTGACTTCGACAGTGCGGACGCCTGCGACAAGACTACGACAAGATAAATCATACCTGCTCTCTTACGTGTATTCGGCACTGTGGACTCCCCTGATTCTATAAAGGAGGATCCATGCCACGTTTAGAACAGACTCTCAGACTCTCTCAGACTCTCTCCCAGCTCTATCTGTTCCTGAGCCTACTCCATAGATACTATTCTTCTTCTCCGGCTCCGGCCGCGAGCTGAGCTCATCTTGTACACAGCAATCCACATCATCTCCACATAGCATACACACAGGAGTAGGGTTTTACGCTCCGGCGGCCCGAACCTGTATAAATCCTCTTGCCTCCTCTGTGCGCCTCTCTTCTACGTCTTCTTTGGGTATCCTTCTTCTACACCCTGACGCCGGCTTCGCCTGAGAACTACTCCCCTGGCCGAATCTCAAAAGGGGGGTCTCCCGACCTCCCGCCGTCGAGGACTCATCCTCCGACAGCTGGCGCGCCAGGTAGGGGGAGTTTCCTTTTCAGGTGTTACGCCGGCGCCTCCAACATCGACGCGCTCCATGGCAGGAGGCCACCATCATCGTCGAGACTACGGCAAGGGGTCCGGCGGCTACACCCTGCCGGGCAACGTGGCCCCCGACAGGGGCCCTGGAGAGGACGGCAGGCTTTCACGTTCCGCCCTACGGCGGAACAAGTGGAAGCACCAGAAGGCCAAGGCGGCAGCCGAGAGCTACGCCTTGGCGGCTGCGGGCAGCCCCCGGAGCTATGATGCCCGCGGAGGCGATGGTCGCGGCAAGCGGCGAAAGGCCACGCGCGCGCCGCCACCGCCGGCGACAACCCAGAAGTGGTGCCCCCTCCACCAGATGGGCTGGCACGACATCGCGGAGTGCCGCGCCGTCCAGGGCATGGCCGAGCTCCTCAAGCCGGCCGCAGCCCGCGGGTGGTGCGCCTTCCACGACACGGACCGGCACGACATCACGGAGTGTCGTGCCGTCCAGCGTTTGGCCGAGCGCCTCGAGCCGGTCGAAGCCCGGAGGTGGTGCGCCGTCCACGAGACGGATTCGCACGACCTCGTGGAGTGTCGCGCCGTCCACAAGTTGGCCGAGCGCGTCAAGAAGTGCCGGCAGGAGCTATAGCGGGCCCGAGCTCGTTCCCTCTCAAGGGACCTGAGCCCGTGCGGTCGAGCCCCTGGCTCCCGGGCTCATAAATAGCCCCGGTCGGAGCTTGGCTCCCGGGGGCGTCCTTAGCCCCGGTCGGAGCTTAGCTCCCGGGCGCGCGCAAATAGCCACAGTCGGAGCCCCTGGCTCCCGGGCTCACATTTAGCCTCGCACGGAGCCCCTTTTGGTTTAATGGAAATCTCTCCTCTCCCCCTTTATTAGAGGAAACCTTTCCCTTTCCCTTGTCATAGGGTACAACTGCCCGGACCCCATCGGACGCGATGGCGAGTCCGGGCGGTTCGTCCCGACGCAGTCCGGGGCCTCCGGGCCCGGGCGCACATAGGGTGCGACTGCCCGGACTCCATCGGACGCGATGGTGAGTCCGGGCGGTTCGTCCCGACTCAGTCCGGGGCCTCCGGGTCCCGGCGTGATAGTCCGGACCGCGCCACCCTGTCGAGCGTGAGTCCGGGCAGGCCGCTCCCGGTTGAGGGTTTTCTCCCGGTGTCAAGAGCTCGCACCCTCGCAAGGGAAGCTGAGCCCGAGCATGGCCCCTGACAGACCAGAACCAGAGAGCATCCTCGCTGCCCTCGGCAGCAGGGCTCGTGCCTGCTCCTCGCGCCGTGGCCCCAGGTCATGACACGCGAGTTGATGGTCGGGCACGTACCGATAATATTCCGCAGGTAGAGAGCGTGGAGCACGTCGTAGAGCGCCCCTCGCCCAGCAAACATGTGGCCTGGGACTTACCTCCCGGGCCCTGAGGAGCCCGACCCGAGGCGGCATCGCCAAGGCGAATGCGCGCCTAGGAGCGTGGCGTCCGGAGTGACCCTCACAGGACGCTAGTACCCGGACCGCGTCGCCTCGGCAAGGGCAGGTCCGGGGAAGTCGTCCCGATATGGTCCATGTCCTTGCCCCGGCCTTGTGCCCGGGCACATGTTGACAATACATATCAAATCTTATTTCAGTCCGGGGCCCTTGGGTCCCGGGCACATATTTGAGCCGAGGCGCGGGTTCCAGGATCTGTGCCCCGGGCCCGACACCGCGGTGCCGAACCAGGGCGGCCTCGCCAAGGCGAGTGCAAGCCTAGGAACGCAACACCCGAAGTAGGGCGCGGAGCCCGGACAGCACCGCCCCGGCGAGAATGCATCCGGAAGGCCGTCTCACATTCCATATTTCAAGCCCGGGCCCCCGGAACCCGGCTTATATCAAAACCGTATTTCAGTCCGGGGCCCCCGGGTCCCGGACACATATCCTTAGCGCTGGCCGGGGCCCCGGGTCCCGAGCACATGCCTTTCCTCAGCCCCGAGGCTCGCGAGGGTAGCGAGTCCGAGCTCCATCCACAGGCACAACAAGTATCTCCACAAATCCGTCTGTATAAACATCCTGTAAGTTGGGTAAACCCGGGCCAGCGCCGGACTTCTCCGGATACTCAGCGCTAGCCTGGGCCCCATGTATATACACTTTACATAAGCAATGTTTTAAATATCCTTCCCGGTCTCGTTCCTTTCGTCGTTTTCCATGTGTTGTGTTCATAGCATGGGGTGGACAGGGGAACGAACCAGATGCTCTCACAGTTCGCTATGCGTAGAGTACGCCTTTCCCCGGCGGTCCCGGGGACGATTCATACCACACCAAGCTGGGCGCCCGGGGAGACCTAGTTTCTTCCTGGTGTATCGGGCCGAAGCCGTTCCATCGCCAGACCTCTCCTTCGGCCTTCGGGTACAGCGCTACATCGACAAACATCAACCACGACAATATGCAGTTCGGCAACCTCGACTTCCTCGAGGAACGAAGGTGGCGCGCTCCGCTCCGCGTCGCTCGTTACCAGCACGGACTCAAGCGCTATCCTTGGCGTCAGGTTCGGGCCCGATCACTTCAGGTTTGGGGTTCGAATCTCCGCCGTATTTCATACGGGTCGGAATGAAATCTTCCCCCCGTGGGAAGGCCCCCCCTGGTGATCGGAACTTCCCAACCGGGCTCGGTAAGCCTGGGAGCATCTCCACAAATGTTATCTGAAGACACATCCTGTAAGTGCCTCTAAACCTCAGCACTGACCGAGGCCGGGCCCCAGGTATATTCGCATTCCATAGTAATACTTTTGTTATCGTTCTCGGGCTCATGCCCTTATCCTTCCTTATGTCGCTATCGTGGCGATCTCCTCCCTGGGGGCATAATCGGGTCGCGCCCGTGTGGTGGCTTGGTGTTGCGCCTAAGCATCTGTTCCCTACCAGCGAGCTACCGTATCCCATCTGCTAAACCCCGGACATCGTCTAAGCCCCGGCTTGCGATGTCCCGCACTGGTTGGCTTCAGGCTCGGTTTTTTCCGCTGCTAGGGGGCAGATTCCTTATGCGCAATCCTTTCCTCCGCTCGGTCGCGACCGCGAAGAGGCCCCTACGAGGTGGTAGACGCAACGGCTCGCAACATGGGATGGACAAGGGAACGAGCCAAGTGCTCTCACGGTTCATCATGTAGAGCCCGTCGTCGCGGCATCGTTGTGCTCCCTAGGCCAACGAGGCCCGGGGGGACGGAGGGCCCCCGGGACCCGGAAGACGGGCGGGGGCCGAACCAGCGAACTTAGTTCGCTCCACCAGGCTCGCTTCCAGAGGCTCGTGCCCAGGGAAACCAGGTTCCTGGATCGGGCGACTGCCGCGTTCGACGCCCCTGGAGACCGAGCTCCCGGGGATGACGGCTGCCCCAGGGCCCGGACAGGGGCCATAGGCCCGACGGCTGTTCGCAGCTGCTGGATCTCGCTGTCGGACGACGCCCGATACTTGGCGTTCCCGGACACGAGGCCCCGAACACCAGCAACCTCCGTACAACGCAATAAACCAAGGTACGAAAATATAAACATAATCATATACGTATACAAATGTCTCTCTTTGTACAAGACAGGCAAAACCGGAGCGCAAGCGCGAGCGAGGCCCGGAGACGCCGTCGCACGGGGAGAGGTCGCTGGCCTCCTTCGGACCGGACCCCGCGCGACGACAGAAGAAGGGCGCTCGGGGGCATGGAGGGCCCCCGGGCCCCGAAGGCGCCCGCGCACGGCGTCAGAAGGAAACCGGTGTCTTTCTCAACCTCTTCGTCAGGCATCAGCGCCACGAGATGGTCGCCGCGGTCGAAGAACCCTGCGTCCGGGGCAGCGAACTCGACCACGGCCTCCCGCACTTTCTCGCGAACTACCGCGACCACCTCGCGAACCACCGCGACCACCTCGCGAAATACCGCGACTTCCTCGCCCACAGCGAACTCTCACCCCCGGGACGCGAGCCCGGCCTCTTGGGCCCGTACGCGTTCTCCCCGGGAGGGTGTTTCCTACTCCCACGCCTCCATCTCGGGCCAGGCGCGGGAGAACTCGTCGGCGGCGCCCTCTAATCGGACGACGCACCCCTCTGCTGCCGTGGCCTCCGGCCGGCGGTCGCCACGAAGAACCCAGTGGCGACAGTACGCGCAGCAAGCTGTCGCATCGCCATCGCGACCGTTGTCGCCGGCCTTCCTCAGCACTTCGTTCCATGTTTTTAGCCCGGGTCCCGGGTACGTATCGCATCTAAATCAACAAATCGTCAAGCTACATCAGTACATGACGAACCAGGCGGACCCAGCGTCCCCTCTTTTCTTCAAGACGTGGCCCTGTTCCTGCCCGGGGCTGACCCCGGCCGAGCAACAGGGCCAGGGGCCACTGTCGGCGAAGTGGGACAGGGGGTCCCACATGCCCTGGGGCCGCGTGGGTCTTCGGCCACGGCAGATCCCCGGGGGGCACCCTTCCACCGGCCCCGGGCTCGTCCCCGGGGCGGCACCGCTCCATCGGCCCCTGGCTCGTGCCCGGGGCGCTACCGCCTTCGGTCGCCGACGGCCCCGGGGTCGCGCCCCGGTCCCGGGCTCGTGCCCGGGGCGCGACCGCCATCGGCCCCGGGCACGCCCCCGGGGCGTCGTATATATCAGCTCGGCCCCGGGGCCTCTTTGGCCTCGGGCCCGAGCCTTGCCTCCGGGCACTATTGACTCACTGCCTGCCCGGGGCCCACATGTCGGTCCCCGGCAGGCTCTGAACCAGCTCGCCTCTACAGCATTAATGACGAGGCGACGGGGCACGTCGCCCCTGTCGTCCGCTCCGCCACGCGTGAGTGCCTCAGGACGGCCCCCCACGGACACCCGACTGCTGTCAGAAGCCTTTTGACTTCTGAGACAGGGGTGTGCGCTGAAGTCAAGAAGAGTCAGAGACTCTTGACTTCGACAGTGCGGACGCCTGCGACAAGACTACGGCAAGATAAATCATACCTGCTCTCTTACGTGTATTCGGCACTGTGGACTCCCCTGATTCTATAAAGGAGGATCCATGCCACGTTTAGAACAGACTCTCAGACTCTCTCAGACTCTCTCCCAGCTCTATCTGTTCCTGAGCCTACTCCATAGATACTATTCTTCTTCTCCGGCTCCGGCCGCGAGCTGAGCTCATCTTGTACACAGCAATCCACATCATCTCCACATAGCATACACACAGGAGTAGGGTTTTACGCTCCGGCGGCCCGAACCTGTATAAATCCTCTTGCCTCCTCTGTGCGCCTCTCTTCTACGTCTTCTTTGGGTATCCTTCTTCTACACCCTGACGCCGGCTTCGCCTGAGAACTACTCCCCTGGCCGAATCTCAAAAGGGGGGTCTCCCGACCTCCCGCCGTCGAGGACTCATCCTCCGACAGGTGTGATCTAGTATAAGAAATTAAGAATTAAATGTCCGAGAGCAACAACTTGACAAGTGGTTGTGCTCTAGTAAACAACTTGATAATCTAGTACTTTTGTTGCAATAACTTAGCTAGATATATGTTGTTTTGATTAACGAATGCTAGATTGGTATTTTTACAATGTCAATATATCATCACATAGCAATTATGTAAATATTATCTTACAATCTTGTATTTAATCTATAAGAATTATGTTGCTCATTCAATTTGCATCACCGGTTTAGATTTTTTATTCACCTTCTCAAATCTCAGACAAAATGCGAAATTTATACATAGTAAAATTTAATTGACTTTTAATTACTATAACAAGAAAAATTAATTATAGTTATACAAAACTACATAAGTATATTGACAAAATAAGTAGTTTCTAACTAAATGTGTATAGAAAAAAATACTCGAAATATTCAAGTTGTTAACACACTCACTTTTTAAGTTATGGTACCAAAATCACACTAACATTTTAAGTTGTTACACTAGCACACTCACACTCACTTTTTAAGTTCATATATTAGATTACACTCACGTACTAAGTTGATGTACCGTGAGTGCAATTTACACTAAAAATAATGGGTGCAGAGACAGCCACCGCTGGAGGCTTAAGCGAGCTGTTTAACAAAAAAGATTCATACAACTTTAAATCATTAGATACAGGTATTTGACAAGTACAAGATCATCAATAATATCTACAACAAGAATATCATTAGTAGTGGATGACTACAAGAACATACACTATGTTCAAGAATACTTCCGTCGTGATATACATGATGACTAGAGGAATGGTGTCCTCACCTATTATTGTCAACCAAGGTGTGGTGCTGTATAGCTTCGATTTAACTGAATGAAATTTAAAGAGAGAGATTCTATGTGTTAAGCTAAGAGAAAAGAAATATGAGAACAGTTTCATGTAAACCAGTAGAATCGTTTTTCTTTTTATCACATTATAATCGTGATGTTTTTTAAGACAGATGTACTACCGAAATTCTCTTTTTTAATAAATATAGTGCGTTATGATAGAGGTTTTACTCGCATGCCGTATCAAAGATCACACTTGTGCTGATGTGCTCCAGAGTCGTGACAGGGTCAGGGTACTCAGGTTTCCGCACCACACAAAAACAGAAAACCAACCACACACGGACGGGCACCGACACACCCGGGGTCCCGAGCGGCAGAGCACGTCGCACGCGGGCACGGCACCGGCGCATCATCGACGAGCGCCACACACAACACAACAGAGGCAGCCGAGCACGTGTCGCGCACGCGCGCATGGCCGCCCCGGTGGCCTCCGCCTCCGCCTTTCCGCCGCGCAGCCACCACGGCGTGCCCTTCGGCCGGCGGACGAGGCCGCCGTCGCCGTCATCGTCACCGTCGCCGCGGCGTTGCGCAGCGCGCCGCCTCCGGACCGTCTCGGCGCACGGTGGCGGCGGCGGAGACGCGAGGGGGATACTGGACCCGCTCGCCACGCCTTTCCAGATCCTCGGACTCGACGCCTCGGCCTCCTACTCCGCCGCGCAGCTCAAGGCCGCCTTCCGCGCCCGGGTAGTGTACCGCTGCCCACCCCATTCGTCTTCCTTGGAGCTTATTACGCGCCAAATGCTCAGTTTTAGGGGTGCCTTATCAGCTTTAGTTCTTGGTGAACCGAGCGAGTGATGGTTCACATCCGAAGAACTTAGCCCATCTTCATCGTTAGAATACCACATGCATTCTAAACTATTCTTCTTGAATTACTGTTTGGAGGTTCCCAGCTCCCACCATTAGCTTAGAGTCTAGGCAATCACAGATTGGTGTAGGATATGAAACACAACCTTTCCAACATCTTAATATTGTGTTTGTGCAAAGTCATGGCCTAAATAAAAATGTAAAATTGAGCTGAACTGTGTAGGCATGATAATTTTCCTAAACCGTCTGCAAGTTACAGGATCCGTTGCGGTCTGTCGCAACACTAGCCCCCCAGACCCCAGTGACTTGACATTGTTAGTTTCTGTTGCAGGTAAAGGAATTCCATCCAGATGTTTGCAAAGACACAGAGAATGCAGATCTAATAATGAGAAGAGTTATTGAGGCCTATGAGGTAATTGCGCTAACTAGTGTGTGTTTTGTGCATGTGTCTGGTGAGTTGCTAGCATAAGAACCGCATGTAAAGGTAAGGAACACCACGGAACGATCACAACCAACAGCGTTCATGTGGTCTTGGTTGTTTCTGAAAATGTTGCCTTTGAAATTTTATGTGTAAAGCTGGACGAGTGTCTTATCTATCTCCCATATGCATATATTATTCATTTGATGACTATTATCTCCCCCCTTCTATTCATAAGTTGCTGTTAGTTACATTGGTCTGTTTCATGTACAGATATTATCTGGTAACCAAGGAATGATGATCGAAAGGTAGAAAATACTTCCATAGCTTGAATATTGATTATATGATTCAATGCTGATTGGATTAGCCTTTTATCTAGATACACTGCTCTTGAATCTCTGACCACTTTAATGTGGACAATAGATTGGGTCTTACAGCTTATTTGATCATCGCGATCTCAAATATTTTCTGACAGTAGTGAGTGACATACTGGAATTATTTATAATTGAACACTAAACATATCTAGTGGAATTCTGGAACACATGCCATTTGAATAATGGATGATCAAAGACGAGCAGTATAATGCTATGCATGCAGCAGTGGGGTTGCCTGTGAATAACTTATAAGAGAAAAGTATAATGGTTTGGTCGATGGTACAATAGTACATATTGAAAGGTTGATTAAGCATGATTCCATTGGCATTATGTTATGCACATCTATTTGCATATTAAAATTTATTGGGAATTTTGTTATTTTGATCCACTGTTCAAGAAAGTTACTCCCTCTGTCCCCAAATGTAAGGGATTCTTGGTTGTTTTGGGGAAATTAAGGATGGAGAAAAAAGATTATGATACCCTCATTAAATAGGTGGTATGTGAGGAGTGGGAGGGTGGTTGGAGGTAAGATGGGGAGAAATTTGAATGAGAGGTTGTTGGAGGGAAAAGTAGTACTCTATAATACCTTACATTTAGGGACAAATTTTGAATCCTTCTATCCCTTACATTTGGGGACGGAGGGAGTAGTTATCTGTGAGTTAAGAGATACCAACAAGGCTTGAAATAGTCAAGTAGTAAATCCGCTCATTGCCAAATCATCTCTTAAACCACATCCTAGATTCTAAACCAAATGAGGCCTTGATGAAACTGATATGTTTATATAATCTCTGCAATTGGGTGCAGTTTTAAAGGCTTTTACATGAGGTTCAATGGGTGCATCTAAAAATACAATAGAAGGTTTGCTTGCATACGTTTTCAAGAAAAACCAACTGACATATTCATGTATTACACTATCGCAGGAGCAATGTTGACCCATTTGATGAACCTGAGTGTGAAGCTTGTGATATATTTGTGAATGAACTTCTTTGCATTGGCGCTGGTACCTTTTGCATTCATTTTGTGTCAAGTTCTGTTCTATCGTACTGCTGACCGTAGTTGGTGTCAAGGATGAGGTCTGCTGCTAATATTCTTGTGTTACAATTGGCATCTAGAGGCTAATACTTCTCTGAAATACACAATTACCCTGCTAATATTCTCTTAATTCTCATTTCAGGGAAAAAATATGTTCTGCTAATTTATGTGCTAGCACAAAAGATCCTTTTTTTTTCCTAACAATGCAGTATTATTATTTTTATAATGTGAACACATTATGTTCGGTTTCTTTCTAACCTTTGCAGAGTTATAATGTATATAAACATGGAAGTTATGTTTTATAGAGTTGGTTCAGTATAAATTACATGGATATATTTCGGCAACTTGATCTGAAAAAGACAATGATTGTATCTTTTGCAGGATGCCCATATTCTTGTGTTAAAAGGGCACCTCACGCATTTGCATTTGCAGATGACACTGGTACAGCACGTGCAATATCTCAAGGTATGCTGACCATTGCCATTCCACTTAACTGAGTGGAAGCTCTCGTAATATATTGCTAGTTTAGTGGAAAAAGTTGTGAGCAGTGGATTCATAAGCTCTCTTCTATAAAAACTTCCATTTTTCCCCTTCACATGCAGTGACAAGAATTATTTACTCCCTCTAGTCAAATATATTTGACGTTGGGAGAACTAAGCTCTCCCAACATCAAATAATTTTGACTGGAGGGAGTATCTTGTTCTATTTGAAATTAATCTAACCTTTGTTTCAGGTCATGGTAATGATTACAATGTCCAACTTGCTGTCGGGCAATGTCCCAGAAAATGCATATGCTATGTCACGCCTTGCCAGCGTATTATTTTGGAGGAAGTTCTTTCTAGGTAAATATTATGATCTGAACTGAGATGGCTATATCGATTACATGGAAAATAGTTGTGAATACCATTTCTTCACTTTCAGTTTGTCTATCATCGTCTGTCATTTACCATGAAAGTAAAAAAAACAATAGTTTTGAGTAATAAAATTGAACACAGGCCATGCTCGAGTTTTACCCATTGCAAAACAAAGTTTAGGCCATAGTTAAGTTTTAGCCATTACAAAAACAAAGCCCTTATATATAATTTAGGAGCGTGGTGATTGCAATTGACAAGAAAGAAGATCAGCAAATGAACCCATAGTGAGATGGTTCAGGTTTTGTGCCCTGCTCAGAGATGAGAGAATGTGCAAGGTCTAGTACATTAATATTAGTAGAATGTATTTACTATACTAAAAGTAGGGATTATAATACTATCTATACATTCCCTTTTTTTTATTAAAATGCGACTGCTAATCTCTCTCCCGCATGTCCACAGTGTGTTGATGACTCCATACGACCTCTCTGAAGCAGCAGTTCTGGATTCTCTCTTATCGAAAGCAATGTTCGAGAATAACAGGTACAAGAAGCCCAAAAGAGAAACAAAATCATCTTCTGATTATGTCGACTGGATGTGATCCACTCTAAAGCACAGTTAGAAGGTTCAAGATATATTGTTTATAGTGTAAATATTATTGTAGGATAAACTGTGAGTGCTAGATGTTTGATTCGACTATTAAGGGCTTGTTTGGATTGGTGGAATAACACCAATCCTTTATGAATGGGATTGAAATTGACTAAATGCCCGCCAATCCAAAGGGATTTTAATTCTACATATCCATACAAGCCCTGAAGTGTGAAGTATGGAATTGATTATATGACCAAACCACATTTTTTTCAGCCCACCTCCATTTTGTTTTGTCCAACACATTATCCATATTTTTGTACATGGTACTGGCATCCTGCAACCGGTTATCCTTTCAATCTGTATCCCAGTCTACTTATTACATCGAAATATGTATGCAGTTTTATTTGATGCTAGTAACGATCGTTTTTCAGGAACAACAACAATTATAAGTTCAAATAGCCTAGTGATAGTGTCTTTTTTTTTAAAAAAAACACTAGCAAAGTTGCCCGTGCTTTGCGACGGGCAGTAGAATGTAGTTTAGTTTTTTCTATTCCGGCTTTTCTCGGCACCCGTTTATTTTAGGTGTAGTAGTTTTTTTTATGCTTAGTGGGGTTTATTTTAGGTGTAGTAGGTTTTTTTATGCTTAGTGGGGACAGGGAACGAAACTGCATGCGCGGTGATAGGGGTGGGTTGATGGACAAAAGTTCATTTTTAAGTAGTAGAGATATACACCAAACTGCACCGATTCTAATGAGCTCGATTTACCAACTTGTAACATGATATAAAGAATTTACCCTTCTTTTTCTAGAGAAATTTAATCTCCTTTTTAACTACTCCCTCGGTCATAAATATTTGACATATAAAACAAGATTTGGTCAAAATTTGACAAATCAATTTTGTATTGGAAATTTGGAATAAGTCTATAATATTATCATTAGTAGGCAAATATACACTTCCTATTTTTTTCAAACTTAGCACTTCAGAAAATACTGGTGGTCAAAATTTAAAAAGTTTGACTAAATCTTACTATTAAATGTCAAATAATCGTAACCGCATGAAATAGTTTTTCATCTATCAGAACTTCAAAAAGCAGCGATCCCAAAAGCAAATCCATCACTCGCTGGACAGATCCAGGCCGTCCATCTCATCAGATCGCTGGCTAGTATGACGTGGCAGCCCATCCGGCCGTCCCTTCCCGAACGAAACGGGCAAGTTGCTAGCGCTGCCTCCCCCACCGCCCAAACGGTCGACTCCGCGAGTTCAAAAATCGAATCCGCTCCTCCCGTTCGCTTCTCCCCCCGAAACTCGTCGTCTCCTCCTCCTCCGCTCCCCAACCAAATCCCCAATTCCCCCACCTCGAGGCGGCGACGTGAATCCCTCCCCTCCCCTCCTCCCGAGCTCGATGGAATCGGATCCGGCCCCATCCTCGACGCCGCCGCCCTCCCCAGCTCCGGCGGCTTCTCCGTCCCGGCAGCCTCTAGGTACGTACGCGTGCTTCGTGGTTACGTGGGGGAGGAATGGGTGGGCTAGGGTTTTTGTGGATACGTGTGTCATCGAGAGGGGTTTCTTTTGGCAGGCGAGGAAGGAGGGGTCGAGGTGGAGTACGTGGATCCCCCAAGCCCAGATTGCTGCGGGGGAGCCGACCCGAACCATGCACCGCCGCCGTCGCCGGCATCTGCGGCGCCGCCGAAAGGTTCAGTCCTGGAACTTTAGTATACAGGCGAGCAGTAGGGCTTGTTTTGCTTTGTATCTGTCTCACGGTGGCAAATTGTCAGAAGAGGAGCCGGTTGTGAGCCCTGAGGAGGAGCAGACGGCAGAGGAGGAGCAGACGGCAGTTGCAGGAGGTGAAGGGGTGGCTCTTCGCAGCCTCTTGGAGGTAGGAAATTCTAGTGTTCTTACTCAAAGATCTGTTTGATTTTCGGTGCTCCGTTCTTTGCTTCTAATTTGTATGATTCTACTTCTTGCAGGCATTTGGAGACCAAGGGGATGATTCCCTCATCCCGTCGCCACGGCTGAAACAGATTGACACCCCCGACCGCCTCGCTGCTCTTCGTTTCCTTGGTACACATTACACAATGGAACATACTTTATGCTTTGCTCATGGAGGTTTTCTGCATCTAGAGTCATGATTGGAATGGGTGTTGTAGGGGGAAAGTACAACAGCTTGGTGGAGAGGTACAAGCAGCAGGTGGCTAAGTGCGCCGAGGAGTGCGTGCCTAGATATGATGGCTTGAAGAAGAAGTACACAGACGAGTGTGCAGAGCGGCGACGCTTGTACAATGAGCTCATCGAGCTGAGGGGTAACATCAGGGTGTTTTGTGGGGTGGAGTACCTGCATAGGTGTTTGTCTGCGCCCCCTCTAAGTGAGGATGAGATCTCCAATGGGTGTTCTTCCATAGTTGAGATCGATCCATCCCATGAGACCGAGCTGCATTTTGTTCCATCTGATAAAGACAGGAAGGTTTTTAAATTTGATCATGTTTTTGGACCATCTGATGATCAAGGTATGATAAATTGCATTTTGTACAGTCCATTACATGGTGTCAAACATAGTTAGGCTGCGTTCGTTAGTGCTTTTTCTTCAGATTTTTAAAACGGATTATTTGCTCCATGCCTCTAAAAATACAATTTCTCAAAAAAACTTTCTTCTGCTGCATTGATTAGACCACTTATTCTAAACTATTTATGATATTTATATTTTAAAATATTAATTTATCGTGTTAAAAAAAAACAATCCGCATGAAACAAATCTAAAAAAAAACTATTCAAACACAGCCTTATTTGTGCAATTATAATTGATTGAACAAAAAGACATTCTTGTGCTCACGGTACATTTTGAGAAATATTATGTGCTGTAAGGATATGATCATTTCTGTTCTTTAATACACTGTGATCGATGTTTTCCTTAGAGACTGTATTTGCTTGAGAGCTTGCCAGTTGTGCGGGTCGTTATGGATGGTTTCAACGTATGCATTCTTTGCATATGACAAACTGGAAACAGCAGACCTTCACCATGGAAGGGTTCCAGAGCGAAGGGTGTCAACTAAGCATTGGAGAACTATTCAGGATGTCTGAAGAAGACGCTCGTCTGTTGCATACACATTTTCTGTCAGCATTCTGGAAGTCTATAATGAAAAAATCAGGGATCTTCTTGATGAAAGCTCTGAGCAAACAGGAAAAAAGTATATTTCTTATCTCCCAATTGTTTGATAGTATTCATTTAACCCTGATTTGTTATTTTATTCTATTTAAAACCTAATATCTTGTGGTATGCAAAGGTTGGAGGTAAAGCAAAGTGCTGAAGGGACTCAAGAAGTTGTTGGTTTGATTGAAGCTCCAATTTATACTATAGATGCGTTTGGGAGAAACTGAAAGTTGGAGCTAAAAATAGATCGGTTGGAGCAACCAATGCTAATGAACTAAGCAGCCGCTCTCATAGGTGAGTCTTTTTGTGGTTATTCATTATTTTTACAATATTCCTTTAAACTAATTTAGCTTATATATTAGAATATGTGCCTATTCTTCAATATTGACAATAGATCATTCTCAACGGTTATGATAATGGTTATTTGGGATTCTGTTCTATTATGCGCTTGGTTAGGGTTTTACTGTTAGGAGTGAGCTGTTGGTGACAGGGCAAGGTGTAGGAGCTCACATCTGGTTGGTCGACCTAGCAGGAAGTGAGCGTGTGGCTAAAACGGAAGTTGAAGGAGAGAGGCTAAAGGAGTCACAGTTCATCAACAAGTCGCTCTCTGCTTTGGGTGATGTTATTTCTGCCCTTGCTTCAAAAAATGCACACGTTCCTTACAGGTCTGTAATATTTAGTATGTATAGAATTCAACATCTATCTTGTCTAGCTACTTTATGAAGTGTAGCTTCATCCCAGTCTCACCGCTGTTTTTGTTCTTTTTGCTGTCAAATAGAAATTCCAGGTTGACTCATCTGCTCCAAAGCTCTTTAGGTAAGTTCAATTATTTTGGTACTAATTATGGGAAAAGTGCATTGACTTATAGGTAGATGATTGTTTTTTACAATTCTTTTATCGAATCTTTTCTGTACTGGAATGTCCAATCAAATTAACAAATAGATATACTGCTCATGATGGTTAACTTGTTGCAGGTGGGGATTGCAAGACTCTTATGTTTGTGCAGATAAGTCCAAGCTCTGCAGACTCAGGAGAAACACTCTGCTCACTCAATTTTGCTAGTAGAGTTAGGGCTATAGATCATGGCCCTGCTCGTAAACAAGCAGATCCAGTTGAAACATTTAAGCTCAAGCAGCTGGTAATTTGATTCTTCCATAACTAAAAAATTATAATGTGACTAACTGATACTAACTGTAAACGTCATTCCAGACAGAGAAACTTCGTCATGAGGAGAAGGAAAATGCTAAGTTAAATGAGAACTTGCAATTGATGCAGATCAAGTATTCTTCTCGTGAGAATGTCTTCAAGACACTTCAAGATAAGGTATGTTGTCTAGATTCATTGCTATTCTCTTTGATGACCTTGCATATTTTATGGAACTAAATGTTGGCATAACGAATATTGTTAACAGATAAGGGAGGCTGAACAGACGTCCAAAACTTATCAGCAGCGGGTAAGTAGGATAACCACTTCTGTTTAATTCATCAGAGACTAGATCCTTCCTGCATGTATTAGCCTATCTATGTGTGACATTTTCTTTTGTACAGGTTAGAGAGCTGGAAAATGAATTAGCCAATGAGAAGAAGGCTGCTAGGGATACAGCTCGATTGTCAAAGCCACCACTTGCCCCTATGAGGCAGAGGCCACCTCTTGGAAGAATTGGCAATCACATGCCACCTTCGGCTCCTCCTCTTAGACTGAGGCTCAGCAAAGCACCCACAATTCAAAATAAAGAGAACATTCCTGTGATGAACAAAGCATCCGTCTCTGGGGCTGATACCAGCAAGGCTGTTGGCAAGGCACGCCGCGTGTCTCTTACTCCTGTGATTCGACAAATACCTCTGCAGCCCAAGAGGCGATCCTCATTTGCTGTACTACCATCCCAGAGAGAGCAGCTGTCTGTTCTTCCTGAGAAGAGATCAGTGTCCCGTCTGTCCCATCTCCAAATGCCAAGGAGATCAATTGCAACATTTAATTCGATTCCAGGAACACCATTAGCAGCTGCAGCACGTGCACCGGTTGATGGAACACCAGATGCAAGAGGAAATTTCAGGAGCATCGAGTTCAGCAGCAGCAAGTTCAGAAGCCCTCCGATGCTGGCCATGTGGAAGTCAAGGAATAACGCCTTGTCACCGCAGCAGAAGCTGCAGTTAGCATCAGGTTCCGGAAATGCAAGCAAGCTATGCTTTTCTGTTCAGAAAAGAGTGATACTAGGCTCGCCTGCTCCAGTGAGAAGCGGTCTGCTCTCTGGTACTGGCATCTTCAATCCAGCTCTGCGTGAGAAAATGATGGTGGCGAAAGCAGGGAATGCACAGCGCGTGTTCAACACCAACAGGAGGAAGTCTGTCCTCTAACTATTTTTCCAGACCAAAAGTGAAGACCAAATGTTTGGATGTTCAAACAGTGATGCAGAGTAGGAATGTTGACGATTATTTCTTTACTTAGTTGAAAGCCATCCATCTCTACTCATGGCTTTGTGTCGATAAAATGTCTCTGTACCCATTCATCAGTTTTTTCTTATAATGATTGATGTTAAGTGCTCCTTGGAAGTTTTATATTGTATAAATGCTTCATAGTTGCAGTAATCCAATTGGTACAGACCACTTGTTCCAACTAGGTAGTGGAATATGCTATCATCTGTGCATGATTCTTAGAATTATGTTTGGTCAGTACTGTTCTCATTGGTTCATTTCACAAAATATGTGCAAGTACTCAGTAAAGATAATCACATCACGATCCATCACATTGCAGATGTTGTGGCACTCAGATATATAGAGGTAGACAGCCATGGAGCATTCATGATATATGAAGACATCTCCCATGGGTATTACTTGTATTCAACATAATCACTGAATCTTGATGTTACAGTATTGGGTTTCATTAAATTGAATAATGTTCAGCCCTGTTGTCTTTAAATTAACTGGTGAAAATTCAGCGTGGTTCAAAAGAATTACAGTGATACAAGCAAAAAAGAAAGTCCTATCATCCAAAAGCTCCAGAACAATTTAACATAATCTGAAGCACAACTGTCAACTCAAAGAATTTCTAGTGGTCCTAACCTTTGGCGAAAATGTAGGATGTAAAATCATGTTGGTCAGCTACATCCTCGGAGAGCCTGACTGTTGTATCTTCCCCGCATTAGCTCGCTCTTGCAAGACTCATCGATGCTACTGTTACGACTCAAATCTTTAGCCCCGTTGACGCTAGGAACTTGAATAGGTCTCTCTAGTGCAAAAACCATCGTTTCCTTTTCCAACTGCAAGCAATAGCTTCCGAACATCTCTAAATCAACTTTCAGCCTGAAGTCCAGATTAAATAACAAATCCAGCTCAAGCCGATTCATCTCTACTGTGCTAATTCCCCCAACTCTACCATAGAATGCGTTGTTGAAAAACCTGCAAGAAAGTTATTCAGAAAGTTATTGGGAAGCCATGTAATGTGACTCTGCGCTGATGAACACCTATAGAGCACATCTTAACATCTCACCACCAGCCAAAGCAAGGTGTAAGTAATTTCTCTAATATGTAAGACTAATCAAAGGCTTAGATCATCATAGAACATACTACAAAACGGATGCACACATAATGTAACTGAATAGCAGTAGAAGGGGATTCTTACGCGTCATCTGTAAATTTGGCAGCAACCACCACAGATGTAATTAGCAAGCGATGAACACTAAGGGATGTCATGTAAACATGTGGCTGCTGTAGATATCTCTCCATGTAGATAAGGGCCAACACAAAGCAAGATGGGCTGCACTCTGAGTACTTGAAAATGCGCTCTGCATAAAGCTTTATACTAAGATCTGGAGCCCTATGACCATGAAAAATAGTGCTTGAATTCTTTATCTTATTGGAATCTAGTAAGTCTTCATTCTTCTGAACTGCTCTATCAAGATAAGTCGCCAGAAGCAACAGAACCTTGGGATATTCAGTGTCTTTTTTCTTCGACTGTGATACTGTCAAACCCAACGACAGGTAGCTCTCTTTATGTTTGTCGCTGTCATCAGTTGTCAATGTCCCCATATCCAGACATTAGAACTGTAAAGATAATGAAGTTGTTATGCAACAAATTTTCAGTACAACAGGAACTTCATACAGTTAAGGATGCAAATAACTTGCCCTGTTTTATACATTAACATAAAGAATGAAGAATATGAGATTTCGATAACTCTGTAAAGTCGCATAGGCCATGGAGGTGCACAGACGAATTTGTAGGATGAAGAGACAACAAAAGATTTTGTGAGGTCTCCCAAGTGTTCCCATAAATTTGGCAATTAGCTCTCTATGACATGCGATGTATTCAGAATGCAATACCCAAGTCGAGATACTATCTTAATAATGTGGCCAAATAGCACAAAAATGTAACAGCATGAAGCTGCTTCACAGTAATCAATGATATCAACTAGTTGGGTGTTATATCCATTTTGACACATTATGGACTATTTCCCCCCATCCAATGATCCAATACTGAGCAATATTTACCAAATTCGCTTTCTCAAAAGCAGGGCTAAGTGCCTTTTGTTATCTAAAAAAATATTTTCCAAATTGGTGTATTTTGCTTCATTTATACTAAATTCCAAATCACACACAGCAAACAAAAATCAAACGGGTAGAGATTTGGCAGGGAATGACCGCACAATGCGGCTACGTCCAAATCTATTACAAGAACTGAGCCCACCCACAAATCACGCCGACAGGTAAACTTCTGCTTCTTACACGCACCTAAATTGGTCTGAATCGACTAGAGGAAGGAGAAAAACATCGGACTGGAAGAGAGACCAAAGTCTGAATCGCATCTAAGCCCAAATGCCGCAGACTTTAGCTAGCTAGGACAGCATGCTGCCTGTAAACTCAGATCTAACACCAATTGGAAAGGAAGAGAAATAGCTAGATAGTTGGACGGGTGCATGGATTCTTACAGCTTGCTCGAGCTTCAGCTTGCGGCCTTGTGGGGATGATGCCTTGGGCTTCACGCTTGTGCTCAGGCCACAGCCTCTCACCCACCCTCTTCAACTCTTCCTTTTGGAAGTGCAAGCCGCAGGAAGCGGCTCTCCTTGGATGCTGAAACCTGGACGAACAAGATGCAGAATGAGAGAGAGTGTGTGGGGGGGTGTGGGGGTGGATTTTTTTTATATCCAGCATATGGCACGTCATCATCCGCTGACAATAATAGTGGCCATTAATATTAATGTGGCCTCTGTTTATCTGGTAAGACCAATCTACCACGATCAACCTACCAAGTATTAATAAATTGAAAATAGTTTTAAGCAAAGAAACAGATCCATGTTTAGATAATCACGTAAAACGAGGTATTTTATTAGTAAATGATTAATTAAGTATTAGCTATTACTAATTTTAAAAATGAATTAATATAATTTTTTAAAACAACTTCTAGATAGAAAATTTTTATACAAAACATACCGTTTAGCAGTTCCAGAAACATGTCCACGAGATACAAGAGAGTTTTCAGCCTATCCCGTAGATTTGAACTTATCCTTAAATATACGAAAATAACATATTTCTCGTGAAATTCCTCCATTGCTAATGAGTCTGAAAAACATAACGCATTGTTCCTACTCACTCTGTCGTATAGCAGAGTATAAGATTAGTGTTAAATTATTTTTATATCTCTAAGAGTCTAAGAGTTTACTCGATTGAAAAAAAAAATCACGTGTAACAATGCATGCACCAGTGAGCAGTAGCCGTTGGATAGATTGAAAAAGTTGTATTCCAAAAATCCTTTTATATCATCAACAAATTTTATATTCTAAAATCTCTTATATTTGTAGATAGAGAATCTTATATTTGCAGATAGAAAAAGAAGTACCTTGCTATTATTACTCTAGTTGTAGTTGCTGTCGCCAGTCGGTGGTGATAGGATCAGTCGAGAGTAGGCAACGGAGCACACAAGATTTAGGGAAACGGTCACTCGGCTAGGGCTGTCAATGCCTATCATTTGCTGGTGTTTTTATATGGTGGACGACAGAGAGGATATAGGCGAAGAGCAGCAGGAGAATTTGGAAACCGATGCGTTATCTACTCTGCACAAAGCTCGTGATCGTAGTGCTCTCCTAATCGGAAAAGGAAAAGATTATCCAAGCTGGATCAACTGCGGTGGGGCCAACGCGACATCACGTACTAATCGAAAGTGAAAGCAATGCTTTTTAGGCGGAAACTGAAAGCATGGTACTAATTTATTGGAGGGAAATCGGACAAGAAACTACCATCTCGTTCTAAAATATAATTATTTCTAGTTATAAATCTAAATAAGTATTTATCTAAATTTATAACTAAAAATACTTATATTTTAGAATGGAAGAAGTAATGGTCAGGTTGTCATCGAAACTAAAAGCCGGTGAATTTTGTTTTAACTAAAAGCCTATTCATCGAAATTTTTAGTGTTATGAGAATTCAAACATGGGTAGATGTTTATAAAATAATTAAATCTCTTTAAAGAGAAATAAACAAATCAATGATCAAATAATAATTTAGTAGTCTATATGATTCAATACAGTCAATATGTTTGAAAGGTGTTGACCTTCTTGCTTGTCACATGACAGAATCAATTAAAGCTTTATGGTGTAGGGATTCACCAACCAACTTAAACTAGATTAAGATATTTTTTGCAATCAAAATAAGCTAGCGGAGCCGATTCCGATGGATTGAGATAAACATTCTCGTGGGTGGAACGAAATTTTACGGGACAAACCTACAAAGGGGTAACTCATAGTCTCATAGCAAAGACAAACAATTTTCAGCGTAAATCGACAAAGATGGATGAACTAGGCTAAAAACTAAACAAAAAGTAAATGTAAAGCTAAAAAACGATTTAATTAGCTAAATTGGATGTTGTGTTGTCAGCTAGTTGTGTGCTGACAATTAAACCGGCCGTAATTCTTATAAAGGAGTTGGATTTGTATTCCCTGATATTTTTTCCACGCTTATTCAGATTAGAAACCAATTATGACTTATCATCTCCGTGCACACCAAAAAAAAAGCACGAGAAGACTCAAATCAGATCAGACTCAGTCTGCCAGTCCGACGCATCGACTATCGACTAACCGGTCCAACCAGCCACATACCGCCGGTTCGACCAACCCCGTATAAAAGCCTGTCTCTTTCCAAATCTGGCTTGTTTTCCTGTATGTTGTCTACGGTGCAAATTTAAGCGTTAACAGAAGGCAGCACGGTACACTCAAACACTAGTTCCTTGAAACCGAGCATTAGTGGACACCACGACACGACACACTTTGTGCCTTCAACACACACATTTGCCTATTGTTTACTGGTTTTGACAATTATATAATATGTTATTCCTCGCAAAAAAAATACTATTTTGTTACTAGCATGTTTCCAATAAAAAGACAAGTTAAAATCTACACAGCTACAGAATTATTAGGGCAGCAGAAATTATTATGCTCAGAAATTCTTCCGGCGAATATTGAAGCAGCTGACGAGATGGCGGTACCTGCTCCCGTATTTGTCCCCGTCTACCGACGTCAGGCTGGACCGCAATACATCCATCCATATGCATGTACAGTGTATCAGTATATATGGACCATGACTAGGACAAGTTGGGAGAAAACGCCAAATCTGATTAGCATTTCTGCATTGTTAACACCAAGAAGACTGATTGCAACTACATCACTATTACGTCGATCTTTCCTCTCCATCCTCCAGACACCGGCATACCACGGAGCTCTGGACTGGGAAAGTGGCCCTAAACTCGGTAACTATGCCAAGGCGAAACAAAGTAAACCTATCCCAGCCTAGGCTGGTCCGAGACATGGCTGACTATGCCATGACTCTTACCATGATGGACACTGTTTAATTGAATAAAGGATGTTACAATGCTTGTTGGTACCATCGAATGCCAATGTCCAACGCCGGAAAAGAAACTTTAGCTGTACAAGATCTCCAGAAGCGGCTGTCAGATGTGTGGTGGTGTCAAGGGTGTGGAAGGGGAACTCATGACTGCGCATTCCTGTGGCTTGGCCTTAGCGCCTTAGCAAAGAAATTGCGGAGCTCTGGGATGACACGCTGGATCAGCTGACTGGACCTGCATTGCAAAATGGCATGGTTAATGATTTCTGTTACCTAAAATGAATCTGATAGCGCAAACATTTGGACCTAGAAACAGGACACTAGGGGAGGAAGGATACCCAGGTCTGATGCAAATCTTTTCGAACTGCTCCAAGATAAATAGGACGCATGTATGTCTTAGTGACATTGCATGAAAAGCTTCGGATAAGTCGTACATGTCAGAAACGTTATCTACATTCACATCCTGCAAGACATATATTAAATCAGATCAAGGCCAGCTTTTTCAGCACATAGAACTTACCAGTAAAAATCCTAATTACCTGTGCAATTGTATATTCACAGAGACGTTTGAGGCCTTCTAATAGATACTGATCAGCAGCTCTAAGAAGGTCCTGAGAGATATCACTAGTTACCTCCACTGACCCTGTATAGATAAATCTGCATAAACCAAATCAGACTCTAGTTTAGCAGGTGTTGGCATACAAACGAAAAAAAGAATAATAACAATTACAGATACACGCATATAAGCAAGCATCCATGGCCAAAAGAGGAAGAAAGCTCAACAGCTGACTTACCTCATCATTAGTTCAAACACGTTCCATCTGATATTTGGAATTTCTATGTCTCTTGCATCCTTTTCCTGGTTAAGAAAACAGTATTCAAGTCAAAGTCATATATGGAGGTTCTTTAAAAGATAAAAATATATATATCTACAACAGGAATTGTTCCATTAAGAAACAAAATCCACAACTACCAACAAGAAAAAGAAATGTTACGCCAAGACTCACCCTGTATCCACCATCAAACATTGCACGAAATGCATCCGAAGAAGCAAGCAGGGCAATTCTATGTGCATAAAAGCGCTTTCCTGGAGACAACAGGAATATGATTTACACGGATTTAATGGAAAGATAAGAGAGCATCTAAGGTGAATTTCTGATGACGGCTAGGTTCAGATAAAGTACCAACCTTCCACCAAGAAGATAACATCTGAAAGCGTCGAACTGTTCACATATTGCTGTCCAATATAAACCTACAATTGAAGAAAAAATATTAAGTAGCAGGGATTACCAGAATTATGGATGGACCAATTGGTCTGAGTTATATCTTTGAATCAAGCATTGCACAAATTAAGTTTTACTGAGATAACCAACACCTTGTTAACAGGACTGACTGCCAATTAGGAACAGACTGCCAGGCATTATAAATTCAGATGGCAGAATATCTGAATCCTAATGCGTGCTATGCTCTGAAGGTAGAGGATAAACACAATCCATAAAAACCCACACATGCATACATACTCCGTGAGTGAATTCAAATCTAGCTAATAACCCCTTGGTCATGTCTCACAAAGTTCCTGAAAATTTTGTACTACAAATCCCCAAGAAAGGAAATGAATGCTTGGCTTGCTCAGAAAGTGAACAGCTATGATGGCCTGATGGGCACATCTTAAAAGCCACGAATCAGAAATCAAGCACAGTGCTGACTAGGACGAGATGTATTTAAATGAGTGTGATAGTGTGGTGAGGCTGTCATGCAGTAGTGAGATGAAGCACCATTTATAACAGTACTTATGACAGATGCTTGTATTAGTTAGTTTACATGTACCATGTGGGAAATCACGCTTTTGAAATTTCATGGCAACAGTGGTACTGTACCACCAATATCATGATCAAAACCTTTGAAATTGTGAGGTCAGGCAACAAGACCAAGATGGTAAAAGGCAATGCTACTGCTACAGATGAGTCCAATAATACATGGGTCTTAATAAAATATTTGGTTGTTGGCAATCTTAGGATGACATGTCAAAATGAAATTGCTAATCATAGGCTGTTCCAAAATTAACTTACGGTACAAAAATTTTAAGAAAAAACTGTTGGGTAGTTCAACTGAAATATTGCAGTAAAGTTTTGCAGCACAAATATAGCACAACAAAACATAAATGCAAGCATATCACACTTGATACGTAACCTAGCATTTCCTTTTCAACTTAATATCACATCTTAGCAACCCAATGCTTCTTATGAAATATTGCGATGAGCGTACAAGATTGCTCCTTTAGTTAATATTTTGCAACAGTTTCACAGCTATCACACAATTCACACGCTTGCAGTACTGCAACAATTTTTCTAAACCATTCTGTGTTTATCCAAGGATGTCTAGGCACCGTTCTTATTAGCTTCTAGCTTGAGCTACTTCGTTGATTTTCATGAGCATGCTTCCCAAACTGCTAAAATTTTGCAAAAATTTTCTATATAGATGCTCTTTTAAAAAATCAAATAAATCCATTTTTCATGTCTGTAATGGTTAATACTTAATTAATCATGTGCTAATGACCTGCCACGTTTTCCGTGCAGCAGTAAGCTTAAGCCTAACCTCACATTCAAACGGTTAAGCAAGTCAAGAATCTGCGTTGCATATTTAGTTATTAACAGTTATTATACATCCACCTCCAATTTCCTGTCAAAATACTAACCAAACAAGACTGTCAGGCAACATTTAGCGGGTTTTATTCATTACATAAATCTCCCCTAAACATGTACTCCCTCCAGTCCAAAATAGAAGATGTCTTAGACATGATTGTAGCTACCAATGCAGTTATTTTTGGACTCTTCTACTCCTAATTACTACTCTTCTGCATGCAAGTACTTTTGGCCACTGCCCTATGCCGAATGAGTTAATGGATGGCATTTATTGAGTTTGCTTTAGAAGTTGCATGCAGTTGGATTAATTAGGGGCAGAAGGATAATTGCTGCTCTTTTAATCCCAGCGACATGTTTTCATGTACTATGCAAAACCTTCCAGTGACTTGTTTTACCGACTGGAGGGAGTACTGTTTAGCACATTGATTATACAGAATAAAATCAATATCTGAGCATTACCACGTTGTAGTTCAGTTCATATCACAGTGAAAACGTTGAGAATAGCGCACCACAATCAACTCATAAAGCCTTTGGCATAAATAAGGAAAGGTTTGGATGAATTAAAAATCAAATTTTATACCTGAGATATTGGAGATGGAGGTGCGACATCCATTGGAGAAAGTGCTGCAGCTTTGTTCGCCAATTTGTACAGTGCTACTGAACCGTCTAGCTGATGTTTCAGGCTCACCGAAACCAGAAGATCAAGAAGCAACTCAAGACCTGAATTAATCCAGAATTTAATGAATGGTAAACATAACACAAGAGAAATAAAAAGGAGAACATTTTGGTGCATTTAAAATTGATCATACCATTATTATCAATAAAAATTGTTCTTTGGTCTTCAGGTGCACAGAGGTGTGCCAGGGCCAGAGCAACACGCCTCTGCACAGATTTTTCTCCTACTCTCATCATATAAAGCAAGTGTTTTAACACCTGTGATCATACAGGAACATAATAAACTACATGCTACAGTGCGACGAACAAAGGAAAAGCAAAATCTGGTGACCATTGAGCACAGCTTACTCGTCCATTTATCTTCTCCTCTAACCTCTTCAGGGTCTTAGCTACACAATCCTTTGTGGCCTGAAATTTAAATTGATTTAAATAAACTCATTAATGAAATTAACCAAACGATAATATGATGGCCGGCACACCTGCACAATAAATTCTCCATCTTGCAACTTTTGTACACCTCCAACTTTAATGAAGTCGGACACATAGTCCTAAAATACGAAGAGTATAATCATTTATTTTGAAGAAATTGAAGAGAGACCATTCCCTTTTCAGAAATCGAATCATTAACCTACTAGTAGAAAACAAGCTATCCACAAATAGGTTACCATTTGCTTGAATAATCATGAATTACCTCATTGTCAGCAACTCCATAAAGGGCAAATGCAGCATTATGTTGCAGAGACCCATTTTTTGAGTCTAGAAGCTTTAGAAGAGGCACCAAACCACCATTATATGCAATGCCTGCTTGGTTATGCGTGTCCTGGGAAACAAATGAACTTTGTGAATTGACTGGTGCATGTTACAATTAAGATCTTTAACATCTTTGCAGCCTAGGGCTTTGAGAAGAAAATAACTAGGCTTGTGTCTCAGATATCTGAATTTCATAACTAACATACAGAATACACTCTGTTGAGAGCAGAAAAGAATTGATAGGAAAAAGAATTATATATCCAACATGGTATATTGATGACCATTTGGACATGTTTCAACTGGTGCATTACACATCAAGCAAATTTGGGTATATGTGGAGCTTTTGGCTTACTAGGACCAAAAGATATTAGTATGATTGATGTGGATTATTCCTTGCATAAATACAGTCAAATAATCAAGTGACAGTCTCTTAAAGTTCTACAGATATATTTGCATGGGTGACTTCAGGCCGTTACTCTGCAAGAATCAGCTAATGACAAGGCCCACAGGACCATTCCCACATGCACAGATTCAGGCCTATAAAATATCCAGTGTTACTCCTCACAGGATAGTGGATACAGTGGGAGAAGCAGACAAAAAGCACCAATCTGCACAATGAACATTTGAAAGGCTCAACTGCTCAGGTGCTCAAAAGTTGGTATGAAAAGTTTGCCTGCATGGAGAATGAGCTGGGATACTTCAGTTATTCCTAATATATCATACCTAAACTGTTGTTAAGTCGCCACTGTGCCAACGAATAACAAATAGCATACATAGTAAGGAGCCTATGTCAATTCATTCAAGAGTGACGACCCATTATAATTTTCTCCGAATTATATTATTATATTTGTGCCCTAACATAGAGGCTAGAGCTGCCACTAACACAGAAATTAAGAGGAGCAAAGTTACCAAGAGACATGTCAGCATTGTTTTTTTCTTCAGTGCTGTAACCTAAAGTACACACAGTAAAACCAGCTAATGAACATAAATGGTAAGCTTTGCATTGCTAAATAAAACAGGAACTAAATTAAACCTGGGCAAGCCTCCCAAGGGCAAAAGCAGACATTTCTCTGAGTTGGACATCAGCTGACTGTAGCATTTCAATTAGAGGTCGGACTGCACCTCTTTGCACAATATGGACCTGTAAAGAGTACACATGCACAGGATGTTTAACACCGAAAAGGCAAGAAAACATCAGCTTCTTTTGATTCATATCTTCTAGAATTCCATACTTGAGCCTTTTATCGTGCACATAAAATATTTAGCAAGTATTAAAACACAATAGAATAGTGATATCTCCCACACCAGAATATTGTATCGAGGGAAATGTAATTTAAGTTTGTTTGTTGCTCTTCCACTGCATTAATTCATCATAAAAGAATTATAAAACAAGAAGCCAGCTAAAAATGAATGAAGAATCATCAATTACCTTGCAATCAGAATCAGCTGAAGCAAACTGCCCTAACAACAAAGCAGCCTCTCTTTGACTCTCTGTACAACAGGAACTGAAAAATGAACAATAGTAAGATAACAGTCAACTTAATATTCTCAATTTAAAGCGTAAAGACATAAAGTTAACCACCATTCAGAGACGTGTGTACAATGGTATCTTCACAGTAATCAAATCTATGGTGTGTTCAACGAAGCAAGCAATTACTACTGTAGAAATGTTAAAATTTCCCACACAGAGCAAACTTATATTATATTTGAGCATCAGAAGTAGGATTCAAGAAATATATACAATATGATTTACACATTCAATTATTTCCAAATACAGTTTAAAACAATGATCCTAAACTGCATATGATGATCATACCTTAATAACCCAATTACAGGTTGCAGGGCCCCTGCATTAAGAACCTCTTTCTTGATATTTGGGGATGAATGAACCAAATTTCCGATGACGCCAACCTGACATGTCAACAGAGTATTTATTAGCATGCACTATAAAAAGATAAACATAAAGGTAGTTCAAAAATTAGGTTGATACTCATGCAAGATTGCTGTAATACTTGTTGGATCAGTAAAAGACTTCATAAAGACAGGAAGCCTTGCACGTGCCAAAAGCCGAAAATTATATGAATATACATATTACTGACAAAAATACTTGATGGAGAAAACAGAAAGTAGAGGAAAGTGTTGAGACCATTCTCATGCAATTTACTTGTTCTATATGGATACCACAGGATCAAGTTACTATGCAAGACAATGAAGAGTATAGCATCTGTTAGGCTGTTAGCAGTAATTGATATTTTTGCATCATGCTTATCTTTACTATTACAAAAGAAGCTGGAGATGGTGGTGGTGGTGGCGACGTCAGCTTTGCCATCCCACCACCAGCACCATGGGATCTGTGCATAGATACATGTGTGTGTGTGTGTTTTTACTAGTTGAAGAATATTCCCTTGATAATTATATCTTTTGCACGTGTGGTTTGTAATAGAATTATTCGGAGATTGATGTTCAACTGAATATTGCATTTTTTCAAGTTTAGAACTCTGGAATAATTATTCTAAATCATTGCAACGCACAGGCATTTGGCTAGCAATGTCTATAACAGTGGAACAGGTCAATAGGTCATCAAATTTGTTGATCCATGCAACAAAAGTTCTTGAACTTCAATATTAGATTGGCAGGTCCCCTCAAATTGCTTATAGAACCAGTTAGTCAGATAGGCCCATCCTCCAGTCAAGTGCCAGAAGTAAGCATCCTTACCTATGTAATTGCAGACCTTAAATTCGTTTTACCAGTCCAACAGCCTAATATGTCATTAAACCTGTGGATTGACCTAATTGACTCGGTTCACCAAGTTCATTCTAAGTTTTCAGCATGCTTGTTTAATACGCTTTAATATGTTCATGCACTAGGTTTATTTCATGTAATCAGGCATAGTAGTCCATAGCTCTCCATGTAACACATAGTACCATATGCAATGTTAAGTTGTAGACAGGGTTCAAAATAACAGTCTACGCTTGTTACCAATTCCCCCATGAATGTAGGTAGCATTGCAGCTACCAGTTCCCCCTATGTTATTTTGGAGTATAGCTGATTGATTTGGTTGTTATTTGTTATCATATGTTGTTTGGAGGCCGAATTAGTAGAAAACTTTAATCAAATTCAAGAAAAGAACCACATTAGGATAACTGCTGACTCAAGATTGTAGGTAACAAGAAAATTTGCAGCACTAATCGCATAATCAATACATACATATCAGTCAACATCAACCTTAGCATAGAAGAGTTCCAACAGAGAACTGCAGTTCATAATTCACAAAAATAAATTCCTAGTGTCTTACTGCTTCGTAGTGAATCGCAGCATCCTCTGATCGAAGCATTAATATCAAAGTTGGCAATGCATTGCAATCAACAATCTGCATGGGGGAAAATTACACAAAAGAGTAGTATGAGTAAATATCAATGCAACTGTGCCACTATGGTGTTAAAAAACTATCCTACTGCTGGCTTCATTATTTTGAAAATTTTGACATCTCACCTGGCTTTTGTTTTCATCATTTTTGAAAGCCAACGTCCGCAAGGCCCCTGCGGCTGCCCTCTGCACCTTAAGATCCTGTGATTCTAGCAATTCAACAAGAGGTGGAATTCCACCTTCAATTCTGCAGTAAACCAACATATAAAACATCATTAAGCAATAAAAAGTTCCCTGGTTGAAGGAGCATTAGACAATCAACAAAATGTAGAAAAAAAACCTGACACAAGTTTTGATGTTGCTATTTTCATGAGCTAGATTGGTGATTGCATCAGCTGCTCTCCTGATAACACTGTTAACTGCCCTCAAGTTTGTAGCATTTTTGTGCCTTTTTAGAAGATTCACCAGCAGTGGTAAGGCACCGGCGTCAACTATAAGTTGTTGATGTTCAGGCTGTTATGCAAACACAGTACGTAATTAATGACTAAATTTCTCAAAAGTAACTTAGGTCAAAAACATACTACTGAGGTCATGCCCCAAAACATCAATTTTCATGAATTGCTTAATGGGAGCTAGGGAACATGAAACATGTCTACATAAATACTATAGTCAAGTTCCTAGGTGTTAATATCTTGAACAATTGTTGTCCTCATGTTAAATTTTGCTAGATGATGGAATATCCAAAGCTAATCCTATAATTTGGGTTAAGAAATGAACATTTAAATGACTTTAGCTGAGAAAAATAACACTAATTCAATCAATCAGAAAGAAATGGGGAAACTACTATAGAACGAATGGGAAACCTTTACTGCTAGGAGGCCTAGAGCGAAGGCAGCCCCCTTCTCGACCTCGTGCTCGAACGGGCGAGGCTGCTGCTCCTCCTGCACCACCGCCACGGCAGGCGGCTCCTTCAGATGGCACACCAACGCGGGCACGGCGCCGCCCTCTACGATCACGTTCACAACCTCCTCTGCGAAAAAAACACAACACGACACCAGATCCGCCTCAGCTGAACAGGCCCGGAGCGGGTGCGGAAAACCACGGATCGGCGCGGTGCGGCGCGGGTTCGGGGGGAGATGCTACCGTTTTTGGCGAGCTCGGCGAGGACGTGGGTGGCGCGCTTGGCGGCGGCGCGGTCCGCGTGGCGCCAGGAGAAGCACCGGTGGAGGGCGTCGACCTGCGTGCGGACCTCGCGGGCGAGCGCCGCCTGGGAGTGGCGGCAGCAGATCTCCGGCCCGGCCGAGCCGTCCTCCTCCTCCTCGTTGTCGTCGTCGGCGCCGGCGCTCCCGAGCGACGACGGGGTGGCGGTGGCTGCGGCGGCGGCCGCCGCCGCAGCAGCGGCGGCGGCAGCGGCCGAGGCGGAGGCCGCGGCCTCGTCCTCCAACTTCCTCTTCTGCCCCTTGCGGCGCGGGCGATGCGGCGGCTGCTGCTGCTGCTCCGCCTCCATTAGAGGGGGGTGGACGGCGAGGGGGAGGGGCTTGTCGGAGGTTGAGGAAGAGGGGGGGCGGAAGCAAAGTGTGTGCGCGCAGCGAAAAGAAGGATTTATTCCGTGATCGGTAAAAATTGAACAATTCGTAGTTTTTACCGTGAGAGTTTCCTCGCTGTTGGAAACTTGGAATACTCCTGTATTTATTCTGATCACACCTGCCTATAATTTTTTTCCCTGGGATGAAAAATGTGAAATGCTGCAGATATATATGTATCACTGTAACTTTTTTTTTCTTATCTTGTTTAATTTGAAATAATTTTAACATGGAAATAATGGTAAGTTGAAATCATAAAACCAGATAACCTTTAGCCAAATAGCAACCATGGTCCCTCATCTTTAACAATATATTTGATCCGTACTTCCATGCCCCACAAGACCCCTTGGAACAAAGGAAAGCATAAGAATTTTAAAGTGTTTGTATCTTATAATAAAAAAAATAATTATATAGTCCTTTCAAACACATACTAGGAACGATCCTCACCAATTCCTTTTAAATTTCATATGAGACGAGCTTTTATATCGATTTATTTAACAAGATAGATGAGTGCGTCCGTGAAGATTCGAATGCAGGCCATTGGGCGCACAACGGCAGCCCCTGCCCGTGGTGCTACGGCACAGTTCTCCTCCCGTGTGAAATGATAGTTTTACTTATGGGCACCACCTATATGCCTCACTCATGGGCACCCATATGCCTCCACTCTATTTGATGGAAATGAAAGGGGACACCGGTATGTATAATGTGCTACACTTGCACGCTGGTGTTGCTCCATTCCTCCGAAGTCTGAAAGGAGAAACATTCACACATGATTTAATTTAACAAATCACAAAATTTTATTGCATATCAATGCATAATATTGCATTTATGGTCTAACTACATGGAGGGAGAATGAATGTCATGTGCTACACAGGGGACACATGCCTGTCATTCAGCTTAAGCTTTTTTGGCACGCAAAATAAAAAAGATTATTAGCATATGATTAAGTATTAGCTATTATACTTAAAAATAGATTTATTTGATTTTTTAAATAAATTTATATAAATTTCTTAAAAAAACATCTTATTTAACGTTTTGGCAAGCGTACTTATAGAAAACGAGATAATAAACTTAAGGCAGTGTTTGTTTGTGCTTATGAAAGTGGCTTATAAGCCGCACGCAAAAGAGAAATACCATTAGCATATGATTAATTAATTATTAGCTATTACAAACTTAAAAATAAATCTATTAGATTTTTAAGAGACACTTCCATATCTTTTTTTTAAAAAAAAACGCATCATTCTACTAGTTCGGAAAGCATACTCATAGAAAACGAGAGAATAGGACACCCCCGTAAAACCATCTGAACACTGTCCAAGCTTCTAAGTTGTTTCAAACACTACCTTAGTCATTAATTTGGCTAGTTGAATCAAAAAGCAAACACACAATCCATTGCATTGCTCCTCTGCTTCATTCTCTCTTGTTGGGACATTGGTAAGTTATTGCAGCTCTTTTTTGCTGCAGGATGTGCCTAGATGACTTACCTTGTCTAGGACTCTTTTTAAGATAGTGTATGCAAAGTTGAGATTTAAGATTGAACAGTAAGCTAATTTCTTTTCATAATTGAAACTATTTTTTTATTTAAGATACTTACAGAATTTCTCAAGACAACTTTTGGATCTTTGGATTGAGGCTGGAATTGGAATTTTCTAGGCTCGTTTGGATGTTTTAACCAAATCTTGGATTCTTTCTCTCTTCAAATTCCTCAAAACCGCTTATCTGTTTGGCTGGAATTCAGAAATTCAAACACAATAGCTAAACCCATATTCTCTAAGTCGTCAACTATGGTTAGTGGTTCAGTCACCATATAGATCTTGACAAAAGCAAACGACCCAAAGCCGAGCATGTCTGACATCTCTGATCATTTGATCTACAGATGATAAGCCACGAAAAAAATGAATGAAGTAAACAATAAATAATTTTTAAAAAAACTTTTATATTTGTGTTATTAGTGTTTTAAAAGAGAATATTAAAAAATAGACTACGATGAAATAAACCAACTCCAAAACTAAGTAAATAATAGACTACGATGAAATAAACTAACTCCAAAACTAAGTAAAAATTTAAATTTTTGTTCTGGCTAATAGGCTAACAAGCAGAAGCAGATGAGAGGCAGTTTGCAAAAACAGTCTAAATACCACCTTATCTATGGGTATGAGCTAGTGATTTGGACTTTCTGAAATCAGTCCTGGGTGCTGAGTGCATTGTTCCTTTTCTTTTCTTGAGATGAAAGCGTGTTATTTTGGTTTGTGACTCCCATGACTCCATGAGGGGTTATCAGGAACGAGTACGGCTTGGACATCCGATATTTGCCAAATATCAGACAATGTTTTACCACATGTTAAAAAATGTTTCATCGTTTGGATGAAAATGTTTCAATAAAATGCAACATTCAAGAACTATCGTTGGCAACACAAAGACATCAATATATGTAACATCCAAGCAAAAACACAATGAAACACAAAGTACAACAATGGTGAACAATGGGTTGCAACATCGCCCAAATCCCAAAAAAAAGACCTACCTCAGCCGAGCAGACCTGGTGCACGCTGTCGTCCGAGGCGCCGCCGCCGCCCAGGCCTCATCCGGTGGTCCGATGGTGGTGGCGGCGGCCTCCTTGGCTCCTTCACCCTTGGCCTAATGCCGCCACCCTTGGCCCAGATCCAGTCGACGGCCACGCATGGCAACGAGCACGTCTCGGCTTCTCCATCCCGGGCCTAACGCCACCCTAGGGTCACCGCCGTCACCAACACCCGGTGGCTGTTGCCGCTGCCGCCTAGATCTAGCCTGGCCTCGGTGCCCGATGCGTAAGGAAGATGGAGCGGATAGGAAAGGGGGAAGGGAAGGAGAGAGAGGAGAAAATGGGAAAGAGAAAGAGACACGAGTGGGAGAGCGAAGCGTGGCCCCAAGTGAAGTGTTCGGAGCGTCCGGGTGCTCGACCCGAAGCATTCTTGGGGGTTTTATCAAGTCTTATAAGAACACAATAAATCCAAGCTACAATTTAGAAGTAGCCTGCACTATGATGTCAAGCCATGACCCTGGTGTCAGTTTTACAATTTGTATGTTTATATTTTTGTGCGCGTTGTTTTCTAATTAACCCGGTAGAATAAAATAAATAGCAAAGAAAAACCAAATTAGGAATATGTCATTTTATTCGATGGCATATCAAGAGCAGCTAGCGAGTTGTCTGGCCAACATCCATCTCGGGATAACCATACCAAAGTACAGTAGTTGTGGATTAAATATAGCATGTACTCACAAGTCACAACACACTATGATTAAGGCATATTTGGCCTAAAACACTTTAAAAAGTTTTAGTCAGGACATATGGCTAATTGTATTAATTGGATGTGTAAGTGACATACGGATAAGTTATATTACTTATTTTGAAATTGAATTGGTCTCCAAAAAACTAACAGTGTGCAAAAGAATAACATAATTGCTAAATAACTTCCGACAGACTTTTGAGGATCATATGCATGCGTGCTTCCCTACTAAGCTATAGAGGACTTTGTGTAATTACATGCTAATTACATTGTAGTTACACTATAATTATATTGTAGTTATATTTGAAAGATTGTTAGGGGGTTTTCTATCGAATGTTAGATAGGCAGTTCTAAAAAGAAAACTTAACTCCCAAGCAAGTAGTGATATTTGTACTAGTTGGCCAATAACAATGTACTAGTGTAGCTAACAATGTAAGACTTTAGTCCGGCGACACTCTTGTTAGCTTTAAAAGTCATGCAATTGCACTCTAGTCCTAGAACCAAAGGATCTAAAAATGGGCGCGAAGCTCTCCTAAGTTGAAAAGGCACCTTTGTTGATCATTAAGCTACTCCTCCGTTTATGAAATCATAATATTTTTGGCATCGATGCGGTCATCACCAAGTTCCATAAATGTTCCATAAAACCTGACAAAATTTTAGTATAATGAAAAAACTTTTTGTCGTTAGATAAAATCCTAATCGTAGTATCTGTGTATATACGGTGTATTTGTATGTGTAGGGTAGGATGGTATGAAGATGCAAACGAAGATGTAGTGAAAGCAAGGGAGACCGAGATTTTTATACAAGTTTGCCCCCCTGGCAGGTAATAGGCCTACTCCTGTTTGGTTGGAGGCTGGTGTTTTTCACTATATCAATCTCATGAATACAAAGTATGGGGTTGGAAACTCTAGTCTAACCTATGACTATATTGGTGAGAGCCATTGTGAGGTGGTCAACAGTTAGCTATTGTTGGCTTCCTCGAATGTTGACTTGATGAGACTGGATGTGACTCGTACTATCTCTCTTTGGATTGTGTTCATTTGTCCTCCCCTTCTAGGAGACCTTGTATTTATATCCTTGGGTACCCTCCTATCCAAGTAGAACTTGAGAGACAAGTCAAAATACGAATCCAAGCAGTTCTGTTCATCCCCGCATAGGGTTCTGTCTTCCTTTTGTAGTCAGGGACTTCTTTCTTATCTGGGAGGGGGGATGTCTATCCCATATTTGAGTATTTGTTTCCATATAGGATATGGTATGTGGTGTCCACCCCATGTATGTGTACGTCTTTGGAGTATCCCATATTTCTATAGACACTTTTGAACCACGTCCAATCAATGACTGTTTGATCTACATGCCCCTCTTTCAATCTTCTTTCTCTCAACTCTTTCACTAGCTATCTGTCAGTGTATTAAATATGGGATACCCCACATACGTGCAACCTCGATGGAGTACCACATACCAAATTCTATGCGAAAATAAACCCTGTACACATAGATAGAGTTTGGAGCAGATAGGGAAGGTGTCCCCGATAAGAAAGGAGATACATAGTCCTACTCGGGCCCAACCAAGACTATTCAGATTCGTATCCTAACTTTCCTCCCTAGTTTTACTTGGATAAATGGGCATCCGAGAGTATAATATAAATACAAGACCCCCAAGGGGGGAGGGACAAGCCAACACACAAACCACATACCCCCAATGTCATCGAGTTAACATTGGAGGTGCTCGAAGACAGCTAGCCGTTGACCACCATACCCAAGCTCTACATTGACATAGTAGCAAACCAGATTAGAGTTTCTTTCCTATACTTTGTACTCACGAGATTGATACAGTAGAAAGCACCAACCTCCCGGCCAAACAGGAGTAGGGCTATTACCTCTAAGGGGACCAAACCTGTATAAAAATCTTTCTCCTTGCATATTTATTTGGATCTTCATATCAGCCTTACTCTACGTCCTCAAATATACCGTATATACATGGATACTACGGTCGGGTACCAATCCATCGACACTATCTTTGTCTTACAACACCTTAGCTCATCCACCTATCAACCCATGCCAATGAGGTGGTCTACGAGAAACTAAGTGCATATTGAGGACATCGAGCTTGTTGGTCCCCATGTGCCGGCGACATCCTTTGCTTGGGTTGGTTGCCATATAGCCACACGCTCGTGACCCCCCGTACGCCAAGATTGAGGTCTACCACGACTAATCGAGCTCCATCATGACTAATCGACTACTTCTTGTCGACAGGGAGGTGAGGTAGCATTGAAATCAACCTATGCCTTTTTAGACATTTGCCCGCGCCGGGTGTTTAGATGAGGATGCCGCTATTCGGCACATATGCAGGAGACTGTCAGGAAGCTTAGGGAAGGAGAACATGATGCTTGACATGTGGGCCTTAGAGTATTTATGTTCTACAAACGGTCAAACGTCATTGGCTCAACAATTGGCTCGATGGTATTAAATTTTAACTGTGGAGTGACACCATGCGACTTTTAGGCTGAATTAATGGCGTAACCTAGTTAAAAGAACAATAGTAGATATACAAAACCCGACAACCCTAGTGGCGTTTATGCAAATTGCCCTGCCATTTAATCTTGTCTGTTATTACATGGCTCTTGTTTGTATGTGTGTAACCACTAATTCTCTATGGACCAATGGCTACTCTGTCAACTGAATCCCCCATACTCATGATACTATCAATGTGGAAATATCGGCATAACAACTGCACAAACAAATATTAACTCTCCATTTAGAGCAGGTACAATAAGTCCAGTAAGATGGCTACAAAATTCTTCATGTCATCTAAATCTTGCGTGGAAGAGAGAGAGGAAGGGAGAGAGAGCCAAGCGGGCACTTATGCAAGCGCTAGCGCTAACATGGAAAAAGATGCACTATCGCCTACTTGCATTAGACCAAAAGCACTCATATTGTTTGTGGACCCAGGTGACAACACACAAGAGGCTGTGAATTGAGTAAGGGGGTGTTCGGCACCACGTTTTGCCCCAGCTTATTTTTTTTGGATTCCGCGCGCACGCTTCCCAAAACGATAAACGGTGTGTTTTTTGCAAAAATTTTCTATATGAAAGTATCTCTAAAAAAGCAAATAGATCCATTTTTTAACTTTTAATAGTAAATACTTAATTAATCACGCGTTAATGATGTTTTTCGTTTTACGTGCGGCTTATTTAAGCCACCCAATAAGCACTTAAGAACACCAGCTAAGTTGGTGGCATGCATCATTAAATTAAAATATAAAGAAAAGCATAGGCAATTTTGTAGAGAAAATCTATAGACTAGCTATTGTACCCACTAGACTTTTGAGTTAACTCTAATAGCTAATATATTTATTTTTAGAGCTAACTATCGGCTATATTAGTGTACTTGCTCTTATAAAAGACGGTACTAAATCCATGCATATGGCTGCTTGGGGCCTCCATCCTTCTGTAATATCCGAACTAGAAGATGCGTGCTAACATACCACACGGCACACACCTTTGGTATCCCGCCCCCAGCGCCCGCCCCCACCCCCGCGGGGGTGCCTGGTTGCGTGGCACAACTTCTACACCATTGATTAATTGATAGCCCATCATTTAATTCTTCTTTACCTTCAGTGTAGATCCACCCAAAAAGCTAGAGATCGATCGGCTTTTTACTGTTAATAATTTAATTTTTTTTTAATTTACAAAACTATTTTCTAATTTTTTTTTTGCAGAAATACCCTCTTGCCGCCGTGGGCCAGGGCGGTATTTAAAAACCGCCGTGGCCCAGGGCGGCAAATGGCCTGGCCGTTAGTGGGCCATGATGGCGTGGGCCGCTGTTAGCCGGGAGGGGCCACGTGGGCTTGCCGCCGTGGCCTAGGCAGGCGAGCCCTGGGTGAGGGCGGTTTTTAGCCCTCCCCTATAAAACCCCTTCGCACACTCGCCAACACGTCATTTCCCCCTTCCGCCTCCAGCGTTCGTCCGATAGAGCTGAGGCAAAGGAGGAGCAGTACAGCGGCAAAGCCCTCGCGGATTTTTGAGCTGAACCTAGGTATTTTTTGCTCTCCCTCCATCATGTAGTCAATTTTTTAGACAAGTGTTAATTAGTACTAGACGCGTAGTGTAATACCCGACATAGTATGAAAATATTAGCGGTTTAGCATAACCATCATTAGTGTTAAATTTATTTGACCATACTAGAAAAACATAGCGGACAGGTAGTAAATTGTAGATATTTTAGAAATAAATATGCTCTGTCATGGCCATCGTTGGTATATGTCATTTCAACACGTTAAATAAACCTAGTGTATAACTTTATTAGCGCCACTGGGTTAGTTTGTAAAATGTAGAAACGGTAATGGTTTGACTCATACCTATAGCCTTTTTATGGAACGAATATTGATTAGTACAGATTAATAACTGTAGTGAAAATCTTTTTTGTCAACAGAAATAGCAAATAGAGTTGTATTCGCGATATATCACGGTGAAGGAAATGTCAGAGAAGGACAATATGTGGTAAATTTATCGGAGTTCAACGTAGTACAAAAGGGAATTATAACTCCAGCTGAGAGAAGTTTTTCTGGAGTTTACAATTGGTTAATGAGGGGATTCGGAGTAGATCCTCAAGTAAATGCAATTACGGTGTACGCACTGGTTAGCTGGGCTGTGGAAGGTTTTTGGTAGGAATTGATGCCAATAGATTCGACGGCTAGCTGGGTATTTTTTGTGGAGAGTGCACTGCAGCGAGGATGGGCACCTAGCATCCTAGTGGTAGTGCATGACAGGTTCAGCATTGATCAGGCTGGTCCAAGTACAGCGGAAGGGCCCGATGAAATAGGGGAGCAAAATGAGGCAGAAAACGAGGGTGCCGGAGAGGAAGGAGGCCAAGAAGACATGGGACCGGGAGGGTTTGCAGATGAAGGGGAGAGACACCCAGGTCTAGTACAGGAGATGAAAATTGAAGACTCAGAACCTGAGCATATGGAGGATGATGATTCTTCGGAGGACGATGTATACCCGGCAGAATGGGACAACGAGGACTTCTCCGGACTCGTTGTCTCAGAGGGGCACACTGTGCCATTGGAGTATCGGCAGAATAAAGTGGTGCAAGGTGCTAGGTACGCCGAAAAAGTACAGTTGACAGATGCTGTGAAGATGTGGGCCGTGTCACTTGGGAGGGAGTTCTGGGTATCAAAGTCCACCAGATCAGTGTACGAAGTGAAATGTGCAAGTTCAAGCGATGGATGTCCCTGGAGGATGTATGTATCCAGGAAGAAATATGACGACTATTGGTCCGTGTCAATCGTGACGGAGCACAACTGCCATCTTCCGGGTGTTCAGAAGTACCACAGGAACATATCATCTGCATTCATCGCTTCAGAGCTGTATTTTGCTGTTGTGGAGAACCTCCGGTTCGAGCCCAAGTCAATTATCAAGCGCATCGAGGAGAAGTATAAGTACACCATTACATATGCCAAGGCATGGAGGGCCAAACAGAAGATAATTGAAAGGAGATTCGGCTGTTTTGAAGCTTCGTACAATAATTTGCCTCACCTACTGGAAACCATATGTGCGAAGAATCCTGGCAGCTACTCCGAAATCAAAACTTTCCCATCGTTAGGAAATCCTAGGTAGAGCGTCCTTCAACGGGCCTTCCTCTCTCTGCAGGCATGCATGTTTGCATTTCTTCATTGCAGGCCTATTCTCTGTATCGACGGCACATTCCTAACTGGAAAATACAGAGGGCAAATGTTGCCGGCAATCAGAGTAGACGGAAACAACCAAGTGTTGTCCGTGGCCTTTGCCTTCGTTAAGAGCGAGAACACAGAGAGTTGGTACTGGTTTCTGAAGCTGGTTAAGGAAAAGGTGGTGGGATAAGGCTAGAGGTATGTCTCATACATGACCGTCATGCAGGGATGCTGCGTGCAATTGAGGAGCTGCGAAACGGCTGCGCAGACAAGGGATACCCTCCGGTGTGAGAAGATGTAAAGAGCAGATGGTGCATGCGTCATATGGGCGCAAACTTTTATAAGCAGTTCAGAAACAAGGAGCTGATGGCCATGTTCAAACGTTTGTGCGCCCAGAATCAACAGAAGAAGTTCAATGAACTGTGGCGGAGACTTGATGAGCTGACAGCCAAACATAGAGGCGAGAGTTCTGCAAGACTCGCAGCTAGAGGTGTTGACGGCCCTGAAGCTCTAGGTGCACTTCCCACCGATGACGGTACATTCAGAAGGAGGCCCGGTTCCTTGGTTAGCAGATTTTTGCAGTGGATCGAGCACGAGCGGAAGGAGAAATGGGCATTGTTGTACGATGAAGGTGAAGCAAGATACGGCATAATGACCACGAACCTTACAGAGGTCTACAACTGGGTCATGCGTGGTGTGAGGCAACTCCCCCTTGTTGCCATCGTGGAGTTCATCCTACATGGAACACAGACGTACTTCCACGACAAGTGCAGACAGAATGGCCCATCTATGGCTGATGGAAACCTTTGGTTCGGCACCAAAATGACAGAGTACCTTGAGGAGAAATGCAAGAAGGCAAGAGAGCACCGAGTCCGAGTGCAGGGCACACGAGAGCGTAGATTTGAGATATTGTGTGCCGACAGGTCCAGGCGTGGCATATTCGCAAGGAAACCTGTGCAAAAGTGTGTCCTAAAGGAAGATGGGACATGCAAGTGCTCCTGCCGGAAACCAAGCTTGTACCACAAGCCCTGTTCTCATGTCATTGCCGCTTGTGGGGAGTGCGGCATTGATGAACGCCAATATGTGTTCCCGTACTTTAAAAAGGAAGCAATCATGCATACATGGAGTACCGAGATTTTTGGTTTCGGCATCATCAGCACTTTCACTGAAGACACAAGCCCAGTTTATTACATCCCTGACCCGACGAAGGCAAGGAACAAGGCAGGCCGCCGTCGGACACGGAGGATTCGCAATGATATGGACGAATCCGAGGCCGGCGTTAGCGCTAAACGTTGCAGTAGGTGTGGAGAGGAGGGACATACCTACAAGAAGTGCACGAAAGACGCCGAGGCCCCAAGTGCAACGGAAGTTCCTGTGGAAGGATCAGGCGCCGATGGAAGGCGGCCAACTAGGGAAGGCACCACTGATAGGCAGCATCATCGCAGGCGTCCTCGTGCACCTTCGGGTTATGTTGTGTAGTATAGCCGCTGGTTGCTGATGTAATCTCCTGTAATGTGTACCAATCTGCATGTATTGCTATCTGATTTTCGTTTTAGTGTGGGCCAGATCGGCGTGTCATATCTATTGTCGTCTGTTGAAATATGCTCTTTGTTTTCACTTTGCCAGTGTTGGCCTTTTAAAAGTACTTTGTTGTCTATTAATTTTCTGACTGTAATGCACTATGTTTAATTGCGCTAATCCGTTCTACTTCTTTTTCCTTGCAGGTATGGACTACCAGACGCCTGAGCTGCTGGATCACGCCACCGATCAGACCCATCGGTTGTTTCTCTCAGCGGTGCAGAACCTCCAGCTCGGTACCTTACGTCCTCGACCTTCTAGGCGACTCCTTTCCGTGGACCTTCGGTTCACGACTAGGTACGTACGAACGTTGTATTGTGAAGCTGTATATGTGAACTTACTAGCTTGCTTTGTTTTGATTGTCAGGTTGCGGGAGGCAGGCCTTCTGCCGCTGTGTAGGCTGGTAGCAGCCGCAGTGGACCCGAATGACCCGGCGAAGAAGTGGGGTATCGACCGGTCGCTGATCACAGCTCTTGTGGACCGATGGAGACCGAAGACCCACACCTTCCACCTCCCATGCGGTGAGATGGCCCCCACGCTGCAGGACGTCAGCCTCCTCCTTGGGCTGCCTCTAGCCGGCGATCCGGTGGGCCTAGTTGACGGGCTCCAGGCGTGGCGGGACGACATCCTGCAGCGGTTCGCCCCGGTTCACCGTGCTCCGGGGCTTCCCCTCGTCAGCGAGATCTCCCCATACACGCATGCGGGCCCCCCTCAGGCTTGGGTACTGAGCTACACGGTAAGAACACTTTCTTGTTGTTTTATGTTCGTCCTTTAGTCCGTACTAGAATTACAGTGTCAACTTCCTTATATGTTACTGCAGTCTGATCAGCTAGACCCGGAGGCCGACGCGTACTCACTGCAGAGGAGCCTGGAGGCGTACCTGTTGTGGCTGTTCAGGTGGGTGATGTTCTCCAACTCGCACGGTCACGCAGTCGACAAGGGCTTGATCCCTTACGCGAGGGAGATAGCCGACGCCGAGGACGGTGCTGTTCCCCAATACAGTTGGGGATCGGCAGTCCTTGCCGCCACGTACAGGGGTCTGTGCGACGTCTGCAGGAAGACCGACCCAGAAGCGGTCTTCATGGGTTGTCCACTCCTCCTACAGCTCTGGGTGGCAAAGCGGTTCGCGATCGGCCGCCCCGTGGTGGACCACAGTCCGTACGAGCCGATCCTGTACGTGGATGTCCCACCGGAGTACTATCCGACGATGGGGACGGTGTGGTGTCGTCGTGAGGTATGTTCGGTGTTAGAACCGTCTCGGTTTTTTATGTTACTTGGACTAACGAGAACTCTTTACCTGTTTGTAGTGTCGGTACGCTCACGTGCAGGTGCAGAAGTCGTACCTAGACTTCATCATGGAGTTCGACAGGATCACGGACGACGATGTTATCTGGGAGCCGTACAGCGCCGAGGCGGTGATGGCGCGTGCGTCGCTTGGGCTATCGTCCCTCTGCACCAGGGACCAGGTGTACTAGCTGACGATGATGCCGATGTTGTTCGACATTTCTGTCGAGCCGCACTGCCCGCAGCATGTGATGCGGCAGTTCGGTATGTGCCAGACCTTCGGCCATCCACAACTCCAGGCCGTACCGCCTGACGTACTCGCGCGGGCACGTGCGAGCATAGCCTAGGAGGACGAGGAGGCGTACGGACTAGGGGCTATTGTTGTATTTATTTATTTATAGGTCTCGCATAACTTGTTGTATCGGTAAAATGTAATTATCATTTCTGAGGTTCTGAGGTTCAGTTCTGAGGTTGAATTTTGGTTCTGTTTTCCAACTTTAACGGAACTTCCGTTGATCTTGAGCGTAAATTCTGTTGTGCCTCTCTGCTAACAACCTTAAATGGAACTTTCGTTAAAGTTTACCGGAAATTCCGATCAAACGGATATTCTGTCATACTATTACGGAATATCCATTGTTTGCAGATTGCTTCCGCTTTAGTTCAAATTTTTCATGTCCATACTCACCCCCTCTAGGCTCGATCCCACCCTTCAGATCTGACCTTTCACAAATATTTACAACAGTACTCCGTCCTGTTTGTACCATTTTAAAAGGACAAACCACTTTCGGCGTATACTATGCGCGAGTATGGACCACCTTTACTTGCAAGATATAGGCCCCGCGTGCGCCACATTACGACAAGCGAGCTTTCGGCGCGTCGCTTTAGTCATGCGTCGTCACGGGCATTCTGAATACATGGTCGGCCACTTCAACCGCTTTTTGCATATGCATGTCCCTTATATTTTGACCTGTACATCTCATAGGGAAATAAACGCACGACAACCTATATAAAAGCACCATTATAGTAGCAGAGGGCCTTCACCCAGCCCCTCGGGCAAACTTTGCACCGTTTATGAACTACGGCAACTACCTGCCTCACTAATTTTCTTTTCTTCTTGTAGCAGCATCGAACAATGCCTCCTACACCTCTTTTCGTGGAGGATTGCAACTGGCGATATTTAGGTTTCGCTTTGGTACTGCCACCTTGGGCTGAACGCTCGATATACCTTTGTGGTGACCGTTGCCGGCTACGCGTATCTCATCAGGAGGAGACTTACGGCTGGAGATACTTCGAGTACGTGCACCGGAGTCCCCAGGTACGTATTTTAGTCAAGTCTTTGTCATATTCGTTTTTACGCCTACGACTCTTACACCAGGATATTTACCTTAACAGACCGAGGGAAGATATTGCGGCTTCATCGAGTGGATTGACAACGACAACCCGGAATATGACTACCTTCCGTTAGACAAAAGCATGGCGCAATACATAGCCAGGAGGGCGGAGCACGAGCAACGTCTAGAGCTAGAAGGGGCAGACTGGAGAAATCGACCTCTCGGACTACCGCGATGGGAGGACCGTCCAATGTGCGCTTGTGGTGATCGTTGCCAGGTCGTCAGGTCGAGAAGGCTAGGAACTCTGCGACGCAGAAGCTTTGTTTGTCCGAACATTCTTGACGACGATATCGATGTAAGTTCAAGCTGCACCTTACTTCCTGCAGATAGTTTACCTTCACCAAACGTGACGAATTTACTAATCAAACTCGTCCCACATGATCCTCTAAAGAGGTGTCAATTTAGATAATGGATTGACAATTTCACGCCGTCAGATCTATCACGGCACTGGAACATGCAACTAGAATCACCAGTCGACTACAGCCTGTCTAGATCGTACCATGAACGAATCGTCCGCTTTTCTAGGAACCGGTGACTAGAACGGGCGGATACATTGTACTGCTCACAAATTGTATCCGTTGTTGTATTTTGTACTATGGGTGTCGCATTCATCATGCCGCAATGCGAACGGCTCATATCTAGCTAATATCACTATGCTATTATACGTGCACTGCGTTAAGTATCGACCGAGTGGATCACGAATAATACAATATATCGTCTCCCAATGTCGAATTAAAAATCATTCAGTACGTACATTGCGCAAAAATTTGGGAAAAATTCATAGGCCCTAACATTCTGTTCACCTAGGGGTCCTAAGCCCCTCACGTAAAACGGACCGGCCTATTACCATGTCATTAATTAAGTATTACTGAAAATAAACTTGAAAAAATGATCAGTACGATTTTACAAACCAACGCCCACCATCGTCGGATTATAAAAAAAACTTCAAAAAACATACCCTAAACCACGATTAAAACTAAATTTTATGAAGCGTGTAGGCGAAAGATGGGAGGAGTGGATTGCGAGTGCCGATCCGGACATACGAGGAGTGGAATGCGAGTGGCGATCCGGAAATACCCTCAGTTTGACAAGTTTTCTTCACGACATGAACAATCTATGATATTTGGTTTTTTTTAACATCGACCCAATAAATGCAATGGCACAATAAATAGAATTTAAGAATCTAATTTTGAGAAATAAATTTTCAAAATTTTTGGGGTTAAAAATTAGCAAGAAAATAAGGCAGTAAAATTAGCAAGAAATTTTTCAAATTTGGTAATTTGCAAATGGCTGCAGGGGGCCGAACGTAAAAATGCATTCGCCGACGAATGCATTTTTGCGTTCGGCTCCCTGGAGCAATTCGCCGCCGTGGCCCAGAGCGGCAATGCCACGTGGCCCCGGCCCGCTGATGCCGTCGGCCGCCGTCATGGCCTGGTGACGCCGTCGTGGGTCCCGGCCATTTGCCGTCCTAGGCCACAGTAGTTTTTAAATACCGCCCTGGCCCACAACAACAAGAGTGTATTTCTGAAAAAAAAATTAAAATTTAGTTTTATAAATTAAAAAATAAATTAAATTATTAACAGTAAAAATTCGAGATCGATCTGGTTGCGTACGGCCCACGGCTCGCAGCCACGATTTACTACGAGCATTTCCTGCACAAAGTCCTTCATGTACTTGCCCTGCCATTCCAGTGCTCGGCTGTACTACTCACTAAACTGATCATGTTGCCATGTACTCCTAGGTGTTACTGCAGCTAGGTTACATCGTGCTAGGCTGCTATATAGCACCTAGCGGTAGATCTGCGAGACGACAGCAACGACTAATTCATGCGCATGTATAACTACTCACTAGCTAGGGTGGTGTGGGCGCAAACAAACGGCGGTCACGAGCGTGGAGCGGTGGCCAGCCGGGTCGGCCGCGTGCACCAGCTTCCCCCGAGCGCACACGCCGCATGTGAATCCGGCCCTTTTTTGGCGCATTGCTCGCCTCGCGTCGCGTCTCGCGAGGATCTCGTATTTTTCCCCCATCCCGGTTGACCTGTACTGTACCGAACCGGCCACCGCTCATGTAACTGCCGTCACCTGCCGTAACGCAGTTGCCGGCCACTCGCATCTACAGTCAGAACTCAGAAAGAAGATACTACTGATGCTCGTGTGTGTACGTGCGCGCGTGCCGTTTTACCGAGTTTGCATGGGGAGCGAGGTGGTTAGCTGCGTGGTCCCTCGTGCGACAAGGGCAACCGGGAGCGCGGCCGAAAACGCGATCATTGCTAGCTCGGCGTCACAAACTTACAATGCGTATACTACGGCTCTTCTCTAAAAAAAAGACAATGCGTACGTTATGCGTAGACTACTAGATAGGACAATAACAACGTATTTTGCTGATCGACCTGTCACATCGGTGGCACGGCGAGCGGAGGTGTGCGCGCCGGTGCGCCAACGCCAGCGTCGCCGGTTGCCAACTCGTCGGCCCCGGATATGGCTACAAGCTACTACTCCTAGTAGCAGAAGCAGAGAGCTCATAGCAGTGAGCTGTAGTTGGTACGTTTATTAGAGCTACTTCAAAAGATTTTTATCTGATATGTTAAACTAAAATCTAGCAATTTCATAGAAAAATAGATCTTTAAAAGCCTTGCCATCCGACGGGTTAAAAGGTTTCTCTGGCCAGCCAAAATCACTTGCTATTTATGGGAGCCACATCAGAACCTACCCGATCCCTCTATCATGTCTTCCCTTGTTGCGCCGCACGTCGCATGCCGTGTCTCTCCACCTGCCTGCCAACGCCTTCCCGACCGCCACCACCTGCCACAGCCGCCTGCGGTGCCCCTTCCAGCCGCCACTGCCTGCCGTGCCTCCCCAGGCGCCGCCGCCTGCCGTCGGCGGCTCCAAGTTCTAGCAGATCCAGAGCGAGCGGGTCATCCACGACCTCCTTGCTGAGCTCGAGCACGAGCACCAGCAAGATTGCCAGGATGCTGGAGCTGCCGCTGCCGACCTTGATCACGACGGCAACGAGGAAGAGGAGGACTTCCTAGGTGTCAAGCCGCTCATCAAGAAGCTCTAGCGCCACAGGGCCAAGGAGGAGGCTGTGTCTCCTCCGTCGTTGCCGTCGGCCCGTCAAGCACCTGTCGTGCCTGCCGCTGGCCCGTCGCGCGCCTCCAGTTGGCAGAGAAGGAGAGGAAGATGGAGGGAAGAAAATGATACCGATATGTGTGACTCGGTAAATTTGGAGAGTGAGATATAGAGAGATTATTGAAGTGTACAGAAAATTTAGAGTAAAAAATTTTTTTAGCCATATGACTATTTAGAAAGCTAAATTTAATCAGACTTTTGGATATACTATTAGTATGTTGCTCCTATATCTTGCACGGGGTACGTTGCCAGCCGTGCAGGGAATGCGAGCTCGGCCGGAGTAAATTGAACGGCAGCTACATTCCAGTAGATTCAGAGAATTTCTTACTCTGCTTTTATTCCCGTGCACCCTCTCCTATATATTTTGGCGCTTCTGCGCGCGCCTCCTTATCTCTCTCTTTCGGTTCACTCTTCATTGTTCCATCGCCGGCTTCTCCAGCTGCCTGGCCGGCCACTCCCGAGAGGAAAATGGCGGATGCTTTGGCGGCGTCCCCTCCATCGCCGGCGGCTCCTTCCCCTTTCGCCACGGACGACCTCGTCGACGCGCGGCTCGCGCCGTGGCCGCTCACTCCGTGGCCGGCGCCCGGCCAGCTGCACCACGACGGCCGCGGTGGCGGGCATCCGAACCCGCTCTTTACCATCCTGCCGGCCTCGGCGCTGGCGATAGGACTCGTGCTGCTCGTCGCCGTGGCCGTCATTCTGGTGCTGACGCGCCGGGCGAAGCCCGGGACGGTGGACGCCGGCGCCAGCTGCAACGGCGACAAGCCGTGCGCCCCCGCGTCCAGCTGCGGCAGCAGCGTCCGTGGCTACAACAACAACTCGAGGTACTACGCCGCCGCCGCTGGTAAGTGCGCCCAGCAACCAAACAACCAACCAATGCACCATTACATCGATCGCGAGAAGGCGTTCACCGTGTCGACCCACGTGGCCGTATTGCGCAGGGTGCATATACGGCGGGAGGCTCGGGTTCTCGGTGCAGCCGCGGAGCCGCGGTTCGCAGGTGTTCACGTACCGGGAGCTGGAGAGCGCGACGGACGGGTTCAGCGAGTGCAACGTGGTGGGCCGCGGCGTGTACGGCGTGGTCTTCCGCGGCCGGCTCGGCGACGGCACCACGGCCGCCATCAAGCGGCTGCAGCTGGACGGCCGGCGCGAGGGCGAGCGCGAGTTCCGCATCGAGGTAAGCACCAACCACACAACCATATAGCTTAACCAACATCACATTCTAGCGAAGCAAAGCTACCGTACCGGTGCGCGCGAGCCGAACGCACATCCCCATCAACGCACGTCTCGTCCATCCATGTGCACGTACCGCGTACGGCCGCAGCTTTTGTTTCTTCAATTCGTTACCAACCATGGCTGTCTGTAGGCAGCCGCAACACCACCAGCAGCAGATCAGAGCGGGTAGCGAGTTCCGAGTGGTTGCTGCCGCTGCTGTTGCCGGCTTGCTGCGAGCTCTGGATGGTTCATGGATGGGGCAGGCAGGCAGGCCGTGTGTCGTGCGTAGCGTACGAAGCATGGAAACGTAAATATGTGCTCCTGCCTGCCCGCCCATCCGGTTGCTTAATTCAGTTGTGCACCAGCACCATCGCTGGTCACTGGACGCTAGTGCCGTTCGCGACAGTACCTACCCTTTGGTCGTTTGTGACAGACTGTTGGCGCTGTCTTGTGCCGAGGGGATGCGACGGAACGCATGAACCGAAGCCGCACAGCGGCACGGGATATTCGGCTGACTAAGCTTGGCGTGTCATGCGCAATTTGCTGCGCCACGGGGCAAGGGCCTGCTTGCTTCCGCGCGCGCGCGCGCCGCGCGGTTATTCGTTGCAGCGTGAGTTGCCCTCGCCTTTCGGGCTGTCCCTGTTCTGCCGGTCGGCCCCGCGCGCGGCTGGCTTTCCGCTACAAATTTATGGTGTTTGGCTCATCAGCTAGGCACGCCAGGAGGCGGCCGTAGCTAATGCACCGGGCCTTTTGACTCATCGACACTAACTTCACTATACAGACTACTCCCTCCGCCAAAAAAAAAAAATTCAATTTCTATATTTTAAATTTTATTTCAAAATAAATCAACTTTTATCTATCTCTCGGTTCGTAAATCGAGAAATTTTATTCCTTCAATATCTTTCACCTACCCACTCATAAATACTTTTTTTATTAATGAGGAATATTTTAGCCTTTTCTACTATCTATTAATTTTTTATGGGGATTTTAGGAATCTTTTTTTGACGAAGAGGTAACCCGGCCATATGATAGATGACATTCTAGATTCAAATTATCGATCAACTCTCATTTAATTTTCTCTTTATCTTACCTTCAACTGCCTTTCCACTTTCGACTATCTTCTTATTTAAAGAGAGACATTTTAGACCATTCCTTCTCTATACTAATTTTTCCTTTAAATCCTATAATTGCATTTAATATAGGACGGAGTTAGTACGAATCACGCGAGCCTAATCTAGGGCTAGAGTCCCTCGCAGGTCCGGATGGGACAATTTTGCCTGTGTCGTCGGCCAGCCATTTTTGGAGTGACATTTTGGATTTGTGACGAGCAGATGGGCGTTGCTATTACTGCTCAGATGTGTCTTTTGTTTCTTACTCTGAGGCCTCTTCACTTTGAATAACTGGGGCATAATGAGTGCATGACATACTGACATGCCCTTGGCACGGACGACCGATGCCGTTGTGCGGTTATAAGTTTAACGGGTGATGTCTTTAAAGTGTAGGGGCTGGGGTATGTCTCTCGCTGCAGCCTGCAGCGTTGCATACAGGTCGAATTGACCTGCAGAGTTTGGAAAGGACACGCACGATCACGAGATGCGTGTGGGCTTTCCTGCCGGCCGGGCTGGTCGGTTGACGAAACCGAGGATATATCCGTCACGCCATTTAAGAACCTGACCATCTGACAGCTGCGCAGGTCCATCTGATCAATTGCGCGATCTGGGCCGTCCCGGGAGTCGGGGTGGCTCACGTACGACATGTCCCTGCACTAACTCAAGCCGTGTTAAGTGCAACACAGTGTGGATTGTGGTTGGTTAGTATGTACTACAGTTGACTGTCGACTTTAATTAGTTTTACTGTGAGTACACGTGTAGCACAGTATGTTTTTGATCCATGTGATGGGACTGATTACAGTGAGGATCGAGGACACATAGGTAGATTTGGAGCGTCGCTTCGGGCGCAACTTTTCCCAAACTGAGCGAAACAATGCCAACTCTCTAATACGATGACACACTGTTCATGGAGAGCCATCAGCCGTATCATGCATACAGTGGGGGTGATAAGTGATTGGTGATTGCTGATTACAGCTGGAGTAAGTAACACGTACGAGTGTGCATGCACAGGTTGACCTGCTGAGCCGAATGCACTCGCCGTACCTGGTGGGGCTGCTGGGCTACTGCGCCGACCAGAGCCACCGGCTGCTGGTGTTCGAGTTCATGCCCAACGGCAGCCTCAAGAGCCACCTCCACCGGCGGGTGGCGCCGGCGGAGCAGCCGCCGCCGCTGGACTGGCAGACGCGGCTGGGCATCGCGCTGGACTGCGCCCGCGCGCTGGAGTTCCTCCACGAGCACAGCTCCCCCGCCGTGATCCACCGCGACTTCAAGTGCAGCAACATCCTCCTCGACCACAACTACCGCGCCCGCGTCTCCGACTTCGGCATGGCCAAGCTCGGCTCCAACAAGGCCAACGGCCAGGTCACCACCCGCGTCCTCGGCACCACCGGCTACCTCGCCCCAGAGTAGGCACCTCCACGCGAAAATTTCCATTCTTTTATTCTGCTAATTAACTCATCGAATGTGCTTGGCTAAACTGTCTGGTTACTGCTGCAGGTACGCGTCGACGGGGAAGCTGACGACCAAGTCTGACGTGTACAGCTACGGCGTCGTGCTCCTCGAGCTGCTCACCGGCCGGGTGCCCGTCGACACGAAGCGACCGCCGGGACAGCACGTACTCGTCTCATGGGTCTGTACAACATCATCATTAACTGCCCCCATGTGATTTGTCATTTCTCCTATGATAAATGCAGGGGTCGATCCACATAGCCATATTAGGACCAACAGATCGACGCACCGAAATTTCTCACTGTTTGCCATGTTGCGTGAACACAGGCCCTTCCGCGACTCACGAACCGGGAGAAGCTGGTGCAGATGGTGGACCCTGCCCTGATAGGCCAGTTCTCCCTGAAAGATCTGATCCAGGTCTCGTCCTAACTACTAATCTCCACGCGTATTGGAAGCATTTGTGACTTGCGACTTGGAACCTCTGCCTTAGCCTCAGAGATGTTCTCTGCAACACACTGACTCGTGCTTGCAAATGTCATATGCACAGGTTGCGGCCATCACGGCGATGTGCATACAGACAAAGGCGGATTACCGGCCGCTGATGACGGACGTGGTGCAATCGCTGATCCCCATCGTGAAGAGCCCGCTCATGTCCTGCTCCTCCACGCCGCTGAGGCCCGCGCACCACGTCGTGTACATGAGCCCGAGCAGGGGATCATCCAACGGCGGTGCCCTGGAAACGCGATGCATCATGCACGGCTTGGATTAACCATTTCAGCTGCTATAGAGAGAGATCGCGAGTACTTTGAGCCAGGCAGATGGGGAAGAACCGAAGAAGAGAGAGATCATCCAGTTTGTTTGTTCGTGCAAGCTGCTCTATCGGATGGAGATTGCTGGCACTACTCCCTGCTGTATAGAACGGTACCAACACTTCATCAAGCGCACGGCTTGCAAGTTATCCTTGCAATTGCAGGCTTGCAGTACATCATCACGTACGTATGATTATATTTAGGGACAGCTGTACGACGATTCCTTGTTCTTTTGTACGAAATCATATATATATATATATATATATATATATATATGTATTCACATTCCTGTATAAGATAAGATGGAAAAAAGACAATAAATGGGTCCTTTCTCAGGAGCTGTCTAATTAAAGAGTTGTTGAGTGCTGTTTATGGCGTGGATCTAGAACTCTTCTACGTAGTCCCGCTATCATCACCAAACTGAAATGATGACACGAGATTCCGTGTGATCGTTTTTTTCATCATTGCATAAGCGAACAGATTTGGCATCATCAGAGAGAGCTTATTATGGAGCAGAGTGATGCCAGTTCAGTCCTTTTCAGCAGATTCCCCCCCTACCCTTTTTGAAGCAGTTGCAAGGGGGCCCACTCAGAGGGCGGCAAGGGGGCCGCCTGCAAAATGTGCCCAAAAACCGCCCATTCAGAGGGCGGCAAGGGGGCCGCCTGCAAAATGTGCCCAAAAACCGCCCACTGAAAGGGCGGTTTTTGGCTCCCGGGGGGCCGCCTGCAAAGTCGCCCCATTTGCAGGTGGTTTTTGCAGGCGCCCCCTTGCCGCCCTATGGGAGGGCGGTTTTTATCCCCCGGTTATAAAACCCCCTCCCAGACTCAAAAAAGTCATAAAAATTCACTCAAAATTAGAAAAAAAAACAGGAGAGAGCTGAGAGGGGCGAAAGCAGCGAAGCTCTGCCCGTTTGCTGATTTGCCAGCAGGTAAAATCCATTGTTCCTTTGCAATTTCTATTTGTATGTAAGAATTAATGTAGTAATGTACTAGTTACGTGTATATAGTACTATATAGATCTGTAGTTTTTAGTTAATCTGTTAGATGACTTATTTTTGTACAGATGTTACTTGTAAAATCTGGAATACACGGTTTTAGATGTTAGGAGGATGTTGGTACCTAGTTTAACTATATTTTTCATCAACAGATATGTCAAATAAGGTGATATTTCAGTTATTTCACGGGCAAGGAATGTGAGATATGGTCCAGACGGTGTAGATCTGTCGGAGTTTAGTTCAACGGCTAAGGGTATTGATAGGCCACTGAGAGAAGTTTTGGATCAGTATACAACTGGCTGATGCGAGGGTTTCGACTGGACCCTCAGCTCAGCGGAATAACCTTATATGTAGTAGTCAGTCGTGTAGTTGAAGGTTTTTTTGGGAACTGATGCCAGTGGATTGCACTGCCACTTGGAGATGGTATGTGGAGAATGCATTTCAACGTGGCTGGCCACTGGCATACTGTGTCCATATATGAGAAAGATAACAACGCTGGTGCAATGCCCGTACAAGATGATGAGGGTCCAAGTACGGCGGAGGTGATAGTGAAACAATAGAAGAAAATGAAGGAGGGAATGAAGGAGGGAATGAAGGAGGGAATGAAGAAGATAGACAGGCAACAGGTGTGGCAGATGAGGGAGAACATATTGACACGATCGTCCAAGAAATGGCTAGAGAAGATTCTGAAAATGAGCATGCAGAGTATGATGACTCGTCTGATGAGGACAACGTGATGCCTGCAGAATGAGCAACGAGGACTTCTCTGCGCTTACTATCTCCGAGCGCATCATGTGCCGTGGGAGTACAAGCAGAATGAGGTCATTCAGGGGCTAAGTACGCATATGTAGAAGATTTAAAGGAAGCAGTCAAACAATGGCGGTGTCACTTCAGAGGGAGTTCCGGTCGTGAAGTCAAACAAATCAGTGTATGAAGTGAAGTGCATGAAGGATGGGTGTCCATGGCGGGTGCACGCATTCAAGGGTATATGGAAAGATTATTGGCAAGTTTCAATCGTGACGGAGCATTCATGTTACTTGACAGGTGTTGAAAAATATCATAGAAACATGACCTCTGCATTTGTTGCAACAGAGATGTACTCTCATATTGTCAACAACCTGGGGTATGAACCAAGGTCGATTGTTAGGCATATTGAAGAGAAATTTAAATATACAATTAGCTATGATAAGCTTGGAGGGCAAAACAGAAGTTGTAGAGATGAGTTTGGCACATTTGAAGCATCTTATGATAATTTGCCTCGTCTCTTAGGCTGTATTCTTCAGAGGAATCCGGAGACGTGCTATGACCTGAAAGCCTTTCCATCAATTGACCATGGTAATAAAAGCGTGTTGCAACGTGTATTCTTTGCACTAGGTGCTTGCATTCAGGCATTTATCCATTGTCGTCCTATCCTCTGCATCGATGGACATTTCTGACTGGAAAATATAGAGGACAGCTATTAACAGCAATTGAGTTGATGGAAACAACCAAGTTCTACCGGTGCTTTCGCTTTTGTTGAGAGTGAGAACACTGATAGCTGTATTGTTCCTAGAAAGGGTTAAGACAGCAGTTGTACGGATGAGACCAGATGTATGCCTCATACATGACCGTAACTCTGGCTTGCTGCGTGCAATTGAGGAACTGAGAGATGGAAGTGTTGAGAAGGGATACCCACCAAGGTGGTCTGATGTTCAAAGCAGATGGTGCATGCGTCATATGGGTGCTAATTTCTACAGACAGTTTAGAAATAAGCACCTTATGGATCTTTTCAAGAGGCTTTGCGCCCAGAATCAAGAGAAGAAGTTCAATGAGCTTTGGAGGAGGTTGATGAGCTGACCTCTAAACAAACAGATGAGCAGTCCAGGAGGCCGACCATTGGAGGGGATGAGGCTCCACAAGCTCTTGAACCTCTATCAAGTGATGGACCTCGTATGAGAAGAAGACATGCATCCTCAGTTAGAAAATTTTCAGAGTGGATTGAGAATGAGCCAAAGGAGAAATGGGCATTGTGTATGACAAGGATGGTTCTCGATTTGGCATAATGACTACAAATTTGCAGAGGTCTATAACTGGGTGATGCGTGGTGTTCGAGGCTCCCACTTGTTGGAATAGTTGAATTTATCTTGCATGGCACATGCAAGTACTTTAGAGATCGGTTCAGAGCAGCTGGCCCCTCAATGACGGATAATAATATTTTCTTTGGAACGCTGCTCACTAAGTACCTGCAAGATAAAAGTAATAAGGCCCGAAGACATCGTGCTCTACCTCAAGCACACAAGAAACACAGATTTGAAATATTGTGTGTCGACAAGGCATGCGCGGAATCTACCGCAAAAGAGTTGTGCAGGAGTGTGTGCTCAAAGAAGACGGGACCTGCAAGTGCTCGTGCCGAAAACCTACTCTGCTCCACAAGCCATGTTCCCATGTGATTGCCGCGAGCGGTGAGTGTGGAATCGAAGCACGTTATTTTGTCTCACCTTATTTCAGAAAAGAAGCAATCTATAATACCTGGAGTGGAGAGATATACGGTTTCGGTATAGCGGGACATTTACTACGGAGAATCCTCAAGCTATCTACATTCCTGACCCAACAAAATTGAGGACTAAAAAAGGTCGCCGCAAGACAAGACGCATCCGTAATGACATGGATGAGTCAGAAGCCGGTGGAAGACTTAAACGTTGCTCAAAGTGTGACCAAACAGGTCATACCTATAAGAAATGTCCAAAGGATGCAGCCGGTCCAAGTGCGGCAGAAGCTGGACCGTCGGGTTCAGCCGCTGATGGTAGTCGTCCTACAGGTGAAGGCACAACTTCAAGACGACCCCGTCTTAGACGTTCTCGAACAATTGTGGTGCTGGGGTAGTGTAGTCTATACTTGATCTTGTTGTAGAATGACATGTATCGTACTGTTGTTTTTTATTGTCATGTAACAATGCTATAAACATTAAAACTAATTTACGCTAACTCTCTATTTGTATGCAGGTATGGCGTACCCTACACCAGAGCTGCTCGACCGGGGTCTCGACCAGTCCCACCGGTCTTACCTGTCAGCCGTCGAGGGTGCCCAGCTAGGCACCTTCCGTCCACGGCCTTCACGTCAGCTCCTGCGGATAGATCCTCGGTTCCGTCAGAGGTAAGAGCTGTACGAATATTCATTCACATCATTTGTGCACCTGGATCTGACAAGCTAGACGACGACGCCGACGAATACTCGGTGCAGCGGAGCATGGAGGCCTACCTGTTGTGGTTGTTCGGGTGGGTGATGTTCACCAACAGTCACGGGCACGCGGTGGACAAGGGACTGATCCACTACGCTCGTGCGATCGCCGACAGCGAGGACGGCTACGTTACCGCAGTGGAGCTGGGGATCTGCTGTCTAGCGGCGACATACCGTGCTCTTTGTGACGCGTGCACGAAGACCGATCCAGGTGCGATTCTCGCCGGTGCCCTCTCCTTCTGCAGCTATGGGCAGCAGAGCGTTTCGCGATAGGCCGTCCTCTCATTCAGCTCTCTGCCTACGAGGGCGGCCCTGGAGGCTGTACGGCAGTGGCCCGAGGACCGCTCGACTATGGGGACGGTATGGTGTCGCCGTGGGGTACGTAATGTGAAATTCTATGTTTACCACTTATGCACAAACACTGACGTGTAATCTTTTCTTATTTGCAGCGTCGTACGCCCACAACCAGGTTAGGCGGGCCTACTCCGAGTTCGTTATGGAGTTGGACCGCCTGCTGCCCAGCGACGTCGTCTGGAGCCCTACAGTCCACAGGCCATCGCGGCCCGTGCACCGCTCGGACTCAGTACTCTTTGCATGCGCGACCAGGCGTACTGGTTGACGAAAATGCCGTTGGTGTTCGACATCTTTGTCGAGCCCCACTGTCCACAGCGCGTGATGCGACAGTTCGCCTACGTCAGGTCTTCCCTATGCCCATAGAGTCGTTGTGCGCGCGATGTGCACCGTAAGTACAACTGCGATCTTTGTTTAGTACTACCACTCTTAATGTACTCTAATGCACTCTCTGCAAATAGGTATAATCGTAGGGGACAGGCAGCCGGTGCTCAGTGGTATCCCCGACTGCAGCCGTATGTGGAGGACTGGTTGTTGGCGACGGAGGATGTCGTCGACGAGTTCCGTGCACACACTGAGGAGCATTACCTAGCATACCTCAGGTGGTACCAACCTCGACCCGCATACGCGTAACGTTCACCCCAGGTGATCCACAGCCACACGTCGCTGCTACGACGACACGTATCCTACACACCGTGACCAGGACTACTTTCGCCGTAAGTCACTTTATCTTTGCGCTTTGTCATTCCCTTTCTAGGTAGCCACGGTTCTAACACATAATCAAGTCACATTTGTAATAGGCCGACGCAGCGCGACAGATTCAGGGTGATGTCAACGCGGCGTTCGGACGGTTGGGACACTGGATCGTGCTGACTCGGACGAGCAGAGGACGACCTTCGGGGATTCGTCAGGCGTTGCACACAGTGCTTCGTGCGCTCACTTGTCGCGCGGCTGACGCGGTACCTCCCGTCTATATACCCCAGCAGCAGCATCCACGGCCAGCAGGAACAGGACGAGGAGCAGGAGTGCGCCCACAGGGTTCCAGTCAGCCATCTGGCCCCTCCAGAGGTAAATTCTACTAACCTTCCGTTCATAATATGTTTTCTTGTATGACATGCACCGTTGTACATCAATATGCTTCCCTGCAGCCTTCGCTGCAGCCTTCGCTACACCGTACCTACATCCCTCTGGAGCTAGCACGTCGACGCATGGAGTGTACCACACACAACCACACGTGCAGCTGGGCATGACAAGTGCCTCCGGTGCCACCACAGAAGTCCTTCAGGTTATATCAAAGTTTACTTTTCTCTTGCAAAATTTCGATTTGCAATAATCAATAATTTGGTGTACATTGTTCCACTCTACAGCGCCATCGATGTTTGCTGGCGCTGGCTCCTCCACGCAGGGCGCACGCGGCAGCGGTTGGGCACCGGGTCCTTTCGAGGGGGACGATTTAGAGGACGAGGACGAGGGCGAGGAGATCCATGAGATACTAGCTGCCTCGCAGCTCGAAGGAGCTCCACCACCACAGACACAGGACCCACCAGTTGCCACACCCGTGCAGACGACCCGCGCTGGCCGTGCTGTACCACCAGACAGGTTGACGTACTCCCAGGACAGGTGCGAGCGCAGGGTAGGAAGTCGAAGAGGCCTAGAGGTTACGGTCCGGGCCCGTAGTACTTTGTGTCTGTAATAGTTTGTCTGTTGTATATAACGTTTTATTAATTCTACGTTTCCTGATGAAACCACTTTACTTCGTTTACGCTCATCGATCAAACGACGTATTCCTCACGATCTACGTTTCTGACGAATCTGATCAAAAATATGAATTTTCGAGTGTCAACTTCACGACGAAAGTACATTCCGAGCGGTGACAACTAAACACACATTAACTATCATACAAACCTATTGATATCCAACTAACGATGCAACTACTGTGTGAGGATGGCACGGCCAGGGAGCGGCGACAGTATGCGCCTAGGAAATAGTGACGACAGCCGGTAGTCACATAAAAATTGATTTCGAAAATTAATTTTTTTAAATCAATTTTTTATTTTTTTTTCGGAATATTGGTCCGGACTGTCCGGATAGGGTCCGGACGGTCCGGACTATATTAAGGCTAAATACCGCCCTCTAGTTGGGCGGCAAGCCAAAAACCGCCCACCCAGAGGCGCAAGGGGGCCGCCTGTAAAATGGCCGGCCCCGGGCGCATTTTGCAGGCGGCCCCCTTGCCGCCCTCTGAGAGGGCGGTTTTGGGAGGCCGGGGCCGCCTGCAAAATGGCTGACGGCCGTCGGCGGGGGGGCCAACGGCCGTCAGCCACGTCATAAAATCGCCCCCTGGGAGGGCGATTTTTAAAAATCGCCCTCCCAGAGGGCGGCGGGAGTCTATTTTTGCAATTTTTTGAAACGAAAATCTATTTTTGCAAATCTTTTAATAAATAAATCTAAAAATCAAAAAAATTCGCGTCTAATCACTACGAAATGGGGACCAGTGGCCCAAGCCCCAAATGGATTATGGACGTTTTTGTCAGCCTTAGTATACGGGCCAAAGAAATTGCATCATAGCCCATCTTACAATCTTGGATCTGGGCCCTTAGCACTTAGAGTCGACCAGCGCACATAATCTGGCCCATGAGCGAGTAGGCCCACATACCCCTCCCGCGTCAGCGCTGACCTCACCCAACCCCCAAACTTCCGGAACCTTCTGTAGCTCTCTCCCCACGCCGATGTCCATCCACCTCGCATCTCTTCCCGACTGATCTTCGGTTGGATTCGAGCAGTAATTTTCGTATTGTCCTTTCGAAATCCGTCGCAATTATAGATGATAATGGGTATATACCCATTGGATTTCGCTGCCTTAAACCCATCTTCACCAAAAAAATCCTCCTGCTTGATGACCCAAATCTACATATAGGTGTAATTTTTTCTCTAGACTTATGCCCACATAGGTAAAATATACCCACGAGTGATTCACACCTAACCAATATATAAGGGCAAACGGTTGTTTGGGTTGCCACAGAGCACCACCGTAAAAGCCAAAGCACCAACTTTAGTTGGTTGTGACGAGCAAGGGCAACTGTGCAACGTGAGAAGGCAAGAGCGAGAGCATAAGAGTTGTGTCGGCATCTCTCTCCATCGCTCGTGTGGGTGACGGCTAGGACTAGGATTGGGAATGGCTAGTTTCTTTTTCTCCCCTCTTTTATAGTAGACATTAATTGGGCTAGGCTATTTTGGGTCTAATTTCATTGACTAGTAACGAGGCCTTCGACTAGAAATTTACATTAGTTAATTTATATGGGTATCCATTAGGTTATGGGTATAGGTAGTATGTAAGAGCAACTCCAATAACCTCTTTATCTAGCTGTCCAAGCCAAATTTTAGCCAATGTAACAAAAAACAGCCCTTCAATAGATTGGCCAACCAGCTGGCCAAACACGCCCACACGCTGGCCAAACTTGGCTAGCCTACTCCACTGACCATCCGTGGGTCCCACCACCACCTTCTCTCCCGTGGCCATCCACTCGGCGGCGCCCCGAGCGGACCATCCAAGGCTTGTGATGGAAGCGTAGGAGAACGGATGGGCGCAGATTGTGTTTGTTGTGGCGCCGCCGCGAATAAGGTCGGTGTCGTCATCACCGTTGTGGTGGCACTACCTGGCTTGCGACTTCGGGACGAGCCGCGACATGGCAGACACGACATGGGAGGTGCCCGTCAGATCGGATTTAGGCGATGCGGCTCAACCCGGTGATTGCGATGGCGGCTGCTTCGGCGTCCACCAAGAATTGGCTCACCAAGAACATCTTGAGCCTTCTCTGCTGCGGCGACCAGGACGCCGAGAACGGCAACGCACTATGCCTCGCCACGATGAGCCTGCCGCTGCCCGGGCCGCCGCTCGCCGTTCCCGTTTGGAGGCCGTCGCGCCGGTGTCTTGACGGCCACCTCGCTGCCGCCGGCCACCTCGCTGTCTCCGCCTCCCAGCGAGAGAGAAGAGAGAGAAAGAGGGAGGAAAGAAGCGGGAGAGACTGACATATGGGACCTAGATTATTTGAAGATTGGGAGATGGAAAGACTGTTAGAGTGAACAGAATATTTGGAGAGAAATCTTTTTGGATGGCTGGCCTAACAGGTAATTGGAGAGTTAGATTTAGAGAGACTATTAGAGCATCTCCAGCAATAGCCTCTATTTTAGAGCCCCCAAAGGTTAAATGGAGACTGCCCCCATTTCCTTCGGACCCCAAAAATGGCCCGAACTCCAGCAACAGCCCCTATTTCTCAGCCTCCATTTCTTTTTCTATTATATTTCACCGTAGACTATATATATATGCCTAGTTTGACATTATAATTAAAATATAAATATTTATAACATATAGAATTCATCCATATACAATTAAATAATTTGAAACACCATAATTCAAATTTTTATTCATAATTTAGAAACATGGAAATAATATATCCTGCAAGCAAAAGTTCAAGACTCGAAATAACCCACAGATAATGCAATAAAATAAACTATTGAGCATCATAAAACGCTTACAAGTGCTCTACAAGATCATCTCGAAATTGCTCATGCACTTACTTGTTTTTTATTTTTTTATGTATCTTTAGGAACTTCTCCATCAGGAGTTTATTACGTTGCTAGTACTACTCCTCCCTCAGCACCTCGCCATCCTCCTGATCATAGTTGAAGTCATTATCTTCATCTCGTTCATTCTCAATGATCATATTATGCATGATCGCACAAGCTGTCATTATGTATCATAGGGTTTCTGTGTCCCAAAATCTAGTAGGATCCCTCACCATAGCAAAGCGAGCTTGTAGAACACAAATGCTCTCTCAATATTCTTTCTCACTCCTTGAATTTTTGCGAAATGAACTCTCTTATTGCCTTGTGGATTTTGGATTGTTTTCACAAAAGTAGCCCAACAGAGGTAGATGCCATCAGTAAGATAGTACCCTATATTGTACTTGTTGCCATTCACCATAAATTCCACATTAGGCGTTGTCTCTGAGGTAAGCCTTTGAAAGAGTGGTGATCTTTGTAGGACATTGATATCATTGAGAGAACCTGGTAGACCAAAGAAAGAATACCAAATTTATAAATCTTTGGATGCGACAACTTCAAGAATCATGGTTGGCTCATCCACATGCCCTGAGTATTGCCCTTTCCATCTAGTTGGGCAATTTTTCCACCTCCAGTGCATGCAATCAATGCAACCTAGCATGTCAGGAAATCCTCTTTGAGTGTTTATAGCAAACAGTCTCGCAGTATCATCAACAGTTGGTGTCCTCATGTATTGATCAGCAAACACGTCAACCATAGCCTTAACAAAGTGCTTGAAAGCTTTTATCATGGTGCTCTCCGAAATTCTCACTACTTCATCTAGACTATCAGCTGGAATATCATATGCAAGCATTCGAAATGAGCCATACACCTTCTGCAATACAGTGGCACCAAGAATGCCCATTACATTTGGTCTCTGCCTGAAATAGTAATCATGAGCCTCCACATCAGCCATTATGCGCAAGAAAAACTCCCTTGACATTCTAAATCTCCTCATAAAGAATTTTGCATTGTATATAGGAAGATCTACAAAGTAATATGTGACTATGTGCAAATTACTAGTAAATCTGTCCCTGTGTACTATCTGTCAACCCGAGACTGAACCACGACGCTTTCTTTTGGTCTTCTCATGCTCTATGTGTGCAAAAAGAGCAACTGTAATATAGTAGTCATCATCGTCGGACTCCTCCTCTTCCTTCCACCATTGACAAAGAAGATCATCATCATCAGAAAAGTCCATCTACAAAAATCATTGACATCAATATTGAAAAAATTACACTAAAAATCATACTAACACATGATATATAATTAAATCTCTAAAGCACACACATATCCAAGTTCACAAGTATTTTTTAATGAAAATAACACATCCTACAATCATGACTGATTCAATGATCAAAATCGTTCAATAGTAGAAATAACATATCCTACCGACACATGACACATAAATCATAGTGAAAATTAACACATAGAGGCTACAAAGACCAAATGGTTCAACCGTGGAATGATATATCCTACAAGCAAATAACACATAACATCACCAAAGTGCATCAAGGATGTCAAACTCTATCAGAGCCATCACTAACCCCACCGGAGCCACCACTACCCACACTGAAGCCACCATTGAGGGCAGCCATCTTAGAAGTTGCAATCTGTGCCCTCATTGCCAACACATATGTTCTTACATCCGGTTCCATGGTGGAGACATCACAGAATATGAGTTGTTGTTCTTTCTCCCACATTAACTTGCGCTCAGCCAACAAGATCTTTTGCTCCTCAAGCTCTTTAGTCTCTCTCCATCTCTCTTATTTCAACTTCACTTCTTTTTCCTTGGCTTTAGCCAAACCTTTCATTATCTCCTTGTACGATCCAGCTTCTCCTCTATTTTTTAACTTCTCTTTTGCTTGCTTCTTGCCTGGTGGTCTCTTTTTAGCACTAGGCTCTGATGAATCAGGAGCTGTAATTTTATCACTGTTGTCTCCTTCTTCATTAGGTCCCTCAAATGGTATCGAAGAATTGTTGGACCTTGGCCTCTTGTGGGACTCTAGTGCTTGAAACTTCGGCAAATCCCTCACCTTGAGCCAACAATGAATAAACTGAAAGTCTCTATTCTTTGGTTCTTTGGATGAGTACAATGCCCGCGCTTCAAGAAGCTGAAGAAAAATTAAAGTGTTAGTTCACATTCAACAAGGCTATTTAAAATAATATATAGAAAAGTCAACTTACATGCTCTTTATATGGTATGCCACTTGGATGTTGACGCTCGATTTGATTATAGCAAGCTTGAAACTTGCTTGTCTCCTTCTGAATTGTACCCTAATGGTGTTCAAGAGAGTTTGCATTTCTATCAGACTCAAAATTACGTTTGGCATGGTAATGCTCTGCAATCCTTTTCCAATACATCTTCCCTGGCTGCTCATTGCCTGTAATAGGATCTGTGCTAATGCTCCCTCATGACATTCATAATTGGATGTCCTCTAGATAAGTATAGTTGTTTGATCTTTTGGTGCTTTCTTTTGCACCGTTGGTTGAATTACCTGCGTCTCCACTATGTATTGATAAGTATTGACATCGGTTTCTTCGGTCATCATGTGCAAAAAAGAATCACCTCTACCGGCCATTACGGTCTAGTCACTATAATAGATTACTCAGTACACTCGACGAATAAAAGATCACGAAAAAATTAGAGAAAAAATATCCAAGCATTTACACTATCATCCAAAGAGACAAAATATTTTTATAGTTATCTACACTGTTCCATTAAAAAAGTAGCAGTAATATTGGTTATCATTTATTTAAAAAAGCTAGCAGCAGTAGTATAAAAGAAGTGCACTCATATATATATATATGAAAATGGTTCTATACTCCTAGGAGTATGTACTCCTGCTTATCTACCGTCCATCTGTAGTCAGTCCTCGATCGATGCTTTAGATATATACTGCTACCAAATAAAAAAAAGGTATCTATCTCTACCAAATAAAAAAGTATGTATCCCTACCAAATAAAAAAAGTATATACCTCTACCAAATAAAAAGATATATACCGTTACCAAATAAAAAATAGGTATATACCGCTATTAAATAAAAAGTTATATACAGCTACTAAATAAAAAAAGATATATACTGTACTACTAAATAAAAAATAGTACATACTATCCCTTTAAAAGAAGTATATGTATGCAGTTGAGAGTACATACAGGAGTACAAAAGAGAGTTCTTTTATATATATACACACACTAGCAAGATGTTCGTGTATTGCAACGGAATATTCTATTACTCCTATCCATTGCGTATTATTCTTATGTATAATATGTGTTCTTAAAGTTGATCAGCTTCTTTACACTCCTGTAACTTGTTTGACATGTAAACAAATGATCCATCGGAAGAATTTTTACTGAATTTGCAACTTGCATCCGCTCTCTTGAATTTAGAACCATCGAATGATCCATGGTTGATTTGCAGGCCGAGGGAACTGCTATCCTGCCTGGGGCTCTGCTGTGAAGCTGGCTGAAAAATGTTTAGCTTCATATCGACTTCGGCTCCTGCCAAAAATAAATATTCACAATCTAATCCGCCTTGAATTAAATCCATCCAGAGGTCAGTTTATCAGCTAGCTAGTTTAATTAGTTACAGATTGAAGAGAAAAATAATCAATCAGATTCAGGATGCCAATTAACTTGGGCAGCAGAATCAGTAGGCATCTCCCCTAATACGTGTTGCCATTACATTTGATCGAGCCTTATCGTTAGCACCTACGTTTGAAGCAAGAGAAGGAAAAATCATCAACAAGACAAAGTAAAATTAAATAAAAGTGCTTTCTTTGCATCAATTGTAGCTTTGCAGTCTCTACTTCGATGTGTCTCGCTTCGCTGTCGAATATGTACCTGAACGAGTGCACCGAGAGCTTGGCGTTCCCACCAGTGAGGAATTCCCTATCCATTGCCTAATTTCTAGCTAACTCTTATCTGTTCTTTGCATCTAATCAGAGCCTAGCTACTTAATTAGCATCCCTAATCAAAATAGATATGCGCATGCTGATCACTGACAGCTACTTGATGACAGGCATAAGAACTAAACCGTCCCGCATATCTTGTCAGGCGACAACGGGGAGGGCATCTGTATGCCGGGTACACTTCCATCTCCATCATGCCGTGCGAGTTCATTGATGATCACTCCACTTTGGCTGGAAGACCAGGGTCCAGGGGCTACGGAGTCCTGCGATTTATGTAGATCGACCAGCAAGGCGAAGATGATTGTTCAGTTTTATTTGTAGAAGATGGACGCGCGGACGACGTAAGCAGGAATCGGATGACGACGTACACAGGAATCGGACGCGGACACCGCGCTGCTTCGTGGGGGGCGCGCGGATGACGACAGCACGAGCCGGACACAGCGACGTACCAAAACCTGACACAAACACTATTTCCATTTATAATTATATATATATATATATATATATATATAAATATATAAATAAAATGCAGCAGCTAGCAATACTCATACTACACTTCTTACTGTATGACAGCAGTACAGAGACAGAGAGCAAACAGACGGCGGGACGGCGCGGACGGCGGGGCGGCATAGGGGCGGGGCAGCGCAGGCGGCGGTGTGGCCGAGTACAAGTAGGGTTTTTATGTGTGTATTTTTAATCTGTCTCTTCCTCCAGACGATGCGCATATAAATTATCGTTCGCGGTAAAAATAACAATGATATGGGCTGTGGTACAGAGTTCCTAAGACTGGGGCTAAGAGGAAAGATTTAAGGATCTCTTTATTTTAAGAGCTCTATTAGAATCCCCGTGAATCTACTTTTTTTCTCACCACCTAAAAACCGTTTTGAGACTCTATTTAGGGTCTTTATTGAAGATGCTCTAACCGTACCTACACCCATCAATAAGAGTTTTTTTTTCATTAATATACCTATGAGGATAGATTTAAACCTATCTTTATGCCCTAATAGGATAATTATCCACCGGGTTTCGGGCAACGGTATCAATTGCATAACCGGCCGCTTTCCGCAGACCGCAGTAGAACCGGTCCGAACCGCTTCACCATTTGGCCATTTTATTGATATCCTCACTACGTGGTGCTGCGACCCAGCCTCGCCAGTGCGTGGGGAGAAGCGAGTAGAGGAGAGGTTGAGGGGGCGACACGATGGCGAGCCCGCAGTGCTGCGCGAACCCCCCGACGCTGAACCCCGCCGGCGGGGAGGGGAAGGTCGTGGACAGCTTCGGCGGGATCAAGGCGTACGTCTCCGGCGCCGCGGAGTCCAAGGCCGCCGTCGTCCTCGTCTCCGACGTCTACGGTGATTTATCTACTCCCTCACATATTCTCCTGCTCTCTCTTTGTTTCGTTCAGTAACGAAAAGTAACAAGTCTTCTTCTCGTGCAGGGTTTGAAGCGCCGAACCTGAGGTACAAATCTGTGTTTAATCTGCTAATGTTTCGATTCGACCTATAGTCCTATACGGGACATGCCACTGTTCCCATATATCTGGGGGGAGATGGATTATTGGAATGTTAGAATGTCTTCCGTGCACTTCGAATTTGGGGTTGGCCGATGGCCATACCTTGCTGGGATTTTGACATGGTTAATATTTTTTTGAAAAATTTACGCGCAATTTTATTGATGACATGTTCCCTCTTTAAAGCACTCTATGTCGTCACTTGTATGCACTATCTGTCAGCTATGACCTATACTATAGAACCTGATATAATTGCTTATCTCATGAAGGAAGATAGCAAGCAAAGTTTGCTATGCTGGGATTTTGACCTGAATTAAAGTTTTAAAATATAGAAGTCCAATTCTCATGATGACTTGTGCCTCTTTGAAGTACTACTTTGTTTCTCAAAAGCACTACTCCAACTATTAGAGGCCTATAACCTATACTGTGGAACCTGATGTAATCACTTTATCTCCTGAAGGAAGATAGCCGACAAAGTTGCATCGTCTGGATACTTCGTTGTGGTGCCAGATTTCTTACATGGGGATCCTTTTGTACCTGAAAATACTGAGAGACCGATACAAGTGTGGATAAAAGAGCATGGCGCGGTTTGTTTTTCTCTCCTGAAATTATGTACCTATTCGTTTTTTTCCTTGTATTTTGGAAAATTATTCAGGTTGCCATGTTTCAATTTTTCTTGATGCTATATGTTTTCAAATCTTTCTGATTGCCATCTTGTGGATGACAGTAGTATATACTGTGGTTTTTTGAAATGTTCTTAAATTTAACTAGGTGTATATGTGAGTATTATTTCATTTTGTAGGTGTATATAGGATCTGCCATCCCATTAGAACAGCTATGAGCCTATAAATGCCTTAGCTATACATCTTTCTGACTTCTAAGCATCTATTATATATTATTAAGAGAGCGTGAAACAAGCCACCACGTTCGATATAAAGGCCTAGAGATTACCATGTTAATTAGAGAAAAAGAGAAAGATATGCACCATGTGATCGTGATGGCAGATTATAACGGTGTAGATTGATTGATATAGTTGTGTACAAAATACATTTATATTTATGGAAGCAAACAAGATGTGTTTCCTTTTTGCAGGATAAAGGGTTTGAAGAAGCAAAGCCAGTTATTGCCGCTCTAAAGGAGAAAGGAGTGTCTAGTGTTGGGGCGGCAGGTTATTGCTGGGGTGGTAAGTGCTGTTCTTTTCTTTTTTTGCCTATTGTGTTTTTGTAATCTGCGGGTCTGCTAACTGCTGACTGTTGTGTCGTATCACTTCTTCCATGTATCAGCAAAGGTGGTGGTAGAGTTAGCAAAAGCTCATGAGATCCAGGCTGCTGTGATGTGTCACCCCTCTTTTGTTACTGTTGATGATATCAAAGGTTAGATCCCTTCATGAGAATTTTGTAGATGTGCACAAAATTTTCTCTTGTGGAGGGTTTGATGCTTAATCTATGTCTATGGCATGTGCTCCCTAATTCCAGAGGTCAAATGCCCAATTGCTATACTTGGAGCTGAAATTGACCGTATGTCCCCACCAGAAGTAGTCAAACAGTTCGAGCAGGTTCTTTCTTCTAAGTCAGGGGTAAGTTCTCAATTCATGAAAGCTAATCTTCAAGGCAAAACTGAACCTAGTGCCAAATGCCAAACTGTTCCATTATAGTATATACTGATACACCAGCACATCATGCCTTTAGTTTCTCTGTTTTCAAGAAATCCAGCAATTGAGGATTTGTATGAGAAGTAAGAATACAAATTATGTACAACAAGTTTACCTTTAGCTTTTGATATTGGAAATTCTCAGCCTCCTTTTGTGATTAAAATCCATGTAGTGACGCAAAGAAACCAATCTTCCACCTTATGGGTCCCCATTTCTGCTATTTTCGATTTATGACACAGTTGTATGTCCAGCTGAAGATTTTGGTTCTTATAAACGGTGAACATAGAGATGCACTATACCTTATATTCATTGGAACTGGTGAAAAGCACTATGAAACAAAACGAAATAGGCAGGGGAAATTAAGGGAAAAAAATCATAAAAAGCAGTTGCCTTTAGAGATTGGAGAAACACATTGGCGACAGGAGATTGCTGTAAAGCTCATGGTGGTTTTTCATTCTGACATGAACTTTGTTGGGAACGCAGATTGGTCACTTTGTCAAGATTTTCCCTGGGGTTGAGCATGGATGGACTGTGAGATACAAGAATGAAGATGCAGCTGCTGTCAAGAGTGCCGAGGAAGCCCTGGCAGACATGATTGACTGGTTTAATAAGAACCTGAAGTGAACTTGACGTCGCAGCCCTTCATGACCGGCTGGTGTACTGCTCATGTTTCATCTCGCAAGCATCCTGAATTCACGTTTTATGGTAGTAATGGTAGGGACTGAATAATGGTTTGAGTAGGCCTCCTATTGTGTTTGTGCTAGTACTAAATGCTTTGCCTGTGTGGGAATCTGCTTGTATCGAACTGAACCTCCACTTCTGTAATAAAAATGGATGCGAGCATCTTTTCGACTTAGTGTGTTGGAGCAGGACCAGGCGTCATGCCCCAATTCGACCGACACTTAGACAAATACTGACAATCTTGCTTGCTAGGCACAAGGTTAAAAGAAGTCATTCGACCCATCCGGAGGGGAGAATATTTCGTCAAGATGGAGTTCAAGAATATTTTCTCTATGGAGGAGGAGAAATACTGAGGTTGAAAACGAAGCTTACGATGCACGCCAAGAAGGAATATTCCTCTACGTGGCGTGGGGATCAGTCTGGACCACTTCGGACAACTGTCCCTGAGGGGACCGTAAGTCTAGTATGTAATATCTAGTTTGCCTCTAGGATTAGCGGTCCTCCAGAAACATTTCTGTAATCTTCTTGTATGGCCCCTGGGCTATAAAAGGCGGACAAGCCTCATTGTAAAGGACAGAGAATATTAGAGTAAACAGTGCTTTGAGTGCATTTAACCCTCGGATTGTATTTTGCAAGGATAAGCAGCAGAAAACATTTTTTCCGCTTATCTCTATTTCTTATTTGTGACCGAAGGTCATAACAGTGGCACCGACCGTGGGGACCACAAGTCTCTAGAAGGAAGTCAGGGGGTAGATGCACCCGAGGCCACAAAGAGTGAGAACAGTACCAGCAAGATACGCTGACACAATTCAACAACCAAGACGAACAGTAGATCCTGTCGTGGAAGGTGAAATGGAGCTAGAGAGAAATCGAGAACGTGGTAGGAGATGGAGTGGCAGCAGCTACAGCTGGTGTGCAGATTGGGGGAGATGCTGATCAGAGCACGAGGGGCTCTGATGATAAGCCGGGAACTATTTGAAGAGATGCAGAGGGAATTGGAAAGGTTGCAGAATTTGCAAAATCCAGTTGCGGCAGTAGAAGCAACCGTGGCAGATATCCCCGAATCATTGCAGAGGTCATAGCAGAATGTTGTTCCCTAGTTCTTGAGCTAAAATTCAGCACAAACAAATCAACCACTTCCCATGAACTAACCTATCTCCACAGATACACCGTCCGTCCAGAACCAACCAAGCTCTACCAATACACCACCCATCCCGAACCAACCCAACACAGATGCACCCATCCTAAGCCAGCAAAACATCTTGAGTTCTATACTCATACTGGTAGAATTACCACCCCAAGCCACTCTGAACACTCCTCTAGCACAAACATGTCCACCCAACAGCCAAACTTCCATGCTTAATGCCTAGAGCTCAATTCAACCTCCTACTCATCCCTCGTACAATCAATTCCCTCAGTCAATTCTCCAACAAACTCCTTTTCTAGCAAAATCAGCCCCTTTTTCCAGCAAAATCAGCCTTTTTTTCCAGCAAAATCAGCCTTTTCTCCGATATGCTCAACAACCAATTCCTCAATCAATCTTTCAACAATTACCTGAAAATCAAGTTGCACAAGTAACATTCCAAAACACCTCTAGCATGACTCAGAATATGCCTGCAACTCAGCCATAATTCCAAGGAGAGCGAACGGTGGATGATAAAAGTCCTTTGAGTCCAAACCTGCTGATGGCACCTTGGCCAACATACTTCAAGCTATCAAACATAACAAAGTACAATGGAGATACCTATCCAAATGAGTACCTGAGAGTATGAAACGGCAATGGAAGCGGCTGGAGAAGATGATACAACTAAGGCGAAGATATTTCCCACGATGTTGGAGGTAGTAGTGCTCTCTTGGTACACAACCATTCCAACCTTGTCAATATACTATTGGGAGCACATGAGGGATACATTTCGACCTGGGTTCATTGGAGCTTATGAGGAGCCGAAAGAACATGACGACCTGTATGTAGTACGACAACTCCCAACAGAAACAATAAGGGAATTCATGTTGAGATTTTCTCGAGTCCGCTGCCAAATCAAGCACGTAGATGATGCAATGATAATAGCTGCGGTGAAAAGGGGCTTGCTTAAGAGACCACTGAGATTTGACCTCGCAAGAAATATGCCAAGCACGGCCAAGGAGTTGTTTGAAAGGATGGAGAGTTTTGTTAGAGGAGAAGAGGATGACTTGAGAATGGAGGCAGAAACATCAGCAATGCTGAGCAAGAAGTTTTCGAAAGGAAAAATAAACAATACATCGGTAGAGGAGAATTAGACAGAGTATAATAACAGATCGTGGAAGAAATTCAAGAAGGAGAGCAAGAAACATGTGAATTTCATTAAGGAGCAGGAGAGAACCTTTTATCATGGTGGAGAGGGGAGAAGTTTCCGCTGTGGTGATGAGGGGAGAAGTTTTCACCGTGGTGGACGGGGACATACACCATGGAGAGAAGATCGAGGAAATGGAAGAGGTCGAGAAAGATTCCTAATCAAGTACAAGTTTTGTAGGTGGCATGGACATTGTACGCACGCAGCGGAGGAATGCAAGACAATACAAGACATTTTGGCCGACCAAGCAGAGAAATATGAAAACAAGCACCAAAATAGAATCCAACCGCAAACCCACAATTTGATTGAAGGAGCAGTATTGAAGGTGGAGGCAATTGAGGAAGCTCTAAAGAGGATAATCAATGCAATCACTGGTGGCTCTTTCCTTGGGATGGAGTCAAAAAGGCAGAGGAAAACATATGTGCAGCAGGTGAATCATGTCGGCATAAGTTAGCAGGCAAAACCACCAGTCTACTCAAATACTATAATATCCTTTGGTCCAGAAGATGCAGAAGGTAACCTTTTCTCATACCGAGACCCACTCGTCATCTCCATTGACATTGCACAATGCGAGGTCCACAGGGTATTGGTGGATGGCGGAAGCTTGGTGGATGTTTTGTTATTTGATGCATTCAAGAAGATGCACATTCCTATGGATAGATTAACCAAAGCAGGAGTGCTACTCCAGGGTTTTAGAGGACAGAAGGTTGATACTATAGGCAAAATAGCCATAGAAGTGGTACTCGGGAGTGGAGAAAACACAAAGAGTGAGATTGTTGTTTTTGATATGATGAATGTATCCTATCAATACAACGTCATCTTACGTAGATCAGCAATCAACTTGTTTAAAGCGGCTATACATTACAATTACATATGCATGAAGTTGCCTGGACCGCAAGGAGTGATTACCGTCAGAGGGAGTCAACTCGCAGCGAGAAAGTTTGAATTGCAGGGAACTCCTCACAGGAAGGGAATACATGCAGTAGAGCAGAATTCATGAAATAATTTCTCCAGGAACCAAAAGCCAATCCCAGAGGGGAAAACAAAGAAAGTAGCGTTGGACCCGGAGAAATCTGAAAGGTGCATAATGATGGGAGAAAACATTTCACCTAAGGTAGAAGAGGAGATTTTGGCGGTTATAAGAGAGAACACGGATGTTTTCGCTTGGTCTTCGGAGGAGTTGGCAGGCGTGGACAGGAAGCTGATAGAGCATAATTTAGCAGTGAAGGAAAATCACAAACCAAGGAAGCAGAAGTTGAGAAGGATGTCGACGAACAAGCAGGCAACAGCAAAAGTAGAAGTGAAAAAGTTGCTAAAAGCAAATGTTATAAGGGAAGTCATGCATCCCGAATGGCTAGCTAATCCGGTGTTAGTCAAGAAAGCCAATGGCAAATGGAGAATGTGCGTGGATTTCATGGACTTGAACAAGACGTGCTTAAAGGATGATTTCCCCCTGCCAAGGATGGATCAGCTAGTCGATGCTACAGCAGGATGTGCACTCATGAGTTTCTTAGGTGCATATTCTGGATATGATCAAGTTTTCCTGGTATAGGAGGATGAGGAGAAAACATCATTCATCACACCTTTTGGTACATATTACTTCATTCAGATGCCGTTTGGTCTGAAGAACGCCTGGGCAACATTTAGCAGGCTCATATCTAAAGTGCTGGCAAATTAGCTAGGAAGAAATGTGGAATCATATGTAGATGATATTGTTGTTAAAAGCGTACAGGAGAAAACTCATGGTATGGATTTGCAAGAAACATTCAACAACCTTTGAAAGTTTTCGGTCAAGTTGAATCCGGAGAAATGTATCTTCGGTGTTTAAGCGGGAAAACTTCTCAGTTTCCTTGTATCAAAGAGGGGAATTGAGGCAAACCCCGGACAAGATTGATGCCATATAGCAAATGGAGCCACCGAAAAATCCAAGGAAAGTCCAGAGGTTGATAGGCAGAATGGCGTCTTTGAGTGGATTTCTATTGAAATCGACGGAAAAATGGCTCCCATTCTTCAAGACACTAAGGGGGGCAGCAGATTTCGAGTGGACACCTGAATGCCAAGACGCATTCGAAAAGTTGAAGAAATACCTTCAAGATATGCCAACTCTGACAAGCCCACAGTTGGGACAGATTTTGCTGCTTTACATGGCAGCAACTCCGGCCACGGTGAGTGTAGTTTTGGTACAAGAACAGAGGGAAAAGCAGGTGCCAGTTTATTTTGTATCAAAAGCCTTGCAGGGGGCGAAAACAAGATATTTAGAGATAGAGAAATTGATATACACTATAGCAATGACGTTAAGGAAGTTGAGACATTATTTTCTCTCGCATGAGATCAAGGTCCCGTCATCGTATCCAATAGGAGATGTGTTGGCAAACAAGGAGGTGGCGGGCCCGATCGCGAAATGGGCAATGGAAATGGTGCCATTCGATCTGAAGTACATGCCAAGAACAGCGGTGAAATCATAGGTGTTGGTAGATTTTATGGCAGAATGGACATCAACAGAAGCAGTGAAAAATATGGAAGAACAGAAGCCATGGACTGTGTATTCTGATGGGTTTTGGAGTGCCCAGGCGCTGGCGTGGCGGCAATTATCAAAACCCTAATGAAGCAGATGTTGAGATACTCAATTCAGTTGCTGTTTCCAACAATAAACAATGTGGAAGAATATGAAGGAATCCTACTGGCCATGAGAAAGGCACGAGCACTAGGGGCTCGGAGGTTGATTATCAGGACGGATTCTAAGCTCATGGCAGGCCATTTTGTAAAGACATTCGAGACAAAAGATGAAACAATGCAGTAGTATTTGAACGAGGTGCGGGCAAATGAAAGACATTTCCTAGGGATAACAGTAAAAGCTATCCTAAGAGGTGAAAACACTGTAGTAGATGAGTTGGCAAAGGCAGTTGCAGCCGGACAGCCACTCGAAAACTCATTCTTTGAAGTCATGGAGAATTCGAGTGCTTTCAGAGGGGAAAACATTTTCAATATCCAGCAGGGAGAAATGGATTGGAGAAATTCGCTATTGAAGTATTTGGTAAGTGGCCAGTTGCTAGACAGTGAAGTGGAGGCAAAGGGAGTGCAGTTGATGTTGAGGAAGTATAAGATGATTGACAGGCAGCTATACAAGAGTGGAGTCATGGCGCTGTTGCTGAGATGTGTCACTAAGGAAGAAGGAATGAAGATGGTCGTGGATATCTACAAAGGATTGTGTGGAGCACATCAAGCGCCAAGGTCAGTGGCCTCCAAAGTAATTCGGCAGGGAATATACTGGCCAACGGTCATAAAGGACACGGAGAAATATATAAAAGCATGCAAAGCATGCCAAAAGTATGGCTCGATCCCAAGAGCACAGCCAAAGGAGCTGCAACCCATCCCACAGGTTTGGCCCTTCTACAGGTGGGGAATTGATATAGTTGGTCCATTACCAAGAGCAAAGGGAGATCTGTGTTTTGTGATCGGGGCGATTAAATATTTCTCAAGGTGGATAGAGGTAAAGCCAGTAGCAAGAATCACATCAGCAGCAGTACAGAAGTTTGTATGGAAAAACATAATATGCCGTTTCGGCATACCAAAAGAGATTGTTTATGACAATGGAAAACAATTCGAGTCGGGCAAGTTTATGGAGATGTGCCAGGGGCTGAACCTCAAGATAAATTTCGCTTCAGTAGGACATCCCCAGACCAATGGAGCAGTGGAAAAAGCAAATGGAAAAGTGGTAGAGGCAATAAGGAAAAGACTTGAAAGTTTGCCAAAAGAGAAATGGCCAGAGGATTTGCTCTCAATATTATGGGCATTGAGAACAACTGTCGTTCGAGCAACAGGAATGACACCTTTTCGGTTGGTGTATGGGGATGAGGCGATGACACCAAGCGAGCTAGGAGCTTTTTCTCCATGGGTTGTTTTCACCGAGAATGAGGGAGAAAGAAGAGTTTCGCTAGATACCCTGAAGGAAGTCAGAGTGGAGGCATTGCACAAGATGGCCGAATATTTAGAGAAAACTAGGGGCCATTACAACAACAAGGTGAGACCTAGACATCTGAAACCAGGGGATTTGGTCCTTAGGAAGGTGCTGAATGAAGTATCCATGGGAAAACTAGATTCTAAATGGAAAGGACCATTCATCATCAAGGCACAGACGAGTACTGGCTCCTACAAGTTGGCCGAGCTAGACGACAAGGAATTAGGTCATACCTAGAATGCCTTGTCTTTGAAGAAATTTTATGTATAATAGTAGTAGCAAAAAAAAAGCCTTATTACTATATGTTCCCGTAGATGATATATGAAACAAAAACAGAAAGTAGGGTTATTATCTGATACGGAGGCCTGAACCTGAATAAAAATCGTACATGTGTTTGGTTGGATGTGATTTTTGAACGAGCGAAAACAAAAACACTCTGGAGCCGGAGTATAAACTACAATTCGCTACGAGCGAAAACGAAAACACTCTGGAGCCAAAATATAAACTACAAATTCGTTACGAGTGAAAACGAAAACACTATGGAGCCGAAATATAAACTACAAATTCGCCATGAGTGACAATGAAAACACTTTGGAGCCAGACTATAAACTACAAATTTGCCAGGAGCAAGAATGAAACACAACTACAAACTCATTGCGAGTCAAAAACAAAAACATCTCGACTTCGAGGTCACCTTTTGCCGCCCTTTTTCGAGGTAAGGGGACGACGAGCTCCGGCTAGCCACGCGGCCTACGCGCCTAAGTCATTTTCGAGTTCGATTTCAACGCGGCAAAAACATCTCGACTTCGAGGTTACCTTTTGTTGCCCCTTTTCGAGGTAAGGGGGACGGTGAGCTTTGGCCAGCCACGCGGCCTACGCTCCTAAGTCGTTTTCGAGTTTGATTTCAACGCGGCAAAAACGTCTTGACTTTGAGATCATATTTTGCCGCCCCTTTTCGAGGTAAGGGGGATGGCGAGATCCGGCCAGCCACGTGGCCTACGCGCCTAAGTAGTTTTCGAGTTCGATTTCGATGCGTCAAAAACGTCTTGACTTCGAGGTCACTTTTTGCTGCCCCTTTTCGAGGTAAGGGGGACGGCGATCTCCGGCCAGCCACGCGGCCTACGCGCCTAAATCGTTTTTCGAGTTCGATTTCAATGCGGCAAAAACATCTCGACTTCGAGGTCACTTTTTGCCGCCCCTTTTCGAGGTAAGGGGGACGGTGAGCTCCGACAAGCCACATGGCCTATGCGCCTAAGTTGTTTTTGAGTTCGATTTCGACGCGGCAAAAAAAAAACGTTTCGACTTCAAGATCATATTTTGCTGCTCCTTTTCGAGGTAAGGGGGACGGCGAGCTCTGGCCAGCCACGTGGCCTACACGCCTAAGTTGTTTTTCGAGTTCGATTTCGATGCGGGAAAAACATCTTGACTTCGAGGTCACCTTTTGTCGCCCCTTTTCGAGGCAGGGGGACGACGACTACAAATTATTTTGCGACACAACAATATATTTCAAAATGTAGGCGTGCTTGTTGACGAACGAATTTCTCCAAGATAAAAAGCAAGAACTTTTATTCATACAACAACAGCCTACAACAAATACAATGGGCTGTCGGGTTTAATAGTAATGCTCGAGGGAGAAATGGTTTTCTTAGGCGCGACAAGCTGTCCATTATTTTGAATTCTAATTTGACGATGCGAAGGCCTAAAGTCCCTCCAGAAATTCAAATTATCGGAAAAATGCATGGACCGACGCTGGCGAAAATCTAAAACGAAATCTCGTAGGCTAGCGCCCGCATGTTTCCTATACTAAGATAGGAATCTATGGGAAAAATACATGAATTGTCGTAATGTACATCGCCAATGTCTTCATCGAACATATGGGCGTCATAGTAGAGCTTCTCGAACGGTCGGTGGGAAATGTGCTTCAACGAGAAGTTGAGCTTATTTTTCGATCGACCAACAGTCGATTTTTGCCCGAAGTCAACCTGCACCCCCAGTAACAAACATACATGAAAAATACAAGTAGCAGCAAAAGGGGACACCAACCGAATTTCATCACAGTTAATTACAACCATCAACAGTGTTTGAGTTTTCGAGTTAGCAAAAGTTGAGAACATTTTTCACACCTAGGGAGTAGATGGTTCACCCCTAGGGTTACCTTGCTCATTGTAAGAATTCTTTTCGCCCCCGCCTTGGGTCTGATTAGCAGTTTGTGCAAGCGTTTCTTGGAGAGAAGAAATGGTATCTTCATATCCTTGCTTCGACCAGTAGAGAGCTTGGTGGACTTTGGCATAGAGGCGAACAGTTTCTCGACAGCTTCGGAAGAGAGCTCGATCAGGCAGAAGCCGAGTGAGGCCGTCTTTGAGATTGTACAAATGTTTGCAGTCACTCGAATACAGGGTAGCGCACAGGGCCTCGGCAGATATTAGAGAACATCTCGAGGCGAAGCGCACCACACCTTGTGAAATACCAACAGCGGCGTCGGCAACCTACTCAGTCAAATCGTCCAGACTGCTATCAAAGGCAGAAGGATTGGGTTCGGTGCCCAAGCTTTCGAGAGTATCTCTGATAACACATCAACCCGAAAACAGGTTGGCATGGGCCTCTTCGAGAACAGCTTGCTCAGTTTCCAGCTCCCTTGTTCGTTTCGCATACTTCTTCTTCAAATTCTCCAATTTGATATCCAAAGCAGCTTTTTCCTTCAAGAGATTGCTGTTGGAGGCGATAGAGCGTTGAAGTTCATGGCATGCCCTTCAAAATCATATCTCGAAGCATGGCTGGTGGATGGATTGTCTTCCCCCTGAGGAAGCAGGACATCATCTCGACTCAAAATCATGCCCTTCGAAATCACATCTCGAAGCATGGCGTCAGTCATGGTAGAAACGCCGAGATTTCGGTCACTACTGTCGCCTTCAAAATCGACATTCTTGGATCTCGAGCATTTGCTCGACTTCTTGGACGACTTAACCATGCCAAAATCACAAGGGGACGAATAGAAGAAGAAAGGCAGAGAAGCGTGGTGAAATGATGAAATTTCGGCATACAAGAAAGCGAAATTGAACGGTGGCAAGAGCGAATGGGATTAAAGCCTTGGCCCCCCTTTATATAGGGGCGCTGGGGTGGCCGGTGGCCATGCTCGGGCATAGGAATCGAGGCGGCATAGAAGTCGAAGCGGCATAAAGAATAAAATATACAATAAGAAATATTGGACAGTAACAAAAACAATAATGTATAGTCAATTAAACTAAATTAAATAATAAAAAATACTAAATAATATAAAAAATAATAATATACAATAAAGAATATAAAAATATAAATAAATAAATAAAATAATAATAATAATAAATATATAATAATAAAGTAATGAAAAGCAATAGTGAAGGAGAAAAACAAGTTTCGGCCAAATTTGGGGATGGCGAGATCCTGCAAATTCTAAGACACGGCTTCGGTCGAAAAGAGTTTTCACCCTTATCCGTGAGGGGTTTGTTGGAGCAGGACCAGACGCCATGTCCCCAATTCGACCGACACTTAGGCAAATGATGACAATCTTGCTTGCCAGGTATAGGGTTAACAGAAGTCATTCGGTCCGTCCGGAGGGGAGAACATTCACCAAGATGGAGTTCGAGAACATTTCTCCTTTAGAGGAGGAGAAATACCGAGGTCGAAGACGAAGCTTAGGACGCATGCCAAGAAGGGAATATTCCTCCACGTGGCGTAGGGACCAGTCTAGACCACTCTGGATAGGTGTCACTGAGGGGACTACAAGTCTAGTATGTAATGTCTAATTTGCTCGTAGGGTTAGCAGTTCTCCAGGGGCATTTCTGTAATTTTCTTGTACGGCTCTTAGGCTATAAAAGACAGGCAAAGACTCATTGTAAAGGACACAGAATATTTGAATAAACAATGCTTTGAGTGCATTTAACCCCCGGTTTGTATTTTGCAAGGATAAGTGGGAGAAAACATTTCCCCCGCTTATCTCCATTTCTTGTTTGTGACCCAAGGTCACAATATAGTGGTCACAAAAACATGTTATATTTTGTTAAGTTGAACTCTTGAAACTTATGTACATGGAGTGATTTTAGGATCCCTTAGGAGGTACCATAGGTACCACTCTGTTTTAGGACCGTAAAATTTCTCTTGCATATTACGAGATCATATGGGTTTTCTAGCTGCATCAGTTTCAAAGCAGCTCCTGTTCCAAGTTCATACTCCCTCTGTCCAAAAAAAATGGATTCCTATAATCCCAACGCAAAATTAAAAGGTAGAAGAAAAGATCAAAATACCCTCATTAATAGAAAAGTAGTATTTGTGAGTGGGTAGATGAGCGATATTGAAGATATATAATTTCTTAATTTATGGACCGAGGATAGATAAGATGATAAAAGTTAATTTATTTTAGGATAAAGTTTGAAGGGTAGAAGTTGGGTTTTTTTTGGAGGAGGGATAACAGTTTAGCCGATTATAATCAGTTTCCAAGCACCAGCTGTAGCGCGTGCGCGCAGCAACACCACAACGGGCAAACCTCAGCATCAGAGCGGCGTCACCGGTGAGGTCACGCGCCGGCGAATAAACAATTGCCGGCCTGCACGACGTCTATTTCTGAACCCCTATCTTTCTCAGAAATCTGGGCCGCCGCACTGTTTCTCTACTGCAGTGTGCGGCCTCGGCTTCATTGGTGGTATTGTGAAGCGGACTTGAAGGTGTTCCATTGCAAGCTCGCACTGCTGGGAGAACCCGCCGGCGCTGGACCCCGCCGGCGGAGGGGGCGACGACGTCGACGACTTCGGTGGGCAGAAGGCTTACGTCGCCGGTTCGGCCGGTTCCAAGGCCGCCATCGTCCTCGTCTCCGACGCCTTTGGTAAATTTCGATCCACGAGCTAAACCTGCAAGGATCGATTAGGGATGTTGACTGCTGAAAACCATTCCCCCCTTTTGCGGGCTTTGAAGCCCCAAACCTGAGGTAAGCTATGTATGGTATCTACTTTGATTCTCCTTTATACTATTCCATTTTATAGTACGAAAAGTGAGAACCCTGCAGCTGTTTGCTTGTATTTCCTTTATGCCTCCCCCACCAATCACCATGTAGATGCTTGCTTAAGTAAGAAGGAGGAAAAGCTAGCCATACCACTATGGTAGAAAACATAGATGCTGTATACAAGTGTGATGTTTGCTTTCAGAAAAGCTGGCAAGATAGAACTGTGGGATATGCATATGGTACACAAGTTGTTTTTAGTGACAAAACATTATTGAACTCTTTCACTTACACTGTTCTTTGTTCACCTCAGCTCCTATCTGAAGGACTAAGGATGTGTGGTGTATAGTGCAAAGGGTGCTTCTATAGTGCATCATGTGAAATGCCTGTACCCAAGTTATTCTGAATTTCTTCATCCAAAAATTCAGGAAAAAGGATCAGAATTACATAAGGATAGTGGATTTTCCTTTTGTACTTTTCAATTCAGATTTGTCTCCTACATACCTTCCTATTTGTTGAATTTGTGAATATATTGAATATATACTGAGCAAGAAAACAACACATTAGAAGTTTAGAACGTTGAATCTTTTGATGAAAAGTTGAATTAGTCGAACACTATGTAGCAAAATCAGATTGTTACTGGACTTAAGCTTGTGCTTTTATGCTCTATTTTAGTGCATCTGCTTCTACTACTCATCATAAATTGACATGAATGGTAAATACTTGTTATCTCATGAAGGAAGATAGCCAACAGAGTTGCTTTGTCTGGTTACTTTGTCGTGGTGCCAGATTTCCTGCATGGGGACCCATACCAGCCAGACAATCCCAACAATCCTGGAATGTGGTTACAGTCACATAATCCGGTTCGTTGTCTCCTCAGCTTTTACCTATCCTTAAGGTTTTGAGCTTGTTTCTACTTTCTTCTTGAAGTTATTTGTGGAAATGCCCATTTTGTGGCATGATCACACGACGTTCCTAGCCTAAGTACTTTGTTTCAAGAAGTGAATAATTCATTCAACCCTGTCAAAATTACATATAAACCTTCTGGCCATGCCTCAAGAATGTCGTCAGTTTGAATGAGCTTTTTCTGACAACTACATGAGATGATTTCTGAGCTTTCAGTTCTTTGGCATTTATACATTTTTTAAATGTTCTGATCATTCAGGCATTCATAGAGCTCATAGCGTGTTAAGGATTCCTCTTTAATTTAATCATTGACTGGTCAGATAGCAGCATATGATATCTGTTTTGGTCTTTTGGAGCAAAGTATTCTTTACTAAATTTAGGATTTATATGAGCATTTATAAATGGATTTATTTTATTACAATGGCTCTCCTTTTTGAAGGAGAATGACAAGAGATCGAGGTTAACTTCATAGAAATTACATTGGCTCTTGACACCCTGAAAACTATTCTTTTATCTATGTTCAATAGTTTTATTAAGCAGAAAATTGTTTCTTTTAATCTTTTAGATAATGGAAGATAATTTCTCTTTTAATAGAAAGAGGCATCTGAAGTGGCAAAACCAGTTATTGCTGCACTAAAGGAGAAGGGAGCATCTTTCATCGGGGCTGCAGGTTATTGCTGGGGTGGTAAGTATGATTTCTTCCATGGACTCATATCCTCTGCCTTACGGCACACGATACAGATCGTTCTTCCATATGTTTTAGTTTTTGAAGAACAATCTGAAGGCTGTGTTTTTTAGTAGTAATTCTTGTTTTTCTTCACAAACCATTTTCCCTTAACCATGTAGTGATAATTATGACTACTTTTCAATTTTTCAGCAAAGGTAGTGGTGGAGTTAGCAGAAGTCCATGAAATCCAGGCTGCTCTATTGCTACACCCTTCTTTACTTGCTGTTGATGACATCAAACGTTTCCACGTTCTAAAATTCATCACCTATTCCTATTGAGCGGACGCGCGCACGAACGCTTCGGTTTCCTTTCCGGGTTACCGTTTTCTTTCCTATTTTAGTTCGATTCCCCTTCTCCTTCCTTCCTCTCTTCCCTCTCCCCGAGCCATTCTCCTTCGTGCTTCACTTGTACCCCAAATTCCTTGCCGCCCTCTTTACCCAGTCGTTGCCATGTCTCCTAAAGAACTATGCCCCTGCTTCCGCCATGATTAATGATTCGAGAGGGGGGTTTGTGCCCAAGCTAAATTAGGATTCCATGCTTTCCTTCCCGATTTACCTCTTCCGTCGCCGCGCAAATCGAGCGCATCCTACACCTCCATCAGCGTCCTAACGGCTTGGAGTTACAGGTTTTGATTTGTGGTTGTCGATTTAGTTTTCCTGGTATGGTTGCTCGATTCGATTTGGTCGCTTGGTTTGATTTTTGGTGCTTGTTTGTTCTGGTTTTGGCAAAAAATATTTGTGGGGGTTTGATCTGCTGTTCCGGGTGGTGTTGCAGGGTTCACTGGTGGCTTGAGCTGAATTGGGGAGCCTTTTTTTTTCAGCCATGTCTCAAATTCAGAGCAGCTCAATGGTAGACTGCACGCTGCTTGCAATGCTGTGTGGGAAGGTTATAGACAAGCAGCAGATGCCACGTCATCTGGTGCCCGAGGCGACGCGGACGCGGCTTTCATACCCATTCCCGGAGCTGATCTTGACATCTCGTTTAGAAGGCTGTAGGTTAGTTGGCCTTTTCTCTTTGGTGTGGTGATGGATTTTGTCCTTGTCAGTTCTGAACATGGGAAGGCAGGGGACACAGGTGCACATGCTAAACCAATTCCACAGTTGATCAATTTCAAGAGGCATTAAAAGATGACAACATAAACTATCAAGTGTAATTTATTAGAAGCTAGGGAGCAGCACCTGAATCTTAGTGAGTTACTGGTTCATAATTTTTTTGTCCACCCCATAATCCCTTTTCCTCAGGAGATAATTTACTCATGCGAATAAGTTTGTGAGAACAAGTTTACTCATGTAGCTCTATAAACATTTTCCATTAACTTTTCTAAGGAAATAGTTTTTTGACAAGAAAGTTTTCTCATACAAGTGTATGAACTTTTTGAGCAGATAGTTTTATTCATGTGATAAGGTTTTGAGAACAAAGTTTACCCCCAGAAGTCTATAAACTTTTTTTTATCAGGTAGTTTTATTTCATGTGAATAATTATGTGAGAATTGAATTTTTTACTTATGCAGCACTGCATTTCTTTTCTCTTTTCTCCCATGTGAATCCACATAATTGATAATGTCAAACTAACCCCAACTAGTTCCTTATTTATCCCATGTCATACTCATTCTTTAATTTCATTTTATTAATTCATCTCTAATTTCTTTTTACAAAATATATTAACAGGAGGATGCAAAATCCCTTCGTGAGTGCTTGACATATTACATGGTTGCTCATCGCTTCAATGGGAAACACAATCCTGAAGTTAAAGCAATCATTAAGAAATATGTGAGTTTCTTCATAGATATTTTTTTTCGTTTTTCCTTGTGTTATTTTTTCTGTATCTTGCATTTTTCTCCTCTGCATACCATTAGTCTGATAGAGAAAGTACAATAGCCTTTTCTTGTTCAATTTTTTGTACAAGCATTTTCTTTTGTCTATTTTCATATAAAACTTGGATTCCTGAAAAAACTGAGACTTTTAATGGCACATGCATTCCCCAATGAGTTATCATTTAAACTTGGATAACGAACTAGGTAGATGAAACTGCATCTAGACAAACTAAGAGCTTGTCAATCATGAACTAATCTTCAGCACTTGTAGGCTCATGCCCCCCTTTTTTTTGTTTCTGGTGCTTGGTATTATTTTCATACATAAGAAATTACATAAGCACTAAAGAAATAAACTATTCCCCATATATGTTGGTATTTGAACTCACTCAAAAAAAATACATGTGGTATGTAAGATTATATTGATATATAACAGTAGGCTATATGTCTTTTTTACATAAACTTTTTTGATGAAATAGTTTTTTTTACCACGCATAAAGTTTATGAGGAAAGAGTTTCTCCATAAATGTACAAATTTTGTGTTTCATGTAGAAATTTTCTTAAATGAAAACCTTTTTGTGTTCATGTAGAAATTTTGCTAAATGGAGACCTTTTTTCTATTTCTGAAAATAATGTTTTTGTGTACTAATTTTTTTTGTTGCTCTATAAAGTTTCTAATTGCAAAGTTTTTTATAATTTGAATGAGTTTTCATAATAACTATTTTTACATCATAACTTAGCCTACCACCTATGCATTACTTTTTAATTACTCACTCACACTGTCTGGCCATGCATTTTTTCTTTCCAACTTTTATATGATACTTTTTTCTTCATAGCAAGCGTACCATTCTCTGATTGAAACCTTTGTCAATCAGAAAATGGCAGTGGCATCTTTGATCCAAATTTGGCGTTTAACTTAACTTTCTATTTTTTTATGCAGCTAGCTCTATAGCAATTTTTTTCACCTTCTCTTTGCAAACTGGAGAAAATCAAGTTTTCTATTTTCATCACACAATGTACAACAGATCTCCATGCTTCCAATTTGATGTGGAAAAATGTTGATCATGAACTCCCTGTTGGTGCTATCATGTATATCTCAGTTGGAGTTTTTACACAAGAAGTATAGCCAAACTTTTATACGTATATTGACATGAATGTTTTACCCTTCTCATGCTAGAAGTCCCATTGTTTTTGTTTTAGTCACCACTTTTTACAAAGTTATAGATATTTTCATTTGAAAGTTCCTTTCATTAGCTACCCACCCTTTTCTTATCCCTAACTTACCCATCTCAGAAATTTAAAAGAGGAAAAAAGAAAATAACAGAAAGCTGTTACAGAATGACATTGAAACTTATTTGGGCCAAAAAGCTACTCTCGTGGGCTCACCAGATGAGGACTTGCGCGAGATGCCGGTTGAGTGGGCTCAGAGTCCGGAAGGCAAAGGGAAAAGCTGAAACACTGGTTGAATCCTCCATGCGCACGTGACCTTATTTTGTCGCCACATGTTTGTGCGCGCAGGAGGGTGCGCATTAGGGGCAGCCAAATTCATCTATGATGAGGGCTTCAAGTACTTAACCCCTGATGTGTTAACTAATACTCAGAAGTCAAATGCCCAATTTCTGTACTTGGTGCTGAAATTGACAAGTTGTCTCCACCAGAACTGTTAAAGCAGTTTGAGCTGATCCTTTCTGCTAACTCCAAGGTAAGTTGTCATCCATTAGTTTGATTTTAGGCTAGAAAATTTACAGAAAGTAAGGAATGCTGAAATTCAGTTAATAGTACTATTGATCTAAATATTCATATATAAAATCCTTGATACCAAATTATGTCTCAGCTCTTTGTTATGTCCTGATTATTTATTTAACATCAATCAAGGTGGTAAAGCACATGATGGTAAAGCACATGATCATTAGTTTTTCTTGAATGACTTATACCAGTTAACACTCCTCCATAAAAGTGGTCTAAATGTATATGTAAATAGAATATAGGTGCAAACAGAGTATGTGTGCTAATCGATCTGGTCTTTTTCCTGCCTTTCAAGTCTATTTCTTGCTTGAGCCATGCATTTGGCATTATAGCTCCAAACTTCTGCCTGTTCGGACATACTTATGTGCATTTCAGTGCAGATTGAGGTTTTCTATTTGCTCTACAGGTTGCTCATATTGCCAAGATTTTCCCTGGGGTAGCGCATGGGTGGGCTGTGAGATACAGCACGATGATGCAGCTGCCGTCAAGAGCGCTCAGGAAGCACTGGAAGACAATGACGACTGGTTCAAGAAATACCTGAAGTAAAATCTGAACTAGCAGCTCTTCATGTATCAAGAAAGATATAGCTAAATGCTAATGCACGACCAGCTGATCTTCATATGCCACCTGGGACCTGTACTTCGTTTATGCCATTGTGGTGCTGTAATGTTGTTGTGTGCTTCCGTGCCAGTGTGCCTTATGAAACTACTATTATTTCTGAACATATGTGAGGATGGTCAAGCTGCATCAACAAACAGAGTTTTCTGCTGTACATTGGACTTGTTTAATAATGAAATTTGCAATTGCTAGGAAATTCAGTTACTATCACATTGGCTCGTGCAGAAACTTGAACAGTAGTTCAGATTATTTCAATTTAGAAGAAGGCAAAAAAAAAAAAAGAGAAAAAATCAGCTGTTGTAAGTTGGGGCTGCAGGTTATTGCTGGGTGGTTACTGGCTGCTACTGTATCGTATCATACAGAAATCTGATGGTTGCCGTTCTGCACCTTTCTCTTGCCTTTTCTTTTTCCTTTAGTGGCATCTCCAAGAGTGCCCAAAACAGATTTTCTGAAGCTAAATTTTGGGAATTAAGTCTAAAACCAGGGGCATCCTTGAGCTGGATTTGGGACACCTCCCCACGCCCCTAATATCTCTTGTGGTCTCAGAATTAGTTGAAGAAAGACCCTCCTATGATGAGTAGCATATTCTAAAGTTTTTGAAAACCTAATATAGGGGTACTGTGGATGAAGTGATTTTTTTGTCCTAATGTTTTTTTTTTGGATGGTCCCAATCCATAATTATTGAGGGTCAAATTTTAGCCAGTGTTTGCTTGGGTTGGGAGTTGAAGCTTGTCACTGCACGTAAAACGAGACGGAGTATTAGCGTATGATTAATTAAGTATTAACTATTATAAACCTAAAAATAAATTTATTTAATTTTTTTAAAAAACTTATATGTAGAAAATTTTTATAAAAAACACACTGTTTAATAGTTCGGGAAGCATGCTCAATAAGGTAATAGCTAAGCAGATAAGCCAATCAAAACAGTGCCTTAAGGTCACTATTGGGTATGCTAAGAATGCTACTTATATTAAGTACTCCATGGTACAAGTTCAATATCCACATGTATATCCACACGAAAATGTATGGTGTATCGCCGAAAAAAAAAAGGTAAGGTGTAGCTATTAAACGATTAGTCAAAGCAGCTAATAGGTGATGTGATTGTGGTACTTGACTGATTTTCTTTCTTTTTTTCTATTTTCGCTTTTATGAAAGAGTTGAGGAGAGCGTAGAAACATCAATGCATTATCCACCTAATCAAAATCGTATGCTTGAAGAGTAGCCAGGTCATACTCGCTATAAACCGTCGATTACATAGTAGGTAAATATGAAAACGATACCAGCGATGAGTTACTAAAAGATACTTCCATAACCTCGAGTGTTTTTATTAATCTTTTAGAACTCGTTAGTTTTCTTTACGATAGAGGAAGCTTTATTGGTTTTAGATGATTATAAATGGTATAATTACTCTAAAACTATTTTCAGTCTCTGTATATCTAGAATGCATATAGCTTATAATTATTAAAAAAAGAAAAATTGATATGACAATAAATATTATGCTACAATGAACTACAACCATAATCCATCTTCATGCTCAAACACCACCAATACAACACTTGTATCGTGATGAAGGTTCTCCATAAGCAACGTCTCCAAAAGAAACCAATGCACGCACATACTGTTGTTACATGATTCAATCCGCTATATGTTTATTGGCAAAGACCGAAGATGTAAATCTATTTATTATAAAAAAATATTTCTATAACCTTTTCAAGTATGTAGTCATTATATAGAAATCGAAAGGTAGCAAAAAATTGTAACGTGTGGTAGATCAAAGACGAACTTAAACAATTGGATCCCTTAATCACCTAATCAGCTCTTCGACACAGATCATCACTATCCCAATCCATTTTTGAATGCTTTCTTTTCTTCATCTAGAGTACTGACCTTCTCGAGTCCTTGGCGTGCACTAGCAGGCTGTTGACAAGAAATGATGAATGCATTTGATCAACACTGCACGCATTTGATGATGTTCATGCTTAGAAGATGGCATTGCCACGTCCCACGGGCGCATGCGAGCTTCCAACTTCCAAGTCCACACGTAAAATGTTTCAGTTTTCCTGCCTGCTGTCATGTCGATCGCAGCCCTCTTAATTGACAAATTGCAATCGCTGTCTGTTATGGATGTCACAATCTAAAGATTATTCTTAGGTGGTCATCTAAAGAAATTGGCATTGATTAAACATTTTTTTAACTGAACTATACGACTACTACTAATTTTGAGCATGCTGCAAGTGGTGCACTCACATGGCCGCTACTTACACTGTCGACCTTCCATTTCCATATATCAAATTTGATTGATTATCTTGATCCAGAACAATACCCTTAGCAGCCACGGCACGTGATGATCCATGTTCCGTGAACGTGTCGTTGTGTACCAAAGCTGATCAGAGCTCAGAGCGGTGCAACGAGCAACGACTTTTTTCAATGATTTGTGTATAAAAAGCGGCCATTTTGCTCGTTATCCGGCAACAAGCTAAGATGAGAAGAAGCATGTCGACGCCGAGAGCGGCGAGCCTGGCCAAGAAGGCGGCGCTGGCGCTGGCCGTCCTCGCCGCGGCGCTCGCCGTGGCCGTGCGCGCCGAGCAGTGCGGCGTTCAGGTCGGCGGCGCCACGTGCCCGAACTGCCTGTGCTGCAGCCGCTGGGGTTGGTGCGGCTCCACCTCCGATTTCTGCGGCGGCGGCTGCCAGAGCCAGTGCAGTGGCTGCGCCCCGCCGCCGTCCGGCCCCAGCGACGTGGGCTCCATCGTGCCCAGGGACCTGTTCGAGCGGCTCCTCCTCCACCGCAACGACGCGGCGTGCCCCGCCCGCCGGTTCTACACCTACGACGCGTTCATCGCCGCCGCCGCCGCGTTCCCGGCGTTCGGTAGCACCGGCGACACCGCGACTAAGAAGCGGGAGATTGCCGCGTTCCTGGGCCAGACCTCCCACGAGACCACCGGCGGGTGGCCGACCGCGCCCGACGGCCCCTTCTCCTGGGGCTACTGCTTCAAGCAGGAGCAGAACCCGCCGTCCGACTACTGCCAGCCATCGGCGGAGTGGCCGTGCGCCCCCGGCCGCAAGTACTACGGCCGCGGCCCCATCCAACTGTCCTTGTAAGCAAGCACCACCCAAGCTCACACTTCACTTTTTCACTCGCCAAATCTTGCATCCTTTTGAGTTCTTGGCTCGGATGCTGATTTCTGACCACGTCGCCGCCGCCGGTGAACTGAGCAGCAACTTCAACTACGGGCCGGCGGGGCGGGCGATCGGCGTGGACCTGCTGAACAACCCGGACCTGGTGGCGACGGACCCGGTGGTGTCGTTCAAGACGGCGCTGTGGTTCTGGATGACGCCGCAGGGGAACAAGCCGTCGAGCCACGACGTGATCACGGGGCGGTGGACGCCGACGCCGGCCGACGTCGCAGCGGGGCGGGTGCCAGGCTACGGCGTGATCACCAACATCGTCAACGGCGGGCTGGAGTGCGGGCACGGGGCGGACGACCGGGTGGCGAACCGGATCGGGTTCTACCAGCGCTACTGCGACGTGTTCGGCATCGGGTACGGGAGCAACCTCGACTGCTACAACCAGAGGCCGTTCAACAGCGGCTCGTCGGTCGGGTCGGCGGAGCAGTGACGGAAAACTGGAGACGATGCAGAACGAGCTGCATGGATGTTAATAAAGCCTGGTTGTGAGTTAGGAATAAAAGAATTACATAAGGCCATCCACAATGTGTGAGCAGTGCTTGAAAAAAAGAGGCCTCACGCTGAAAAACGGGAATTGCTGTCCAATAGCTGCAACGTGCGAAAAATAGGCATCGGAGCTATCTACGTCCGGAGCCCGTATAGAAATAAAAATATCGCCTCCTGTTTTCTTCCGTTAGTTTTTTCGCACGACCATTCCTCTCTTCCTCTCTCTCCATCTTCTCCAGACCACCAGGAAATCCCCAATCAACCTCTCTCTTCCAAACCAAATCAAGCTTCCTCCTCCCAGATTTTTCAGATCTTGCTTCACTAGTTATCTTGCTCGGATCTAGCGGCATCGATGAAGGACGCGCTGGAGCCGTGCTCCTCCGGCTCGCCTCGACAACGGGTTGTGCACTGTTGCAGTACCCCTACACCGGCAGTGGGCCGTGCGCTGCCGCGATACTGCTACATTGGTTCGCGTGACGATGGGGCTGGACCATGGCGTGGACTAAGTGGGAGGAGCAGCGGCATGGGCGTAGCCCCGTAGCGGCGGTGGAGAACGCGTCGCAGAGGACAGAGTATGCGAGGAGCAGCGGCGGTGGAGAACGCCCTAGAGCAGCATGGACCGGTGAAGCCAGAGGACTAGCGACGTCCGGCTCAAGAGCGCTGTCCACGCCAATGCCGATGAGCTACGCTATTGCAGGTACTGCTTGGACGTCCAAACTTGCGATTGATTCTCTACTGGTCGATGTACAGAATACTTTTATTTGTACAGGTAGGAGAAGTAGTACATACATAGATAGATCAAAGCACTGAGTGCCATATCTATGTTCATCTATAAATAAAGGAAAAAAATAATACTTTCAGTTTTGTGTAAACACAATCGGAATAGTTGAGATTACATTAGAAACATGAGTTAACTTAATACATTTTTACTACTACATTTTGACAATGAGAAACAGAATGATTGAGGTTACATAAGAAATATATATAAACTAACTCTAAGCTGGACCCCTTCCAAAGCGTTGATATATATGCTCAACTAAGTCCGCTTTGAGACGACGATGCATATCTTTATCCTTAATGTTTTCTTCTACCTGTAGAGCCCTGGAGAATCCATGAATCGGTCCATGTCCATATCCTGTAAGTGGTGTGGATGAGGTTCCCTCGTCATATTGATTCTGGTAGTCGTCATCATAGCAAACTATGTAAGAATCACTTTCATCCTCCACAATCATATTGTGCAATATAATACATGCGTACATGATTTCAGCAAGTAATCACACTTGCCACATATGTGCTGGGCTTCGTAAAATGGCAAAGCGAGCTTGTAACACACCAAAAGCACGTTCCACATCTTTTCTTGCTCCCTCCTGGTGTTCTGCAAACAACTTGTCTTTCTCACACTGAGGTAAATGAATAGTTTTGACAAATGTTGCCCACTCTGGATAAATTCCATTTGCTAGGTAGTATCCCATGTTGTATTCATTGCCATTGACTGTAAAATGAACTTCTGGAGCTCTTCCATGTACTACTTCAGTGAACAAAGGAGATCGATTAAGGACATTGATGTCATTGTTTGACCTGGCAACACCAAAAAAATGCATGCCATATCCATAGATCATGTGAGGCAATAGCTTTCAGCATTACAGTAGGTCCGGACTGATCTCCACGAGTGTATTGTCCCTTCTATGCCACTGGACAGTTCCTCCATTGCCAATGCATGCAATCAACACTTCCCAACATGCCTGAAAAGCCACGAGCTTCGCCTATATGCAGTAAACGTTGAATGTCTTCCCTAGTTGGTTTTCTTAGGTATGTAGGACCAAAACTCTCAATCACACTTCTACAGAAGTTATTCATGCACTCAATGGTTGTGCTTTCAGCAATGCGCAGATTTTCATCCCACAAATCAACAGGTGTGCCATATGCTAACATCTGTATAGCAATGGTGCACTTGTGGATGGGTGAAAAGCCTACCTTCCCAAATGCATCACTTCTTTGGCAAAAGTAAGGATCCCAAGTACTAAGGGTCTGTACAATACGTAGAAATAGGAGCTGTCTCATCCTATACCTTCGTCTAAATTGATAATCACTGTATACGGGATTTTTTGAGAAGTAATCAGCTATCAATCGATCCCTTGCAACCCCACGATCTCTTTCTATGTGCATCCTACTAAACCTTCGGTATTGAGTAGGCATACCTCTTTGTTGTGACTCAATTTGAGCTCTGATTTATGCCTCGATCTGAGACTCAACTGGATCATTGATGAAGTCCCAAAAGAATTGATTGATTGCTACAACACTATCAGAATCTTCACCCGTGGGGGCATTTGGTTCCATGGACAGGTTTGTGGGTGTTTCAGTGGGCTGGCTGGAAGAGTGGTGAGAATTGGTCTACTGGCTGAAACAATGGTGAGAATTTTCTATAGGAAGAGTGCTAGAGTTGGGCATCCTTTTGTAGCAGAGAGTTACCAACGGCTAGTTTTCTTTCACAACAGCTAGTTTATTATAACAGCTAGTTGATGTTGACATGATATGACCATTTTTCTTGCTGATGTGGAAAATAGTTTATGATTTAATGAATATCTTACGTATTGGTAGTATGAGCTGATTCCATTTTTTTGCAGCTGACAAGGCTAATGATACATATAAGACAAGATTTCACGTTGATGAATACAAACCAATAAGGTAGTATAGTCATACAATGCTGTAGAGGTACATTGATGCTAGTTCATAGCTCATCTAGTTAAGAGCATTCTGCAGAGGTACATTGATGCTAGATCATAACTAATCTAGTTAAGAGAGGTAGTACAAGTGAACTGTGAAGCCAACATTAGCAGAGGTACAAATGAAACCCATCTCAACTAAAAATGTCCTTAGCTAAGTGAGCCAACATATCTTCATGTCCTTTCTTGGTAACTTCACCATAACCTGATGTGTCTTGTCGAAGTAGCGCCATGTACATATCCATTTTCTATAGCTTTGCCTTCTCCTTCTCTGCATCTGCCATCTTATTATCAGTCTCAGTTTTGGTTCTTGTTGCTTCAGCTTGAACAAGTGTTGCTTCAGCCATTTTCTCAGCAGCAATTGTTTTTCTTAATTGAAGTTCATTGAACTGGTGCACATTTTCATTTGAAATGCTGTCTTCTGAATAGACTAACTTGCCTTTGTTTTTCTGTTGAGCTTTGGCTGCATTTCTCCCTAGTGGTCGACGCCTCGCTGAAGGGTCCGCATCTTCGCTCTCTCGATTTGAAGACGTATAAGCTCCTGATTCATTCAACTGGCTTCTCTTATTCATCATTTCTTCAATCAGGTAAGCTTTACTCCACTTGGGCTGATCCTTCACTGCTCTCCACCAATATTCTAGTGCAAAAGGCCTTTTTTGTTGATAACTCCTTTGTATGCTTCACGTGCTCTTTCCATGACTTGATCATCAGATTCACCACTACCATGCTCCCTTTTTGCCTTGTCATAGCATGCATTAAACTTGGTAATAAAAGGGATAGTCCTGTTCCAATGGTTTTTGCACTGAGTAGCATTTCTTCTCTGTTCTTTGGGTGCATGCATGTTGTATTCTGCTGCAACATCCTTCCAATGCCTACTCCCCTTCTATCAACTCCAATAACTGGATTTGTGGAATTTTTCAGCCAAGCACTTATTAGCCAAAGATTTTCCTCTTTACCCCAGTGTACATGCCCTTCTTTCTTTTCACACTCATTAGGGCTACTCTCATTCTTATTCCAAATTATTGTTTCGACAGGATCTGCACCAAGTTGTTGCCCTTGGGACACCGGAGAAGCTGAACCAACCGGGCTGCTCTCATCACCTCGCGAATCTGTGCCACGACTACCTTGAAAGAAGGCTATGGATCCAACCGGTGATGCTTGATTGCCTCCTTGTGGGTGTTGTCCCATGGTACCCTGGTAAGAACTCCCAGGATAGTCTCCTTGTGTGAATGGAAATTGTGGGTAACTTGATTGAGCTTCAAAAGGATTGAATATGTGTGAATACTGGGTGTTGAAATTAGGAGGAAATTGTGGTGGCGGATAGTTCATGGGGTATTGAGGGGAGGGGAAATGATGCTGTTGACTAATCTGTTTTTCTAGATCACCACTTGTGATTGCAGAATTCAACATGTTTGTGAAAGAGGAAGAAGTGTTCTCCATGTCTACAAAGGAAGAAAAGCAAAGTTGTATGAATGTTCATGTATACGTTGCCTGCATATATAAGCGTAGTGGCTTGAAAGTGAACGTTCATGTGACCGTTGGGTTTGGTGAACGTCGAAACAGTTTATGTATCTTTAAGTTTCAACTGCCAACTATTGCTACAGTATATTAATATTTTTTTATGAAGTTGGAACCGGTGCACGTACATTCACCGCTCCGGGATTTTTTAGCATTGCTCTGATTGGAATCACCTCCCACAGTGATGCCAGTGATTCTTCAATTCTCTCTCTCCTCTTTAGGCACCACTCAGGCCACACACTGTGGAGGGCCTAAGGGACTACCTATACAACATCCGACAGTTTTTTTGAAAAACTTTTAAATATAACTATAGTATAATTATAGTGTAATTATATTATAACTACACTGTAATTACGATGTAACTTATATATTACTTGTGTATACTAATCAAAACCGGTGAGCAGCGCGGATAGCTAGAGTTGCTTACTTTGCCGGTTCGATTCCTATCCTCCGCGCGTGTCAAATCTTTTTCTCCACCCGCAGCACGAATCTCAAAGTGCATACGGTCCAAAAATCACAAGTTTTCTCCTCCAATTTTCTGTTAACAGAAATATAGCAAAATCGTTAAATAATTAATCTTGGTAAACTAGAGGTTGCTCTATCAGTTTAAGCAGTGGTGGCTCTAAAATTTTTTGTTGGGTGGTTTCCTACTTGATTTGCCAAACTTTCATAACATAAGAAACTCAATATACATATATAAAATTTAGTCAAAATACGATACAAATATAGCAATAATATCTCATAGCATCGCAAATTGCTTAAAATCAGCATTTAGATTCGAAGTTGTGAAAGTTACAACATAAATAATTCAAATATCTTACATAGGTAAAAGATTACAATACTACTTATCTATTCTTCGAGTCTTCAAAGACTTGAAATTCTTTATAATGTCTTCTTTGCCAACTTGAGAAAAGATATCCTGCTTAATAAATATGATTAAACAATTATTCAATAATTTGTCACACATATAATTTCTCAGCTCGTTCTTCACAAGACTCAATGCAGAAAACACTCTCTCAATACTTGTTGTTGTAACAGGTAATATCGATATCAATTTAAGAAGCAAATAAACCAAATCATAAAGAACATGCTTGTTTGTTTCAACAAGCTTAATAGAGAGCTTGTCAAGAGTTTCTAGGCATTTGAACCTTTCATCCTTTCACATATCGCCGATAAAATTCTCTAGTTGCAATTTAAGTCTTATCAAATCCATGCTTGAAAATTCCTTTGGATAAAACTTGGCAAGCTTATGTACTTGTTGTGCATCATAGGAAGCAAATGAATTGAATGGATTTAATGCTTACATGCAAATGAGCAACTCCATAAGAAGCCAGACGCTGGGATCGCGAGAACTGGGAGGCGGTGCTGTTGGTCTACACTTTGGCGTCGCTGCTTGTCCGATTCCCTTCTCTTGTTCTCCAAGACCTAATGGGCTACCGGCTACGTATTGGGCTGCAAGTTAGTGGCTAGTTTGGGAGGGAGAGGTTCTTCTGGGACAAATTCCAGGGTGGTCCAAGGCCCACCCGGACCACCCTCTAGAACCGCCCCTGGGTTTAAGCCTCAATCGTTAATGGATGGGTAAACGCGGTGAACTCGTGTGAACTATTGCAACATCAAGGACTTAAGGAAACAAGGGCTCTAGTAGTTTCTCGACAAAGACTCTAGTTGGGACCACCTCATGTTTGGATCCCATGTTTGCTAGCTCGTCTGCGGCTTCGTTGTATTGACATAGAACGTGTGTGATCTCTAGTCCGTCAAACTTGTTCTACAGCTTCCGTACCTTCTAACATTATTGAAAGTGCATCTATCCCTAAGTGGGTTTGGTGGATTAATGATAAGCGGTTAAGGACTAATGAGTTTATCAAGATTTGTGCAGAGAATTAGTCCCAGGTTGCTTAGTGTGGTGCATGGAGACCCCCCACAAAGACATGATGCAAAACGGCGAAGCGACTCAGAGTTTATTTTAAATTCATTTGAATTTTCTTTAGAGTCGTAGGAAAACCGTTCTATCAAGAGGGGTTGCAAGCAGTGTTCCAAGACCACTCAAGTGCTTAAGTTCCAATAGCTGAGAGTTCATCACTTTGGCACAACACATACACTTGGTGGGCTATTTTCAGTGTCAGGGTTGAGGTTCCGACCTACAGGGCCGAAGCTTCGACCAGGCCTTCGCCACACTAAAGTGTTGGCCGGAGGTTCCGATCCACCGGATCGGAACCTCCGGGTCAAAAATCTGTGAGTAACGGCTATGTGACGTAAGCCATGTCCTATAAACCCAAACTTGATTCTGCCGTTGCTGATGCATTCCACTTCGTTCAACTGTTCCCTAACCTCTCCTAAGGTGCTTTGAGCTCTCCCAACTAATCCTAGTGTATTCTTTGTGGATTCTTGTGAGGATTTAGTGGGAAATTGGGTGAATTTTGTTGAGAGAAGGCTAGGAGGATCTTGTGCACTTGTGGAGGTCGCGGATTGGCGCTTGGGGCTATTTTCTTGGAGGGAAACCTCCTAGACTTTAGGCGTCTCCCGTGAGCTTCCTCTTGTTGTGGATTGTCCGGGAAAGTTTGTGAAGGTTAATCTCGCCTCTGCAAGGAAAAGAGGTAAATTCTAGTGGAAACCAAGTTTGATCTTGTGGTCACTTGGTGAGGAAAGAGGTCAATTGAGACCCAGCTCTTTGGAGCTCCTCAACGGAGACGTAGGATCTTTGTGATCCGAATTTCGGAAAAATCTTTGTGTCTCGTTGTCTTTTTCTCGTTATTGCCTCATTTGTATATTAACTTGCTAGCATTTATCTCTTACTCCATTACTTGCACTTTACTTAATCTCTGTCAAATTTATCCTTTATAGAAGTATATTGGTAGCCTGAACTCCAGGGTCGAACTTCCGGCGTCTAGGCCGAACCTCGACCAGCCCTCTCGGCCAGCCCGAGAGAGCCGGTCGGAACCTCTACCATTTTGGTCGAGGTTCCTACCAGTATTTTACCGCTGCTTTTGGAGAATTTTTCAGGAACGCCTATTCACCCCCCTCTAGGCGACATCAACGGGCTTTCAAGTATGCCGTTATGTTGTCGTCCGAGCATGACCAGTCTTTCATGACTTGGTTCACCATGAGTTGTGAATCCCCGCGAACCACCAATCGACGGATATTGAATGAGATTGCAATACGAAGCCCATGGATGAGTGCCTCGTACTCGACGACATTGTGAGATGCTAGAAAGTGAATCTGAAGGACGTATTTGAGCTTCTCTCGGTGGGTGATGTCAGCATGACACCAGCCCCTGCTTCGCCGATCCATAGTGAACCATCGAAGTACATTGTCTAGAACTCAAGTTTGTCCACTGGCGTAGCCAATGGAACTTCCATCCACTCGGTTACAAAGTCAGCGAGTGCTTAAGATTTGATTGTTGTCCATGGTTTGAAGGTAATGTCAAACGCCATCAACTCAAGTGCCCATTTTGTGATTATGCCGGAGGCTTCTCTGTTATGAAGAACATCTCCGAGTGGGAATGACGTGATGACTGATACCAAGTGCGATTGAAAATAGTGCACCAGCTTTCGAACAATGATGAGTACACCATATAGTAGCTTCTGGATTCGAGGGTATCACATCTTAGACTCTCCTAGGACTTCGCTCATAAAATAGACCGGCCGTTAAACTTTTTGAATATGGCCAGCCTCTTGTCGTTCCACGATCAATACCATGTTAACCACCTGAAAAGTTGCCGCAAGGTATAACATGAGTGGTTCCTCGGGCATGGGTGGTACTAGCACGGGTGGGGTAGTGAGGAATTCTTGAGCTCTACAAAGGTTTGTTAGGCTTCTGGCGTCCATTGAAAGTTATCAACTTTTTTCAGGAGCTTGAAATGGCAAGCCCCGTTCGCCTAGTCGAGACACGAATCGACTGAGAACCGCCATGCAGCCGGTTAGCTTCTAGACATCCTTCTGGCAAGTCAGGGATTCCATGTTCATAATTGCATTGGTCTTCTTTGGATTTGTCTCGATGTCGCGGTAGGACACGATGAAATTGAGTAGTTTTCCCGAAGGTACTCCAAAGACATACTTTTTCGAGTTAAGCTTCATCTTGAATGCCCTGAGGCTTTGAAAAGTTTCTTCTAGGTCAGCAATGAGGTTGCCTTGCCTTCATGTTGCGGCCGAGTTGAGAGTAGACAACACTGAGTAATGCATTGATATGTATTACCAGCATTCTTCAACCTGAAGGGCATTGTAATGTAGCAGTAAGCTCCAAACGACGTGATGAAAGAGGACTTCGGACAATCTTTCTCCTTTAAGCTGATGTAGTGATATTCCGAATAGCAGTCAAGAAAGCTAAGTAATTCATATCCGGTAGTAGAATCAACCACTTGATCAATCCGAGGAAGACCAAAGGGATACTTGGGACATGCTTTATTTAAGTCAGTATAGTCGACGCACATGCGCCATTGACCGTTCTTCTTTCGGACCAGAACTGGGTTTGCCAGCCAATTCGGTGTGGTAAACCACTTGATGAACCTGGCAGCCAGGAATTTTGTGATTTCCTCGCGGATAGCATCCATGTGGTCTTGAGTGAAGCGTCGTAGTCGTTGCTTGATAGGCTTGGCGTCCGCCTGAACATTTAGAGAATGCTCGATCATCTTGCTTGGTGCACTAGGCATGTCGGAAGGTTTCCAAGTAAAGATGTCTTTGTTTGCCTGGAGGAAGGTGACAAGCTCGTCTTCCTATTTAGGATCTAGTTTGGTCATGACAAGCACCGTCTTAGTCGGGTCGGAAGGGTTCAGGGGATCTTTTTGACCTCCTTGTCAGTCGAGATTCTTGACTTAGCTGTCTTTTTCACCAGGATTGCCTTATGCTCCTGGGAAGTAAGATGCCGCCAGTGATATTGTCCCTTCGACTGGGGCTTTTTGAGATTGTGCCAGTTGCAGCACTCCTTGTCACAGGTGAAGGCTTGCTTGATGTTGCTACGGAGGGAGAGGACACCTGTGGGTCCTAGCATCTTCAACATCATGTAGTAAGTGGGGTATTTGCCATGAATTTCATGAGGGTTGGCCTGATGAGTATGGCATGACAAGTTGTCTTGAAATCAGTGAACTCGAAACATATGCTTTTTGTTTGGAAATTTTCCTGTGTGGTGAAAGTGACCGGTAAGGTGATCTGGCCGAGTGGTGTTGATGAACGCCCAGAATAACTCCATGAAAATGTGCTCTACTTGGCCGTAGCTTGGAGCAAGGTATCTTCATCTCATCGAGCATCTTAGCGAATAAAATATTGAACGCACTCCAACCATCAATTAGGACCTTCTTGAGCGTGACGTTTTTGATAACTAGGTCCAGGACGAGTGGATAACGTCTCGAATGAGCTACTCGGTCAGGATGATCCGAGCGATCAAATATAATGGCAACCTCGGACCAACGTAGATACTGTGAAGCATCAACTGTGATGGTGCTGACTTCTTGGGCGGTGAGCTTCTGCTTCCGCTTAGACTCGTATGCAATGGTCCGCCGAAGATATGGTTGAGCTTCGTGTGAGAATCCTGAAACCCTCCTGATGGGTCAGCATCCGGCTTGTCTTTGTCCTTGGAATTACTTGCATCGCCGACTGCTAATGACTTCTTAAGTTCCGAGAAGAACTTCTTGAGCATGAAGCAATTTTTAGCCGCATGCTTTCCCTTAGGATGGAAAGGACACGGGCCGTTCATAACCTTTTGGTAGTCTTCGGTTCTTAGAGGGCAAGGGCGGCTGTGATCGATTGCCGCAACAAGGTCTTTTGACTTCTGTTTGCGGTCCCTGGTTTTTGATGGTCCCGCATCATCTAATTTGCATCGGTTTCCTTGTTGAGGCTTGTCCTCTTCTAACTTGGCTACAGCTTCGGCTGAGGTGGCATACTTGTTAGCCATCTCGAAGAGGGCTTTGACAGTAGTCGGCATCTTCCAAGTAAACTTGGTGATGAACGGTGTGTCTTTGTCTCCTTTGCGAAACGCAGCAATGGTTGTCTCGTCCTTGATATTGGGGATTATATTCCTCTTCTTGTAGAACCATTTGATTAAGTCCCGAAGAGACTTGTTCTTCTTTTGGTGAATTTGGTACAAGTCAAACTCGGTGCCCGGCCTCTCGTAGGTACCTTGGAAGTTAGCCACGAACCGGTCTCGGAGTGCTCCCCAGGAATCAATAGATCCTCTCGAAAAACCCATTAGCCAGGTCCTTGCTGACTCTCCCAGGGCAACTAGAAGATAGTTAGCCATTGTCTTATGGTCGCCTCCGATAGCTTGGATTGCTAGGGTGTTGACTGTGAGCCAGGACTCAAGACCCGTCTTGCCGTCGTACTTCTTGGTACCAGTCGGCTTCAATCTTGTTGGCCAGTCAACTTGACGCAACTTAGGTGTGAAAGTAGCGATTCCGTCGTCCGAGTGGCTTCTGTGATTTGGGGATCGTTGAGGTGGGCTCGGCTTCCTCGCTAAAGTGAGCATGGTGGAGGCTGAATCGGTTGTGCTCGTCTTCTAGCCGGCATCATTCGTCTTCCTTTTGTTCATGATGGCAAGCTTGTAAATCATGACGGAGGTCACGGCGCAGCCGTGTAACACCCCCGCCCTGGTACCACCTATAGTGACACCAGAGAGAAAGCGCCGCAGGAGATCAGCGTGAACTAACTCCCATAGAACCGCGTTGCTAGTACCAGTCTTAGGAAACCTTGCCAATACGCGCGGTCAACCGAGATGTACCATAGCAACTAAATAAAATATTTATATATTATACCTTAGTAAGTTGCAACTTTGGGCAAGCTCTGAGTAGCAACCTTCAAACAGAATAGCAGCAGCGGATAGACAGCGCAGCAAGAATCCAATCCACAAGCAACGGCTTGGAATTAGGAAAGAAAGCCTAATCTTCACTTCGACTTCATTCTTCCTGAAGGAGGAAAAAGATAAATTGGGTATATACGTACTCAGCAAGTCACGGAAAAAGTGTGAATGTGCAGACCACCAAGGAAGGCTAGGGTTTATTTCGCAAACATTTTATTTTAAAACATTTTCTAAAACTCTAGGTGTGGGTTGATTCAGGTGTAGTTGGAAAGAGGCTCTCGCCTCGATCCTGTCCGCGAATTGCTTTGCAACAACTCAAACGGGCGAATAAACTTTAATTGATTAAAGTTTCTAGTCCAGTCCACCGCCTGTCCGACCATGACAGTGGTTCAGTCTACATCATCTATTAGTTTATTTTCACTTTCATCCTCCTTAGGACAAAACCTTATCTCATATCTCTTCTATTATTTTTCTTGCACTTTCATCCTTTCCAAGATATCATCCATCTCATCATCTCAACTTCGGCTCCCAGAGCCATCATATCTCCAGCACACCGCTTCCACTCGGGAAGCCTAATTTATGATGCCATCTGACATCCCGATCCCCACAGGACCGTTTCAGACCACATATTGGTCATCCATCAGCCGACCTGGTTGATTCTGGTAACGGTTCCCAACCACATACATGTTTCGCAAACCTTTTATAAAAACAAAGCTACGCTAGAGGAATCATTTCACATCACCCATGACCGTGGGTATAGCTGTTCGAATAGTTCAAATCTTTGTAGAGGTGTACGATTTCCCACACGACACAAGCTTACTTTCCGCACTCGTCAGTGGAGGAAGGTTCGTGACAAGGCCATTCAAGAGCCATCCCAGGGTACCTCATGCCCGATAGATGGGCCAATCTCACTCAAGCATTTGGCTTGCAAATTCTCCAAACTCCTTGACCAAGTACTGGGCAAGCTTCCCTCCCTTGCTCTGCTCAGGAACCCGGAGATACCCCCAAACACCTTATCCCAGCGTTCCACATCTACTAGCATGTGAGGTACCTTGTTCCGATTGAATACTTAGCCAGGGCGTTCCATACGCCCGTGTGTCGCACTGTATTTGGTCAGTGCAATTCTCAAGGAATCGGTCCTTATATGCGAATACAAAGCATCCCTGCATAGGCGATCACTTTGCATCGTGGGTTTTTACAAACCTTTCTTATTTCACAAACTTACCTGACACCGCGTGTCGGATTAAATTCGAAAATCCGTGTCGAAAGAATTTCCGTCGTCGTCGACTACGTAACGAGAGAAAAACACAAAAACCCAATAATAAAATAGTATTATTAATAACTAATAGTGGCCATGAGGTAGGATTGCAATTT
>RYFJ01001400.1:0-60009 GCA_003991445.1 Oryza meyeriana var. granulata
GTAGCCCCATATATTTATTGCGTGTAAACATCGACAGTTTGTCTTGCCATCGTACTTTTCGATTCGGTAGGCTTAAAGCAAGACTGCCAGCGGACGCCCTGAACTCCCAAGTAAAGCTGGAATGCCTCATGCATCGTGAGGACTTGGGCTTCGTTTTGGGGGTGGTGCCATTCGTAGTGGAGACCGAAGTGCTCCGTGTTCATCCTCCAGTCCGGCGGCGTTCATCCTCTTCGCGCTCTTCGCGCTGGGGCGTTTATGGTGTTGGCGAAGGTCGGCGTTGGTATTCGCACTCGGAGGTCTTGAATTGGGTCGGCGGTCGTATTGGCGACGCCGCAGTTGTCGTAGTTGGTATTGCCGAGCGTTGTTGCGGGATTCCTTCGCGCTGCCGAGTTGGAGCCGGCCGCCCGACGTCGAGCTGATGCAGATGACTCTGCCGCTGGAGACCCGTCCGAATGGGTCGGTATGTGAGTGTTGCCTGACTGTTTCTTGTGCTGGCGGCGGGCAAGCTGTAATCATTCGCCTTGATCTTGGCGATAGTTTGGTGGTGGCTGAATGATCCGGCCAAGCTGGAGCGTGTCCAGCAGAGTTGCGGGCGGCCACGAACGTTCTGTGTGGCGTGACGAAGACGTCGTGGTCGCCGACATTTGGTTTGGTAGGATCTGCTCTGTTCGGCTCGCCCCAGCCTGTCGTAGCCCGTCATTGCGAGCTTGTCGGTTGGCCTCCTCTTGTTGTTGTAGTCGGCGCGCTGCCTCTTGCTGCTCCCTCTTTGCAGGCGGCGCAGCTCGGAAGGTGGCGTTGAAGGCCATGAAGATCTCCCGCGGGGGAGGAGAAGCTTGCAAGGTGGAGTCCGGTTGGTGCTTCGACCGCAATATCCAGCTTGGTGTCGGACTCGAGTAGTTTATGGAGTTAGACGACTCCGACACTCTCTAGATCAATCGAAACAGTTCATGACCCGTGCCAACTGAATCCGCTAGGGGTCGGGTGCTGCGGGGGTTGTAAGATGCACAGCGCACGCGAATCTGTATGGAGATTGATGATCTCTCCCCTCTTGGCCTAACCCGCGTTGGCTCAGGCCTAGCACGAGTCGGACGCCGAAGGATGAGATTGTCCCCGAGTCCGCGGCGATGTGAGGGACTATCGTAGTAGATCGGCGAAGGAGATGGCCGACGTCCTGGCCGCTGGCTCCCCAGCTGGTGAGATCGGATCTGCTTTAGCGAAGGATAAAGATTGCCGATTGATCGCGACGAATCAAGACCTCCCGAAAGTGATAGTGTCTCCATGGAGACTTGTAGCCCTTGACTCCGTTGATTGGGAATCATCGAATCTGTTGTATGGAATTCGCCGGGCCCCTCCTGGCGCGCCAACTGTTGATGCTTTTCACCGGCAATAATATTATGGGCTACTCGGCGACCTGGAATTCGGTGGATTGCATGAGGAACACAAGAGAATTATAACTGGTTCAGGCCCTCGATGTGAGTAATACCCTACGTCCAGTTGAGGTGGTTATTCCTCTAGGTGGTTTTGCGATCAATGATCTTGGCGTGGCCCTCATGGGGCGCCCCTGCTCCTTTATATACTAGGGGACAGGGGTACTGGTAAAGGATCCCAGTCGGATACGACCAAGGGATTTCCTTCTTAGAGATAGAATCATATCGACTAAGGCTATGTTTCCTATTATAAAGGCACACTGCGGGTGCCTTCTATCTCTAATTACTGGTCTTGGCCATCCTCTAATCCGAGTGGCCCATGTACTGATAATGAGGTACACGGGCCCATGGCCTACCAAGGGCGCGTCCACAGGGGTGTGACGGACCCTTAGACTTATATCAGTAGCTGCCGCCCACTGTTAGGGTTTGGAATTTTTGGGCTTTAGATCAATCTTCTTCGAACAGTTTGCGTCCATCGGTTGTGAAACCCCAACTTCGAGTGCTTAATTCATTCATTTCTGGCATTGTCACCTTAATTGAGTGCGCGTACTTTCGGTTCTTCTTGTTGTTCTTCCCTTTCGCAGGCAGGGGGATTAGCCTTCTTGGCAAGGTCACCGCAGATTTGTGACATGGTTGATAACCAGAGGAGTCCGTTTGGTGCTAAGTTGCCAGGGAATCCCGGTCTGTTGATCTGAAGCCAGATCGGTGTGTCCGTTCGCACCAAAAGATAGTTATCTCTACCTGACGGAAGATCGGGACCGCCCAGGGGCGACACGCCCGTCTCGCCAGCACGTGGGTACAGAGATTCGGTATAAAACCTCAAAGGGTTGGCATCTTACCATAATGAGTGTTTCGCCTTCGTTGTTTCTTCGTCAGTATAGTCCTGCATAGCTCGTTTTTCTAGTCCTAGCAACCTCCGCACTTGCAAGCCTTTTTGATTTTTCAGGTCTCAGAGTCCGTTGTGTGAGTTTGTTGTCCTAGTTTGAGGTCTTGTTGCTGGTTAGAATCGTGTTTCGAGTCCAGTTCCGTGTGTTTTCCCCCCACTTGTTTTCATCAAACCCCTGCCGCCACTACGCCACTTTCCGCACTTTCCTATCCGTTTTGGTCCTCTAAATATTTCATTCGGAGTCCGTTTGTAAACAAGCTAACTTTCGGGCATACGAACTTCCGTTTTTTTTAAGCCAACCATATAGTGTTTCGGAATCAGAAAAAAATTTGGCAGTCGTCTGTCCCCTCCTTTGGCGGGTTAGAGCTGAAATTTATTTTTTTTTCCCGTAAAAATAGCCCGGAAGATCGTTTCTAAGCCGCGCAAGCTTTTCCTCATTTTTTGGGGCAGCATTTTCTAAAACTCCCACAGGTCCCACAACGCTTTCACGTTGTTTTGAGATCAAATTTTCTGTGGTTACTTCTTGTGTGCTCCTAAGGCCAGAAATATCAAAAAATAAAAGAAAAAGTCAAATTTTCCACCCCAAAAAAAAAAAAAAAAAAACAAAGAACAGCAAGAAAAAGAGGAAAAAAAGAGAGGGGCAAAAGGAACAATATTTAGAGGAGCAATAGAGAACACCAAAGGTTGAGCTGTGTTTTAGCGTGTGCTGTCTTGTGGCCTTGATTCTGATATCTTGCTGCCTCATCATCCTTGTTTGCACCACCTTGTTTGTCACAGCACCTGTACTACTTGGGAACACCTTTAGGGCAGCAACGAGAACAAGGTATTTGGGTTATAATTAGCATTGCTTCTGTTATTGACGTTGTGTGCCACATTAACATTTTTTTTCCTTGTGTGCCTTCAAGCTCCACATACTTCTTCAGAATCAGACAGAAAAAGATCCTTGCAAATCTCGATGCCACTTCTCACAGGTATCACGAACCAGTCGCCGGTTGTACCATCCATGCCACTGCTTGCGTTCGTAAAGAAACTTGGTAAGAACTCGAAGACGTGAAGTGAAGGTGTGATTCCCCGAACCCATAAATAGTTGAATAGGGATTTTTTTTATTTTGAATAACTAACCATGCCAAACGACGGAGCCTGCTTGAAAAGTGACTTGCAAAGACCTGAAGGAGCAGATGCTGAGCAGAGGTGGCCAAGCTAACAAATGTAGTCCAGAACCGGGTAGAGCTGTGCCGGCCATGAAGGACGTTCGCCATTCGCTTGAGAGCGTAGACAGGCGAGTGTCCACTACTGGCCGGGGAAGGTTTCAACAGCTTGAGGCCAAACCCTCCAAAGACCAACGATGACAACAAGGAGACGAGGACGACGATGTGAACCTGACAAGGGTGTTGTCTACGGTGACAGATGGTCTAAGTTCGATGCGAGGGCGAACGCCGAGAACACTTCTGCGTCGAAGAGCTTCACACCGCAATCGTACAGGTATGGAGGTAATGGAAATCAGCCGTAACAGTGGTAATGTTAATAATGATGTCCTTAAAAATGCTAAAATAAAATTTTACCAATACCACCTTTTATTGGAAAAATATATGCTGAGGAATATCTTGATTGGGAGATACAGTAGACAAATTTTGCTTCCACCTTGTACCCTGATCAACCATAAGTTTAAGACAAGCTAACTAGTGAATTTAACAGATTTTGCGCTATAATCTGGTGGCAAGAACTGCTACTTTGCATCTACAACCTGAGGTCATGGGATAGGCTACAGAAGCAACTGCGGATCGCTTTAATTCCTAACCTTCTTATAAACTGATTTGCGTAAGAAATTGCATGCGCTTAGAATCAGGGAATATGTTTGTCCAGGAATATTATTGCAGAGCTTGCAAAAGGGCATGTATGTTGTGGGGTAGTTAGAGGATCCGGAGGATAATGTGTGTGTTTTTTATGGTGGATTGAGGTGTGAAATTCAGGATATTGTTGATTATAAGATTTACTACATCCCGGTGTACTGTTTGTCAGCTTTGCTAGCTGCAGAAAAAAGAATTGCAAGGACGACAAAAACAAAGAGCCGGAGCAGCAACTTCAGCAGCTCCTTCACTCCTCACCCCAATGGACGACAGACGATAGCACCAAACCACCAACGAACCGCTCCTTTCGTGGAGATGCTCGTAACCTCACTACGCTACCAGCATGATGCGTAGCGTACGTTCTTCTATATTATGTTTATGTGGTATCAGCTCCTTCACCTTCGGCTCCGCAGCCGCGTACATAGGAACTGGTAGTAAGAGACTCGTTTGGCCGAGGAGCCGGCTAAGAGGTGCATACATCTAAGTGGCTCGTACACGGACCAGAACTTCGCTGCGAGTCGCGGCCGATCCGTCGGATCTCTTCCATTCTTCAGTGCTCTCAAATAGACTCACCGCCGGTAGTCACAATGCAGGCTAGCTGGACTTTCGGTCACGGGTGCAGAGGATTGTCCTAGGCAAAAAACGGGTGCATACACCATTGCTACAAGAAGATGTGAGGTCTACATTAGCACGTCTGATGTAGAGGAAAGAATAATTGTTAGATGAAAAGCTGCCTCGGACAGATGATCATTCGAGCACGCGTATAGTGGATTGTGATGGCAGCTTTCTCTCCTTGTTCTTTTTGAGTCATAATGAGACGACAGTAGGAATCAAGCCATTGCATTGGTACTCAAAGAGCGCGCGTTTCTCAGTAAACACGCATCACAAACTCAGAATTGGTGGGTAGGGTAGCAGGAGGACAGCGACATGATTCTAAAAAATCGTACGAATCCAGACGAACGGCCTATCGAGATAACAAATCCGTCTTAGTACGGCATTACGAATCTATGGATTTCTTGTCATATCGAATTGAGAAAAAATGATTGGTACAGAATCGTACCCGCTAACACAAGGATTACTCGCCCTTAGAACGGATAGTCACATGGTGATTAATGACCTTCGCTGCAACAATTGGAGACATATTGTCAAAATTAAGAAAAATTTCAGAAAGTATGAGGCTTCAGCACATCATCACAAAACAAAACACCAACCAACACACACATTAAAGGGAGAAGGTCTTAAGTTCATGGTTGGTACGCGAGGCGCTCCATGGAGACATGGGGGACAACACATATCGTTGCGGTAAGGTTTCTTACTTCGCTTTTGCTTTCCTTTTTCTCTTCTGCTGTCTGCCTATTCCATTCCGAGCCTCTGTTCTTCTTATTCCTCTCGTTTTTTCTACTTCCCCTTCGATACTTCCTCGTCTTCTCTCCTGTCCATTCCTTCCCTTCCTTTTCTTTCTTCTACTTTCTCTTCTTCTCTCCTTTTTCATCTCTCTTTACTGAGAAGACCATGGAAAACCGTGTCCTTATTGCCGCTTAGAGTGTGGGGCTTTGTGAGCTGTACTCCAGGCTCCTTGCGCGGCTCGAAAAACTGATAAAGTCAACAGAGAGTACAGGACCGAAGGGGACAAAACGGGCTGGCTAAAGAAGTGCGCAAGAGGACAGGGATACAAAACAAAAAAAAAAAAGAAATCTAACAAAAAAAACGAATAAATAAAAATTAATATAAAAAAAAGAAAAAAAAAAAAATAAAAAAAAAAAAAAAAAAAATTAAAAGAAAAAAAAAAAATAAATAATAAAAAGGAAAGAACAACAAAAATAAACAAAAATAAGAAAAAAGAGAACAAAAAAAAGACTAATAAAAATAAGAAAAACAAAAAAAACAAGAATAAAAAAAAAACCAACAATAAACATAAAAAAAAAAAACACACAAGGAGAAATGCCCATCCAGGAGGGAGTCGCGAACCGGTTGATTCGGACTGCAGGAGGGCAAAACCAATTCTAACGGCCGCCATTGACTTTCATACGGACTCGTTTTGGGACGTTTAGTCTTTCTTCATGGAAAGCTTATAAATCTACTTTCCCGATGGATTGCTGGCCTCACGTCCATGAAATCTTTTCAAGAATTCATCCAGAAACGTTGAATAACTACCCAGGCCGTTTTTCTGTCTAGGTGCTGCGCCACCTTATTTTGGCCGTGGCCCGTGTATCAAGTTGAGCCGCATTCATGGGGCCGCGTCTAGGGTATGGAGAACGACCCAACACAACTCTTGGTCGTCCTACCATCTATTTATATGTTTTAAGAGCCGCCACACACAGATTGGGTTTTGAATAGATTGAAGTTTTAGCCCTGCTACTGATCGCTGAAGCGCGCGTGTCGACTAGATGCCGTCCCTTTCTGTTATTGGAACCCACTATTGTATTTTCCAGATTGAAACTTCATATATGATTTAGCAATTCAGTGCCTTGTTTACTCGCCTTGCCTTGTTTCTACGAATTGCTTGCAGGACGAGGAACGCCCTCGTGGCGGGTTTGATCGCGCTCCACAAGATTCGCGTTTCACTTCTGGAATCGGTGTAATCGGTCGCTAAAAGGCGGCAATATCGTGGATAGTTGTAGTCGGGCCGTGAACGTCGGTTTCTTCTCACCAATCGTGATTACCTTCTCCCATCGAAAGATCGGGACAAAGCTCGGCATCATGTGGTATCAGAGCTCAAGGTTGTTTCGGTGGGAGATTTCAGATCCCCATCTGTTATTGTACCTACTAAGTCCAGAAAAAGCGCAAAAAAAATAATTTTAATTAGTAGATTACGTTTCCATAGTCCCTATAACCCTTTTGCGGCCTGTTTACTAGCTACTGCTAGTTTGGGTTTTGTTGAGTCTTTCGGATAACATCGAGCGTGGTCGAGTTGCTGGTCTTAGTGTTTAATTTCTAGAAGTTTCGAGTTCTAGTCACGTTTCTGTCACCCCGAAGTTCAACTTGTCGGTCTAAGTTTGTTTCCGTCCGGAGTCCTAATCTTGTGACACAGAACATCAGCAGCGACTCGATGTATCCTCTGGTTCCTGTTAATAAGCTACACAACGTGAACAACTCATTGGTCTTTTAATTACCTTTATACCCCTAGGTCAAAAAAAAAACTGTGTGGGGTGAAGTGTTTTGGATTGCTGTCCTCTTGAGTAGAGTTAAAAGTTTTTGAGGGTCTCTCTGCAAAAAAAAAACAGAGCAAAAAAAAAGCAGAGGCAAAAAAAAGGAGTAGTTCTTGTTCTTCTTGACGGTGTCTTATTTCGTGACATTCCCATTTGTGTCCAGGCTCGCGTCTCTAGCACGTGTTAGCCTAGGACGAGACGGTACGGTTTTGACGATTAAAACTAGCTTACTTATAATCTACGTGGTACTAGTATTTTTTTCCCTGTGCAACAGCCTTTCAGTTTCAAGCATCCTACAGCTGCTACATACCCGTCTACAGCTTGAACAGGTGTTGTTGCTGCTAACTGGCACCGATACAGCTTTTTCTCCAGGGTTCGCCCGAATTTTTGTTTTTCTGGGTAGCCGTCACCCTCTCTGTTGGCAGGTAAGAATTGGTAAGATTTGTTGTGAACAGGGCTGAGAGTGAGAGCTGCAGTAGCCACATCCTAGTAATGTTAGGGAGTCTATTTGTCTTGCAACTTTGTTTTTTTTCTTTTCTTGTTGTGTGTCTAACCATGGAGGTTCAGGAGCGATGATGGCCATATACGTCCCCTCGCAACAAGGGGTATCATACAAACATTTGAACGAAGGTGAGGCTCTATACTGAAGGAATTGATGCAGATCTGCAGCGTGACTAATGAGCAAGCTAGGAGCACTTGGAGGCCACAACAGATTCACACCAAAAATAATTCTTGTACATTGGAGACTCGGTTCGCCACCACTAAACGCCACATTTGCTGCCATTAATGAGGCGTTGGATGACCAACAATTGAACGCGCAACCACAATGATGGACAATTTTTGATGAGTATTCTGCGGATACAGAACACGAAGACCAAGAGGCTCATCTTCGTCGACAGTTCGTTCGCAACCGCCAAGGTATGGCTGAACGTAATAATTGATGCTTTTAATAAAGATTAAAATTAATAACCTCCGTTTGATGGTGCTTAAAACCCTGGACGCCTACATACTGGGAAATAGCTGTTAATCAAAAGTTGTTGTCATTTGAGTTTCCTGAGGATTAAAGAGTTAGGGGCTGCTACTAGTGAGTTTCACTGATTTTGCTTCTGTCTGGTGGATAGAATTTAGTAAGAAATCCTGATAACATTACCACAAACTTGGATGCTTTTGAAAACGGGTCATGCGGCATAAGATTTCGTTCCTTCTTAACTGCGCCGAGATTCTGTTATTAAGTTGCAACAATTGAGACAGGGAGCTAAAAGTGTAGAAGAATATTATCAGGGAGTTGCAAATGGGGTATGTTGCGTTGTGAGATTTTAGAGGAGGAATGTGGAGGCAGCGATGGCTAGGTTTTTAGGGGGGTTAAATCGGGAAATTCGGGATATTTCTTGAATACAAAGAGTACAATAACATAACCCGTTGTTTCATCTTGCTTGTAAAGCCTGAACGTGAAGTGCAGGGACGACGCGCGGAATTCCAGGACTAATGTTTCTGCAAGGAAAGCTAATTCATGGCAGCCATCCACGACCCCTACCTGCGAATCGCGTCCTCCACACACCATCTTCCTCCTCGAGCCATCCCGCGCCATCGGTATCCAACTCCAACACCAAAGCCACGCACTACTCCAACTAATTCAGTGAGTCGCACACTCCACGTCGTCAAAGGTTGGTTAGCCCTTTGCCGAGAGTACCGCGTCTTTGCCTCTACAGGGAGAACTAGGGATATTCAGTGTTTCATCGATGTAAAGGTGTATGGACATGTGCAGCGTGACTGTCCAGCAAGCGTTGCTTTGGAAATATTAAGAGGATGGTGAGTAATTCTTCCGCTAGTGATATCGATGAAGATACAAATGTTGTGCTTGCAGACTGACTATGGAGGTAATGAAGATCCTTCTGAAGTGCATTATTTGGTGCTGAATGAGGCGGATCACTATGCAAGCCTCATTGTGCAGCGTGTGCTTAGTGCACAGATGGAGAAAGTGGAGCAAAACCAGCGGCACATATGTTTCAAACCAAGTGTGTCATTCAAGGATCATTCATGCCGCATGATTATTGATGGAGGCAGTTCAACAACTTAGCCAGTATCGATATGGTGGAGAAGCTGGCCTTAGCACCAAACGACACCCTCCACCCGTACACATACAATGGCTCAACAATAGCGGTAAGGCAAAGGTAACCAGGTTGGTGCGCATTTAATTTTGCTATTGGGATCATATCATGATGTTGTTGAGTGTGATGTGTGCCTATGCAAGCTTGTCATATTCTGTTAGGTAGACCATGGCCAAATTTGATAGAATTCTATGCACAGGGTAGGTCAAATCAATATTCATTTCACCATGATAAGAAAATTGTGTTGCACCGCTATGTCTCCTGAAGCGATTGTGCGTGATGATGTAGCTAAACCAGCCAAAAATAAAAGTGAGAATTCATGAAAAATACCAAACCCGTTGCTAAAACCAATGAAATACGTTTGAAAGGACATGTTTGCTTGCTACTAAAGCTGATATTAATGAATTAATTGCTTCTACTTCTGATGTCTATGCATTGGTATGTAAAGATGCATTGAGTTCACTTTCCGATAATGCAGCACTCTTTGCCCTCTCTACCTTATTTTGCTAACCTTTTGTAGGAGTATTCGGATGTTTTTTCCAAAGTGAGATTCCTCCAGGGCTGCCACCTGTTCGAGGATTGAGCAATCAGATTGATCTCATTCCTGGTGCTTCCTTGCCCAATACGTGAGCCATACAGAACTAATCCAGAGGAAACAAGGAGATTCAACGCCAAGTGCAGGAGTTACTAGACAAAGGTTATGTGGCGTGAGTCTCTAGTTCTTGTGCTGTGCCAGTTATCTTAGTGCCTAAGAAAAATGGAACCTGGCAACGCATGTGTGTTGATTGAGAGCTATTAACAACATCACCATTCGATATCCATCACCCGTATTCCAGATTAGTTGAAATAATGCTTGATGAATTGAGTGGTGCTGTATTGTTTGTCAAAAGTTGATTTGCAGAGTGGTTACCACCAGATTCGCATGAAATTGGGAGATGAATGGAAAACTGCTTTCAATAAGTTTGGTTTATTTGAGTGGTTAGTCATGCCTTTTGGTTTAAACTAATGCACCTAGCACTTTTATGCGGTTAAATGAATGAGGTTTTGCGTTCTTTTATTGGAAATTTGTGGTGGTATATATTTGATGATATATTGATTTACACAACAAGTCTATGAATGATCATCTTAATCATTTACGTGCTGTTTTTAATGCTCTCCGTGAAGCACGTTTATTTAGGTAACCTTGAGAAGTGCACCTTTTTGCACGATCGGAGTTTCTTTTCTTGGTTATTTGTCACCACCGCAGGGAATTGAAGTTGATCAATCCAAGGTTGAAGCAATACAAGGGATGGCCTATTCCAAAGTTTGTTACGCAGGTCGGAGTTTCTTAGGGGCTTGCTGGATTTTTATCGTCGCTTTGTGAAGGATTTCAGCGCCATTGCTGCACCATTAAATGAGCTTACAAAGAAGGGAAGTACCTTTTACTTGGGCGGCAGGCAACAGAAGAACGCCTTCAATATGCTGAAAAGTAAGTTGACAAATGCACCCCTACTCAGCTTCCTGATTTTAATAAGACTTTTGAGCTTGAATGTGATGCTAGTGGAATTGGTTTGGGTGGTGTTTTGCTACAAGAAGGAAGCCTGTGCATATTTTTAGTGATGAAATTGAGTGGGCCTTTGCTGAATTATTCTACTTATGATAAGGAATTGTATGCTCTTGTGCGTAGCTTAGAAACATGGCCAGCATTACTTGTGGCCCAAAGAATTTGTTATACACTCTGATCATGAATCTTTGAAACATATTCGTTAGTCAAGCCAAATTGAATCGTAGGCATGCCAAGTGGGCCTTGAATTTATTGAATCTTTTCCTTATGTTATCAAACACAAAAAGGGGAAGAAAGAATATCATTGCTGATGCTTTGTCTAGACGATATGCTTTGTTGACACAACTTGATTAATAAAATTTTTGGATTAGAAACAATTAAAGATCAATATGTGCATTATGCTGATTTCAAAGACGTGTTGCAACATTGTAAAGATGGAAAGTCATGGAACAAATTCGTCCTCAGTGATGGATTTGTATTTAGAGCTAACAAGCTATGCATTCCAGCTAGCTCTGTTCGTCTGTTGCTGTTACAGGAAGCACATGGAGGAGGTCTGATGGGGCATTTTGGAGTAATGAAGACGGAGGATATTCTTGTAGCTCATTTCTTTTAGCCAAAGAATGAGACGAGATGTGGAGGTTTGTTTCTCGCTGCCCACTACATGTCAAAAGGCTAAGTCACGATTAAATCCACATGGTTTGTATATGCCTTTAACCTGTTCCTAGTGTTCCTTGGGAAGATAATTTCTATGGATTTTGGTGTTGGGTTTTGCCTAGGACGAGGAGGGGCATGATAGCATTTTGGTTGTTGTGGATAGATTTTCCAAAATGGCACATTTTATTCCATGTCACAAATCTGATGATGCTACTCATATTGCTGATTTGTTCTTTAGAGAGATTGTACGTTTGCATGGTGTGCCTAATACCATTGTTTCTGATCGTGATACTAAATTTCTTAGTCATTTTTGGAGAACGTTATGGCATATGTTGGGGACTAAGCTTTTATTTTCTACTACTTGTTATCCCCAAATTGACGGTCAAACTGAAGTTGTGAATCGAACTTTATCCATTATGTTAAGGGCTGTTTTGAAATAGAATATTAAAATGTGGAAAGAGTGTTTACCTCATATTGAGTTTGCTTATAATCGTTCTTTGCATTCTACCACAAAGATGTGTCCTTTTTGAGATTGTTTATGGTTTCATCCCACGTGCTCCTATTGATTTAATGCCTTTGCCAATTCTGAAAAGATTGAATTTTATTGCAAGCAACGTGCTGATTTGATGCTAAAACTGCAGAACAACTAAAGAAAACATAGAGTGCATGAAATGCTAAATATAAGATTGCTGGTGACAAAGGTAGAAAACAATTATCTTTTGAACCTGGAGATTTCGTTTGGTTACATTTAAGAAAGGATAAGATTTCCAGAGCTAAGAAAGTCTCTAAGTTTTGATGCCTAGAGCTGATGGACCTTTTAAAGTGTTGTCAAAGATTAATGAGAATGCATATAAGCTTGATCTGCCTGCAGATTTTGGGGTTAGTCCCACATTTAATGTTGCAGATTTGACGCCATATTTGGGAGAAAAAGATGAACTAGAGTCGAGGACGACTCAAATGCAAGAAGGGGGGGGGGGGATGATGAGGACATCAACACCATCGATACATCCTCACCTACATCTACACCTACACAAGGTCCTATGACTCGCGCCCGTGCACAGTCAAATTAAAATCATCAAGTAAGTTCACTCTTAAAGTTCATGTTCGGTTTCTTTAGACCATGGAGAACCCGTGTACTCTTGTGTTGCTTTAGAAACCAAGGAGAACAAGGAGAATACCATCCAGGAGAGGGAGTCGCGCCGGTTGGATTCGGACTGCAGGACAGCACCAACTTCTAACGGCCGCCACGACTTCATACGGACTCCGTTTTGGACGTTCAAGTACTTCATAGAAAGCTTATAAAGTCTACTATCCAATGGATCTGGCCTCACATCCATATCTTATCAGAATCATCCAGAAACGTCAAAATACTACCGAGACCTTTTTCTATCTACGATGCTGCGCTACCTTATTTTGGCCCGTGGGCTGTGTATCAAGTTGAGCCCATTATGGGCGCATCCTAGGGTTGGAGAACGAACCCAACACACTCTTGGTCGTCCTCCCATCTATTTATATGTTTCTAGAGCCACCACAACAGATTGGGTTTTGATAGATTGAAGTTTTTGCCACTGCTACTTCGCTTGAAGCGCGCGTGTGACTTATAATCGCCCGTCTTCTTGTTATTGGAACCCCACCTCTTGTATTTTCAGATTGAAACTTCATATTTGATTTAGTAATTCAGTGCTTGTTCAACTCGCTCTTGCTTATTCTACGATTGCTTGCAGGACGAGAGCCCTCGTGGCCGGTTGATCGCGCTCCACAAGATCGCGTTCACCTTCTGGAATCGGTGTATCGGTCGCTAAGGCGCAACATCGTGGATAGTTGTAGTCGGGCAATGAACGTCGGTTTCTCTCCACCAATCGTGATTACCTTCTCCATCGAAAGATCGGGACCAAACCTCGCATCACAAATGGAGGAGCAGAAAAAAGCTGCAACGCCACAACTTGTTTTAGATTTTATTCGTCATTAAAAATCGGCGTGCACAAGTCATCATTGATGGAGGAAGCTGCAACAACTTGGTGAGTTCTGATTTGGTCAAGAAGCTTGAATTGACCATGGCGGCCCACATCCACATCCGTACCATATTCAGACAGTGGCTCAACGACTCGGGTAAGGCAAAGGTAACACAAGCAGCCCGGGTGCATTTTTGGTACATACTCTGATTTTTGTGATTGTGGTGTGGTACCGATGCAAGCTTGCTCTCTCTTATTGGGTCGTCCATGGGAATTTGATAATGATAGCTACACACCACCATGGTAGAAGTAATAAATATATACACTTATGCATAAGGGAACAAAAAAATTATCTTTGCTACCTATGACCCCTGCACAAATTGTACAAGCTGATAGAGAGAGAGTTGCTAGTGAAACTAAACAAGTTGATGTAAACCTAAAAAACAACAAGCAATAAATTGAAAAATCCTGTTATGCTTGCCACTAAAACTGATCTTGCAGAGATTAATAAGATGATGTGGCTTATGCTTTGATATGCAAGGATGCTTTATTTTCCACTGATGATATAGCTAGCACTTTGCCACCTTCTGTCACTAACCTTTGGCAGGAATATAGTGACGTGTTTTTCCACTGAGCTACCCTCTAGGACTTCCACCCATTCAAGGATTGAGCACCAGATTGACTTGATTCCTGGAGGCGAGTCTGCCCAAAATCGAGCCTGCCTATAGAGCCCAACCCCGAGGAGACTAAGGAGATTGCAACGCAAGTCCAAGACCTTTTGGACCGCGGGTATGTACGTGAGAGCCTTAGCCCTTGTGCTATTCCAGTTATATTTGGTTACAAAAAATGATGGCAGTTGGCTGCATGTGTGTAGATTGATCGAGCCATTAAGAATATCACAATAAGGTACCGTCATCCTATCCCTACGCTAGACGACATGCCTTGATGAGTTTATGTGGTTCTATAATTTTCTTCTAAAGTAGACTTGAGAAGTGGATACCACCAAATAAAATGAAATTAGGAGATGAATGGAAAACTGCTTTTAAAACCAAGTTCAGCTTATATGAGTGGTTAGTAAATGCCTTTTGGTTTAACTAATGCACCTAGCACTTTCATGCCGTTTTAATGAATCTTGAGGTTTACGTCCTTTCATTGGAAAATTTATGGTGGTTTATTTTGATGATATCTTGAGTATACAGCAAGTCTTTTTATTGAACATCTTAATCATCTACGTGCTTTTTTTGATGCTTTGCATGCTACACATTTATTTGGTAATCTCGAGAAGTGCACTTTTGCACCGAATGAGTATCGTTTCTTGGCTATGTTGTGACCTCGGAGGGAATTGAGGTAGATGAAGCCACGGTGCACGCTATACAGAGCTGGCCAATGCCCACCACCGTGACACAAGTGCGGAGCTTTCATGGACTTGCAGGATTTTACCACCGCTTGTGAAGGATTTTCAGCAACCATTGCAGCTGCGCGAGTGAACGAGTTGACAAGAGAAGGGCGTTGCGTTTCATTGGGGAGAAGAACAAGAGGCGTCCTTTGCTCTCTTGAAGGACAAACTTACTCACGCGCCATTGCTACACACTTCTGATTTTGGTAAGACTTTTGAGCTTGAAATGTGATGCTAGTGGAGATTGGCATTGGCTGGCATCCTGATACAAGAAGGTAAACCCGTTGTTTACTTTAGTGAGAAATTAAATGGGCATATTCTCAATTATTCCACGTATGATAAAGAATTGTAGGCTCTTGTTCGTTCATTAGAAACGTGGCGACATTATTTATGGCCTAAGGAATTTGTTATTCACTCTGATCATGAATCATTAAAACATATTAGAAGTCAAAACAAACTGCATCGTAGACATGCTAAGTGGGTTGAATTTATTGAATCTTTTTCTTATGTCATCAAACACAAGAAATGGAAGGATAACATTATTGCTGATGCTTTGTCTAGACGATATACTAATGCTGTCCCAACTTGAATTGTCGTATATTTGGGCTAGAACAATTAAAGAACAGTACGCTAGTGATGATGACTTTAAAGATGTGATGGCGAATTGTACAGAGGGGCGTACATGGAACAAATATGTGATACATGATGGGTTTTTGTTTAAAGCTAACCGCCTATGCATTCCAGCTGGTTCCGTTCGTCTTTTATTGTTACAGGAGGCACATGGAGGAGGATTGATGGGACATTTTGGTGCCAAGAAAACGAAGGAAGATGCTGGCCAACCCACTTCTTTTGGCCAAGGATGAGACGAGATGTAAGAGCGGTCGTGGCTCGGTGCGCCACGTGTCAAAAGCTAAGTCGCGGTTGAACCCACATGGTTTGTATATGCCTCTTACGGTTCCTTCTACTCTTGGGCTGATATATCTATGGCGACTTTGTTTTGGGATTGCAAGGACTAAGAGGGGGAGGGAATAGTATTTTGTGGATGGTTGATCCTTTTCTAAGATGGCACATTTTATTCCTTGTCATAAAAGCGATGATGTTGTTCATGTTGCTAACCTATTTCTTTCAAGAAATCATCTCGCTTGCATGGTATGCGTCTACTATTGTTTTCAGATCGCGATGCTAAATTCTTGAGTCATTTTTGGTGCACACTTTGTGGAATAAATTGGGGACAAAGTTGACTGTTTCTACACCTCATCCCCAAACCGATGGAACAAACTGAGGTAGTTGAATCGCACCTTGTCCACCATGTCTGAGAGGCACTCTTGAAAAAGCGACACAATTTGAAGGTGTGGAAGAGTGTTTGCCGCATGTGGAGTTTGCATATAATAGGGCGGAACACTCCACCCACCAAGGTAAGTCCGTTCCAGGTAGTGTATGGATTTAAACCCCGTGCTCCTATTGATCTTTTGCCTTTACCTACCACCTGATGAGAACACATAATGATGCTAACAAGAGCGCGCTGAGTTTATTCTAAATTGCATGAAACCACTAAGGCAAACCTATTGAAAAGATGGTGCAAAGTATAAATTGCTTAGGTATAAAGGATAGAAAGGAAAGCTTAAACTTGAACCAGGTAATTTGCTTTGGTTGCACATTGAGAAAGATAGATATCACCAGGATTGCCCGTAAGTATAAAATTAATGCCAAGAGCCTGGTCCTTCATTCCTTAAGATAAATTGAGAAAATAAAATGACAATGCATATAAACTTGAGTTGCCACCTGAGTCGGGGTATTAGCCTAACATTTACAATGCAGACTTGAGCATACTTGGGAGAGAGATGAGCTTAGTCGAGACAGCGCCAAGGTAAGAGGGGAGGATGATGAGGACATCACTCCTCGGTACAACCCACGATCCTCAACCATTATGAAGGTCCAATGACCCGAGCCTCTCGAATGCGACAATTAAATCTAGAGGTGAGCTCGTTCTAGCCGATCTTTTATAGTTTTGAAGGAAATATAGTTGCTACCTAATGATGTTATCCCTTGCTTAGGAACATTGGAGAGGACATGAAGTGACTTGGAGAGGGTGTGGAGGCGGAGAAGAACAGCCAAGGGACACCCAAGACAGCCGGAGGCCCAGTCCAACTCGAGTTTCGAGTCTGCCTCGGCTTCAGGACAGCTTGCAGTAAAACGGATGCCTAGGACTGTATACGGACTCCGTTGGACTGATCCACAATATGCATCGGAAAGATTTAATTTTATAAGGGCTAACCCAATGCTTTGGTTTGACATCCAATTCCACCGGAGCTCCAACGGGATCCATCGAAACAAGTAGTGTCCAGATCTCGCCTGGCTGCTGCGTCAACCCGTCTTTTGGTCCATTGGGCCGAGTTCATCTTAGGCCTCCGTTAGAGGGCGCGTCTACAGGGGTGCTGACGAACGCTAGACATATTTCAGTAGCCGCCACTCCACGTTATGGTTGGTTTTGCTTTTGATCATCTGTCTTCGAACAGTCGACCTCTGGTTGTGAAACCCAACTCGAGTGGCTATATCTCATTTGCTGCAATTTGTCTACTTTAATGAGTTGGCGTACTTTCGGGTTCTTGCTTGGGTGTTCTTCGTTTCGCAGGCAAGGAATTACCTTCGGTGTGAGCGTCAACTGGATTTGCTGACACGGTTGAATAACCATAGGAATCGTGGTGCTAGGTGCAGGGACTCCGGGTTCGTTGATCCTGAAGCCCGGATCTGGTGTGTCTGCGTCACAAATCTGATCAGTGTTATCTACCTACGCGAAGACGCGGGACCCCGTCCCCCATCAAAAAGGGTAAGAAAAAGAAGTGTGCAGACTTGCTGATTGTTCAAGTAGCTGTCTTCCTCAGTGGCCTCAGTCTTGCTGCATTCTTTTTGAGATAATGAGAGAATTGGCTGAGAGAGAGCTGTCCTGAGTTCTTTGTTTTCTTATCTTACTCCTCTGCTGGTAGGCTTCCCTGGTTCTATGAATCGTGTCTCATGCAGCTGCTGCTATTACATATGTATTTGGGACATGTATTCCGCTTTGCGCTTTCTCTTATTAGTTTTTGCTAATCTGCTATCATTACTTTTGAGCTCTCTGTTGATCCACAAACTTCTTATCTAGTACATGATTTGATCCGAGTAATTCAGCAACACTCCACTCGTGTCCACAGTCCGCCTTCTCCGGTTGTACACCTGCTTCCATCGTGTAAGAATATATCAAGATTTCGGTAAGACGCTTTGGTTGCTGAGAGTGTGTTGATCCACATCATCTTACCTAATAGTTGAGTAGGGATTACACTTTCTTGTGTTATTCTTTTGCTTCTATAACAGTGGCAGGCAATGTGATGACATATAGCATAAACTTCTATACAACAGACCTCAGGCAATAGCTGAGAGCACGAAAGGTCTCCTAGTGAATAATGAAAGAGACGACATCAGCAGGCTAGCTGCTGCTCTCCTTGTCTTCCACCTAATATGATAGTTCACACCAAGGACGAAAAGAGATGAGATTTGGAGATGAGAGCCTACATAGCTGCCACATCCACCTCGACAAGTGAAGGTAAACCTTGTCATCTCCCCCCTTCGTATAATGATTTGGTGCTGAGCATACCATGAAGTTGGGAAGCTTGCGATTGATAAAATTGTTTCTCATCAATCATAGTGTGATAACGAAAGATTAAAAATGTGCTAGTGTCATGACTTCTCACGCTTAATATGGGGCAAACATTTAAATAACATCTTTCACATGATGATGCTCAAATTTGGAATGATATGCACAACGCTTATGCCGACGAGAATTTGTTTCTCCATCTCAGAATTTTCTTTACAAAATAAGTGTGTCATTTAGAGAAGCAACCCCTTGTTTTGTCCTTCTTCTATGACTAACCTTTGCCAGGATACATAGAGTACTTTGTACCAATGAGTGCTAGGTTCTGCAAAATGGACACGAAAGTGGAGCAAATCAGATGCCGACAATTTGTTCCACTCAACGTTTTTTCGGTTATGAATCCAGCATCCGTATATCATTGATAGCGGAGAGCTATACAACTGGCAAGTTCAGAATGGTCGACAAGCTTGGATTGGCCGACGCAACCGCATCCTTGGCCTTATGTACATCCAGTGTTCATTCTTGCGGTAAGTTGAAGGTAAGTAAAATTGTGAAAAGTGACTTTTCAGTAGGCCAATTATCATGACAGTGCCATATTCGATGTGTTCCAATACAAGCATGTTTTCTACTTTAGGTAGACCTTGGGAATATGATAGAGATGTTTGTGCACGTGGTAGACCAACATGTTACATTCACCGCACAATGGCAAGAAATTTAAGTTGCTACCTATCTCCTACTGAAATTTTAAAGATGATCTTGAGAGGGAAAAGATTAAAAACCATGAGGTTTGAAAATAAATGTAATAATACTAATGTTTTGATGCCTTCACCTAAACCTGAGTTATTGGCAAAACCGACACGTATTGTTTGGGCACTGACATTTTTGCAGTATCTGAGAAGAGCCAGGTAATGAGAGGGAAGAAAAGAAAGCATCATGAGAAAGAAGATCCACCTGTTTCCATTGCATGTTCAAGATGGCTGTTTAATTAAGAGTGCACCATCATCAGTTTTGAAAATATAAAGAACAAAGGTAACGAAAACTGGTGCTCATATTTACTCAACCGGTATGGATTAATCTGATGTGTTCTATACCTATGTCCACTAATTCATGTTAGTTTAGAGCAATACCAGTGGAATCGATGTGTTAAATTACTTTGCCAGCACGATGATCTTGGTTCCTATTTCTTGTGATAAAAAAAGAGTTGCACTTATATCCATTGCACACTAGTGATGAACATGTTAGTAATGTTGTTGACCACCATGTGACTCTGATTCTTTAGACATGTTGTCACATTGCTAGCGAGACGTGAAGAGCTTAGATTACTATCTTCTTTAAATACTTGGGGGTTTCTTTCTATATTCAATTGGTGATCTTTGTCCACTCCAATTGTTTAGAGCAAGAACATTATTGCTAGATCTAGATTTGCCATGTCCTTCCTCATGTGATTTTTCATGTTATTGGTAATTATGATAATAAAGTACGAATATAATGTGCATAGAGTATCACATTTGTTTCGATTTTTAATCATACCTCCTTTCTCATAATGACATGTCTTCCGTCTAGCGGACCGCAATGAGTATAAATAATTCTCTATCTAGTTCCTTTAGTTGTTTAAATGAGTTGCAGGTTGGTTTGCAAGATAGGAGTGTTGTGAGTCTACGCACGACACTACAAAGTGTTCTCCCGTTTTAAATTTTGAATCCAAACCATATGCATAATACCTCACCATACTGTTGTGAAAGATAAAGATATGTTCATCAGGTTTAATGACAAGGTGAAACCGCAGACGGTTTCCAATCAAGAAGGCGAGGACGATGAAGACATCACTAGCTCAGATATGACCATAGCTACCTTATGTATTCATCAACCAAACGTGCATGCTTTCTATGTAAGATTTACGTGTTATATATTTGAACAGCCGTTACTACACCATGAGTTTTGTGTGTTCTCGTTTGCAGAGATACTTGCTTGGGTGAAGGGAAAGAGACCGAGCGCAAGGAACGCATGGATGATCAAAGAAGTTGATTGGGGACTAAACCAAGACCTTACCCAAGTTTACTCCTAATCACCACCGTCACTTTTGTCCATAGAAGGCAAGCAGATGAAGTTCTGCATGTTTAGGATTCGGATTCGGGCCTCCTAACAGCATCAACTTCAAACGGACCTAGTCTCTGATCCAAAAGGACTTTCAGGGCCCATGAGTACTTGTTGGAAAGCTTATGGAGTCTACTTTCAGATGGTTTAGTTCCACATCAAAATTCCTCCTAAGCTATTTGAAATCGTCGAAACAAGACACGTACCTCTTCTAGTCTGAGTCTGTTTTGGGCCTTGGGCCTTGTAATTGTGTCGTGAGCTATGCTCAAGGGGTGTGTGCTCTAGGGTTAACCCTAGGACGTCCCAACTCATATATTCAGTAGTCTTCATCGTTTAGAGTCGGGTTTTGCTTAGATTAGTCTGCCGCCAGATGTCGCAGTTTCGCCATTGACAAAGTCTGGTTTGTGGAACCCCAACTTCAAGTGTTAAATTATTCATCTACAATTCAGATTGCGTTCTTCCTTGTTCTTGTGAGTTTCTTCGATTGCTTGCAGGGATAAAACCTTCGTGGTGAGGTCGACTACGTGAGAGCGTGGTTGATAACAACTAGATGTGTGGGTGTAGCGGCTGCGAGGTGACGATTGCTGATCGGAAGCCTCAAAACGTGAACGTTTTCACGTCGCCAAATCGAACCTATCGGAAGATCGGGCACCCCAGGCGCATCACATCTAGCTTCAAGTTGACTGGAATAGAGAAGTACGATGGGAAGACCAACCCGGAGTCTTGGCTAATAGTGTACATCTTAGCAATCCGCGTGGTTGGGGGCGATCACAAGGCCATGGCCAACTACTTGCTAGTCTCCTTGTCCGACTCGGCAAGAACATGACTGACGGGGCTTCCCAGGCGGTCAATTGGCTCCTATGGGGAACTCCGTGAATGCTTCATCACAAACTTCCAAGGAACATATGAGAGGCCATCTTTCGAGTACAATCTATATCAATGCCACCAAAGGAAGAACGAGTCCCTCTGCAACTTCATTAAGAGGTTCTCCGAGAAGAGGAATTCAATACCCAAGATCAAGGACGAGGTTGTCATCACCGCCTTCTGTAAGGGAGTCAGAGATATCCCGTTCATCGCTAAGTTCACTCGAAAGCCTCCAAGCTCTGTCAAAGCTCTATTCGACATGGCGAACAAATATCCTGACTCAGCCGATGCCATTGCTGAGGCCTTGGATGACAAGAAGGAGCCTTGACCGAAGGAGCGGAAGGACACTGACGACACAGCTCCGACTAAGTCCGACAACCGCAAACGCAAGTCGGACAACGTCGTGGCAGCCATTGAACACAGCCGACCGCGACCCCCAAAGATAGATGTCTACCAGAAGGTCATGAACGGGCCATGCCCTTTTCACCCAAAGGGGAAGCATGCGGCTAAAAATTGCTTCATAATCAAGAAGTTTGCTTCTGAGCAGATATCCACATCTGGCGACCACAAAGACAAGGACAAGCAAAACTCAGGCGCAGCCGGGGATTACCAAGATCCCCAGGCTGAGCTCAATCACATATTCGGAGGGCCATTTGCGTACGAATCCAAGCGAAAACAGAAGCTAATAGCCCGAGAGGTCAACTCGGTCTTGTTAGACGCCTTCCAATACATGCGTTGGTCAGAGACGGCAATTACTTTTGACCGTGCAGAGAACCCGACCGAGTAACACATCCAGGACGCTATCCACTCGTCCTGGACCCAGTCATCCGAAGCGTCAAACTAAAAAAGGTTGTCATCGATGGAGGAAGCGCTCTCAACATCTTGTTTGCCAAGACGCTCGACGAGATACCTCGATCCGAGCTGTGGCCAAGTACAACTCCCTTCCACGGAGTAATCCCTAGCCTCTCTTCTACTCCACTCGGACAGATCACTCTGTTTGTTACTTTTGGCACATGGGAGAATTTCCACACTGAGAACATCTGCTTTGAGGTTGCCAACTTCGAGACTGCGTACCATGTTATACTCGGACGGCCCGCACTGGCCAAGTTCATGGCAGTGCCCCATTATACATACATGGTCCTCAAGATGCCGAGACCAGCAGGAGTGCTTTCCTTGCGCAGCGATGTTAAGCAAGCCTTCACTTGCGACAAAGAGAGTTGCGAGCTGGCCCAATCCCACGAAGAGGCAGTCAGATGAAGCAATATCCGACTAGCTGCAACAACTGCAAACGAGGACAATCAAGTCCCAGCGAAGAAAGCAGCCAAGTCGGGAATTTTAGCAGACTCATAAACGAAGAAAATCCCCTTGGACCCTTCGGACCCCACCAATACTGCGCTTGTTAGGACCGGACTCGACCCCAAATAGGAAGACGCGCTCGTCACCTTTGTAACATACCCAAACAGGTGCCTTAAATAACTTGTGAGCCATGGTGGAGATAAATGAAAAGCTCTCATGCCTTGTCGCATATAAATTTACATAATGCATTTTAACCTCCAAATTTTATTTCTTTTATCCTTGTATGACCTAATAGAAATTATAGGTACAACCTGAACTATTGAAAAATTAAAGGAAACCTTTGGAGAGATAAAAATCTGAGGAAACTTTTCATAAAAATTACACACCATTAACTACCTACTATAATTTTTGTTGAATTTTATCATCCCAGTGAGTAGCTCAAACAAATACTTTAAAATCAGCAAAATGGTAGGAAACTCCACTGCAGACAGGCCATTTGTCAATTTTGATAGAATTTATTCATAACTCTCCTGTCACAGCCCCAAAATCTAAATTAAGGTAATTAGTGTTAAGCCCTAGCTAATCCTTTGCCTTGTGTTAGTTGTTACTTTCCAAGTTCTGTATATCTAATAATCCTAGAAAAATTCCTAAACATGTCAGGTGATGTGAGTAAGCCCCTGTAAAAATTTCATAATTTTATCACTTCAATAAAAGCTTCAACAAAATCCCTCAAATCAGCAAAGCTAGGAAGCTAGCTAAAATAAATTGGTTTACTTCTAAAATTCACCACATGAAAATGAAGACTAATTAGACAGAGCCCCTTTTGCCAAAGTGTGTGCCGACATGAACCCTATCATCAGGAATTTTGGATTAATTTATCTCCCAAAGAAAACACATAAAATGATAAGATCAAGGCACTGGAGAAACAAGTGAAACTGCAGCAAAACTGGATCAGTGTGCCTACTTTGCTTTTTCACCAGAGATGAACCAGACCTCTTCTAACCACGAATTTTGGTCAGTAGGTTACACACATCTTCCTCTATCTCCAGTAATTTTCCCATAATTTATCTCCCATATTTATCTGCTGAAATCACGGATGCAAGACAGCTGTCCATACAGCTCACAACACTTAGTCTCTAGAGATTTCTCCTCTCTCAAGTCACTGACCAGTGGGACCCACAAGACCTGGCCCACTTGTCAGCCTCGCCATAGCATGTGACAGTGTGTTTCACTAGGAAATTCACCCATACTCCTCCACTCCTCCTAGACCATCACTACTTGGACCCACAAGCCATAGAGTAAATCTAGCTAAATATGAGTAGAACACTGTTTCCTGACATGTGGGACCCACCTTGACCACTGTAGCAGTGGAGACGACTCAGCATTGCATGGCAGATGTGTCTTCCTCTCGTTCTCCTCTCCCACAGCACACACAGAGTGACCTAGATGAGCTCCACCATGGGAAACCTCGGCCATTTCGCCTCAGAACACGCCAGCCATTCTCCTCTTTCCTCTTCACGTCCTCACCAAGAACACCGACGGAGGCCGCAAGGATCACCTCCGGCAACCCCTTTCTCTCCTCTGCCGAGAGTGTTCGACCGAGCCGAGTGGGATCTGGTGAGTTCCATCATTCTTGACCACGGGAACGTGATCTCCACGTTTAATAGTTCCATTTTTGTTCTTGCTGCCCTAGGACCGCCGGTCGAGGCCGCCGTGTTTCGCTCTCTGCTCTGCAGCGCGCCGCCAGGATATCACGGTCGTTCCGGCCGATACAGTACATCGTCGACTGAGCCCTTGCGCAACCTCATCGCCTCACTTCCAGAAGACACCGGCAGAAGGAATCAGGAAAGGATGTAGTGAAGCTCGAGATCGAGGTCATCTTCCCCAAGTCCGGCCAACTGCCGCGCGCGTAGATTTCTTTCTCTCTGGTGGTCCTCAGTTCCATTCATTGCACAGGAGCCATCCCTAGGAAGTCTCTAACCTGTTAGACAACCTCACCCGACGCAGAACCCGGGAGAAGGCCGCCGATGTGAAACCGAAGGAGTTGCCGCCGCTGGACCTCATTCGCCGTCGCCGTTGCTATTTCCAGCTTCGCTAGGACCGGCGTGACCTTCGGTGAGCTTTCCAGTACTCCTTAGATGCTTATGCATGCACTGGCTAGACCGGTTTAAGCCCGTAAGGCGATTTGCCTCAGTGTCCTGAGAGCATCCGCCGCATATCCCTCGCCGCCGGCGATATTCCAGTCCCCGAGGTGTTAAGAAGACCACCTTAGCTCCACCGTGAACTCCTCTACCTTTCTGTTTTGGGCAACCACAGCCGGAGCCGCGTTCACCGTCGCCACTGCCGAGAAGCTCGCCGGCTCAGTCTGCCTGCGCCCTCCTCTGTTCGCCAGGCCGGACATACACTCCCGGAACGACGGTCCACTTCCTTTGTCCCGCGTCGCGCCCTCGCGCCCTCGTGCCCGCGCCCTGCTCTCGCGCACTTTGTCTCACTGGCCTGCGGGCCCAGGTGTTAACGCCAAAATTTGGTGAGGACCTGTATCAGATTCGGTCAAGAGGACGGTTGCAGTCGGATAATGGAAATTGATCCAAGAAGTAGACCGAGTCTGAGAAGGAGCCGTGAAGACCGCGCGTGGCAGTTAATTACTATAGTTATTAGGAAAAGGTTTATCTCTTTTAGGAAACCTGACCTCGTGTCCGGTCAGGCTTCGTTAGCGTTTTCTGTTATAGATAAGGAAATCATATACCGTGTCTATAAGGACTCATGTAACTCGGGGTATATTATACGTATGCCCGGGGACCTTGTAATCTATCACAACGATCAATAAAAATTCGGCGCATCGCCACCCCTCGGGATCTGCTTCTCGAGCCGGGCTGCATCGGTTAGGTCCGAACTCCTGCGAGAGGGTAAGTCTCGTCACACCGACTACCAATCGGCTAGGACTTCCTCGGTTAGGTCCGATATTCTAGTTGGTTTATGGTAGTCGGCTTACCACGATATATTTACTTTATCTATGGCTGCATCAGTTCAGTTTGATCTCATAGATTGATTAGGTATATCACATCACGTGTGCACAGACTGTATCGACTTACTGGGAGCGATTTATCATTAGTTCGTGCTGCATCGGTTAAGTCCGACCTACTGAACTGCTAGTGATAAGTCGATCCTGCTGGGCCGATGCGTTGTGTGCAGGCGTTTTATCGGAATGCATAGCCGGTAAGTTATTTTCATCACGATCGCATTATATCTATCGGCTCATTGAGGCATTGTTATCATTGTCGGTCTGTGCTGCAACGGTTAGGTCCGATCTACTAGATTGACGATAATAGCTTTACTCCCAATAAGCCGATGGTGTTGTGCGATGGTGTTATCGGAGTGCTTAGCCGATAAGTTACCTATGAAAGCCGATTACATTTATTCATTGTTTTATCCTGTACTCGCTTTGTTAAGCAATCGGCTAGTTTATCAATTATTCACCATTTACATCATTGCATATTTTATTATATGATCTTGCTTGTATTATTGTCACAATCGGCTAAGGGTTAGCCGATGGGTTTATTCTGCCGATCCAAGCACAAGTACAAGCAGGTTCCCGGGCACGACCCCAGGTAAGGGCCCGGGCATGAGCCCGGGTAAGGACCAGTGTATGGGCCCGGACAGCGGACGAAGATCTTGGGAGCCGATATGAGCAAGGGCCCGGGTGCAGGCACACCTTCATAACAATACCAGTAACACTAGATCATGATCAGCTAGGATCTATTTGATTTATTTATGCATTATATTTGTTCATTTTATCTAGCTTATAGCCGGTTTTCGAATATCCCTTCGATGATCGGCTAGCATGATATTTGTTTATTATTACATTATTGTCTTCGCCGTCATCGGTCTTAAGCCGATGTGTAAGTGCTACGGTGTGCATCGGCCATCGGCTGATGAAACGAGTCTAGATCGGCTTCCAGCCGATTGGCTCATTGATCTAACATTTTCCTCCTTGTCAATTACAGGGTCAAATTGACTGGCACGCCTACGAACCTCAAACTTTAGGACCTGCACTGGAGTGAAGCAAATCTCCCAGGCCTTCGCGTGTCACCCAGACGCCGAACCGGGACCCGGCGATTTTTGGCGTCAACACGCTTTTGGCACGCCTGGTGGGACACGAAGTTTCAAGCCAGAATTCCAACAAACACTGTTTCAATCAAGATTTCAACATGGCTGGAAAAGAAGTCAAGACGGACAACGTAATTCCGGTCACCATGGAAGATCTAACTGAAGAACAAAAACCGCAAGTTGAACAGACCATGACAAATTTCCAGAAGCTGTGTTTAGAATCCTTCAGTATGACAAGGCAAGGGCCGATTCAGAAGTCTCAGTTTCCAAAACCAGTACTGGTAGGAGAATCGAGCCGCACACAACCCGAGAGTCCACCAATCAAGCCTTTACAGGAGATGGTCAACGAGGCTGTGCACACGCACTCATCAATCAGTCAGGGGTCTTAGTAAATACATTGCATAACTTATCAAGAAGACTGTTGATGGATCGATTGCCCAGAGCCAACTCGGGGTCCTGTTTTTCTCCCGCCGAAGACAGAGCCAGGCCAAGTTAATTACAACATTAGCAAGGATATACCAGAACACTTGTTCGCGTAAAACCAGGCTGGGGGGCAACAGGATATCCCTCCTGGATATCACCGATCTATTTATTATGGGGGATACCAGCAGAACTATCCGGGAGGAGGAGCCGATCCAGGTACTTACCAGAGGGAGTATCACAGACAGAATCGGCAACCAACCCCGCCGATGCAGTATCAGCAGTATCAACAGGAGAATGCAAGAGAGGAAGATTTGTCGGCACGGGTTGAGGAGATAGTAAGGGAGCAGTTCGGGATCAAGCCCAAGGAACAAGCGTTCATGTATCGGCACCCATATCCTGAGTGGTTTGACAGGGTTCCGTTGCCACACCGATACAGGGTCCCGGATTTCTCTAAGTTTTCAGGGCAGGACAACACGTCTACAGTAGAACATGTCAGCCGATTCCTGGCGCAGTGCGGGGAGGCATCGGCTGAAGAGGCCCTGAGGGTTAGGTTTTTTCCCCTATCACTATCTGGATCGGCTTTTACATGGTTCTCCTCGTTACCACCGAATTCTGTTCGGGGGTGGGCCGATCTGGAAAAACAGTTTCACAAATATTTCTTCGCTGGGATTCACGAGCTGAGACTGTCAGATTTGACATCGGTTAAGCAACGACCAGATGAAACAGTACCGGAATACATTCAGCGATTTCGGGATATCAGAAGCCGGTGTTATAGTTTAAACCTGAGCGATGGGCATCTGGCCGATCTAGCTTTTTAGGGACTCTTGGCGCCAATCAGAGAAAGGTTTTCGTCTCAAGAATTCGAATCTTTGTCGCACCTGGTACAGAAGGTATCGGCTCATGAAAGCCGATTTCAAGAGGCGAAAAAAGACAAGTACCAGAGGAGAGTTGCTCAGGTTCAGGTCTATTCAACGGACTCAGATGATGAGGAATCCGACGCTGAGGTTGGATTGGCGGAGTGGGCCAGGAACAAGAAGTCAGTATCATGCCCATGGGTCAAAGATATCGGCAAAGAGGAACGATATGATTTCGATGTAAGCAAAGCCGATAAGATCTTTGATTTGTTGTTACAGGAAAAGCAAATACAATTGCCGCCAAACCACGTGATTCCATCAGCCGAAGAACTAAAGAAGAAGAAGTATTGCAAGTGACACAACGCGATATCGCACCATACTAACGAGTGTAAGGTTTTTCGGCAACAAATTCAGCTGGCTGTTGAGCAAGGATGAATCAAGTTTGAAGATAAAAAGCCAATGAAGATAGATGGGCACCCGTTCCCCGTAAACATGGTCTATGCGGGGTCATCGTCCAGGACTCAAGCCGATGAAGGAAGACGTCAGAGTAAATCAAGGATTACTTCATCGGGTATGATAGAGAAGTACTCAAGGTACGATGAACAGGGGGATGGACTGGAACAGTATAATCCGCATTGGGACTGCCCGTTTTTTCGTTTCTGCTGGGATCAAGGAATGAGACTGCCATCAGCTGAAAATTGCCCCGAGTGTAGCAGTACAGAAAATCGGCATGATCGCCAGCAGGAGTGTTCGCGGGATCGGTCGCCTGGGAGAAGAACATCAGTTTATAGCCGATTGGGGCCGATCCATGAAGAGTTCTTTGAAGAAGATGAAGAGGAAATACGTGAGAAGCAAATCCAGAATCCTCAATGGTGCCCTAGTGGGATGTTCATGAAAAATCAGAAGAGGAGGGCACAGCGGTTACGGCACCGAGAGCAACAGGAAGAACAGAGTCAAGATCAGGGAGAGGTTGATCATCGTCCCAAAAAGACTAAGCAAGTTTGGCAAGTGAAGAAGAAGGACGATGAGGACGCATCAGCACCGGTAAATATGGTGTTCTTTTTGCCTCGGGAGTATAAAGCGCTTTCATCAGATGAAGAAGGAGATGAGGAAGTTTTCGCTCAACTAACGTTACAATCTGATCAAGCTATATTTGATAAACCTGAAAAGTCAGAACATCGGCACTTAAAGCCGTTATACATCAAGGGTTACGTAAATGGGAAGCCGATGACAAAGATGTTAGTTGATGGAGGAGCCGCGGTTAATCTCATGCCTCATGCTACGTTCCGGAAGTTGGGGAAGACTGCCGAAGATCTGATCAAGACAAATATGGTGCTAAAAGACTTCGGTGGGAATTCATCAGAGGCGAAAGGCGTATTAAACGTGGAGCTGACAGTGGGGAACAAGACATTGCCCACCACGTTTTTCGTCATCGATGGAAAGGGGTCATACAGTTTACTTCTCGGCAGGGACTGGATTCATGCGAACTATTGCGTGCCTTCGACAATGCATCAATCTCTAATACAGTGGCAGGGAGATCAGGTCGAGATGGTTCTAGCAGATCGGTCAACCAACATCGCGATGACCGATCTACCGGTCTGGGAAGCCGACGGTGTTGACTGCCTATCCGGAAAAGCATGGGAAGGAGATTACCTCGAGGTCACTAGCCAGGGGATACAGCCGATACAGCAAGTCGGCTCTGAAATGTTACTCTGATGGGCTCCATTGAAGACTTCGAGGGGAAATTGGGGCAAGGATTTACGTCGGCTGATGATTTGGAAGAGATTGATATAGGACCAGGGGATAAGCCAAGGCCGACGTACATAAGCAAAAAATTAGGTTCTGAGCTACGAGAGGAATTGATAAAATTGTTGAAAGAATATCGGGATTGTTTTGCCTGGGAATACCATGAGATGCCAGGATTGAGCCGATCAATTGTTGAACATCGGCTGCCTATTAAACCAGGATATCGGCCATTTAAGCAGGCTCCAAGGAGATTCAAGGCAGAATTATATGAGCCGATCAAGGCGGAAATCACGAGGTTGTACGATGCCAAGTTTATAAGGCCATGCCGATATGCTGAGTGGGTTTCTAATATCGTCCCGGTGGAGAAGAAAAATGGGAAACTGAGGATATGTATTGATTTCCAGGATCTAAATAAAGCTACCCCCAAAGATGAGTACCCGATGCCGATAGCGGATTTATTGGTGGATGCAGCGTCAGGCCACAAGATTATCAGCTTCATGGACGGCAATGCAGGATACAATCAGATTTTCATGGCCGAAGAGGATATACACAAGACTGCGTTCCGATGTCCTGGAGCTATCGGTTTGTATGAGTGGGTAGTAATGACTTTTGGATTAAAAAGTGCCGGTGCAACCTATCAAAGAGCGATGAATTATATATTTCATGATCTCATCGGATTGTTGGTGGAAATTTACATTGATGATGTGGTGGTTAAGTCTAAAAGTGGGGAAAGCCATATAGCCGATTTACGAAGAGTGCTGGAGAGGGCCAAGAAATACGGACTAAGAATGAATCCCAACAAGTGTGCTTTTGGTGTATCGGCTGGGCAATTTTTGGGTTTTATGGTTCATGAGCGAGGGATTGAAGTTAGTCAGCGAAGTATCAGAGCCATTAAGACTACAGAGCCACCAAGCGATAAGACAGAGTTGCAATCGTTGATCGGCAAGATTAATTTTGTGAGAAGATTCATATCAAATTTATCAGGAAGAATTGAGTCTTTCACGCCGTTATTGAAGTTGAAGGCCGATCAAGAATTTGTGTGGGGGGCAGCGCAGCAGAAGGCGTTTGACGAGATCAAGAATTATCTTAGTTCCCCGCCTGTTTTGATTCCGCCGCGGGAAGGAGTGCCGTTCAGATTATACTTGTCGGCCGATGAGAGGTCCATCGGTTCTGTTTTGGTCCAAGAATTTGAAGGCAAAGAGCGAGTTGTGTTCTATCTAAGTAGGAGACTTTTGGATGCTGAGACGAGATATCCAGCGGTGGAGAAGTTATGCTTATGTTTATATTTCTCGTGTACAAAGTTGAGGCATTACATCCTATCGGCTGAATGTACAGTAGTTTGCCAGGCCGATGTGGTCAAATATATGTTGTCGGCTCCAGTCTTGAAAGGGCGAGTTGGCAAGTGGGTTTTTGCCTTGACAGAGTTTGACTTGAGGTACGAATCGGCTAAAGCAATCAAAGGACAAGCAGTGGCCGATTTTATTGTCCAGCACAGGGGGTCTCACGAGGACTATGTGGAGCCGATCCCATGGGTCTTATTTTTTGATGGATCGGTTTGCAGGCATGGATCTGGTATCGGTTTGGTTATTGTATCGCCTCGGGGGGCAAGTTTTGAGTTTGCTTTTACAATTAAGCCTTATCGGACTAACAATCAGGCGGAGTACGAGGCGGTGCTGAAAGGACTTCAACTATTAAAGGAGATCGGGGCCGATATTATAGAGATTATTGGTGATTCTTTGTTGGTGATCAAACAGTTATCTGGAGAATATGAGTGCAGGGATGATGTTTTGAGGTCATATTATGAAGAATGCGTGGATTTGTTGAAGGATTTCAAGATGGTGTTAATGAATCATATTCCCAGGGAGCAGAATTTGGAAGCCAATGATCTTGCACAGATTGCTTCAGGATATTGGCTGAATAGGCAGGTTGAGGTGGAGATAGCCGATATTGATGTCCAGAACAAGGCCGATGACTGGAGACAGGAGATAATTGATTACTTACGAAATCCGTCGCAGTCTGTTTCCAGGAAGATTCGGTATAAAGCTACTAAATATGTGCTACTTGATGAGGAGTTGTATTATCGGACGTTTGAGGGAGTTCTGCTTAGATGCCTGGATTTGGAAGAAGCCAAAGTGGTTATGTGTGAAGTGCATGAAGGCATCTGTGGGACTCATCAATCGGCTCATAAGATGAAATGGTTGTTGAGAAGAGTAGGGTATTTTTGGCCGACAATGATGGAAGATTGCTTTAGGTATTATAAAGGATGTCAAGATTTTCAGAAGTTTGGAAATATACAGCGGGCACCGGCATCGGCTATGAATCCTATCATCAAACCGTGGCCGTTCAGAGGATGGGGAATTGATATGATCGGCCAGATTTTTCCTCCATCAAGTAAGGGACATAAGTTTATATTGGCAGCAACAGATTATTTCACCAAGTGGGTAGAGGCGATTCCTTTAAAGAAGGTCACGTCCAAAGAAGCGATCGAATTTGTCAAGGACCATATCATTTATCGGTTTGGAATTCCTCAGACGATAACTACTGATCAGGGGTCTATCTTTGTTTCTGATGAGTTTCAACAGTTTGCTGCCAGTATGGGAATCAAGCTATTAAATTCATCACCTTATTATGCTCAAGCCAATGGGCAAGCAGAAGCTTCCAACAAGAGTTTGATCAAGTTAATTAAGCGGAAAATTGATGAGCAGCCACGGCGATGGCATTCTACATTAGCCGATTCACTATGGGCCTATCGGATGGCATGCCACGGGTCTACTCGGGTACCGCCGTATCAGTTGGTATATGGACATGAGGCGGTTTTATGGGAAACTAACATCGGCTCTAGAAGACTTTCTTTGCAGAATCAATTGACGGCCGATGATTATTATAACTTGATGGCAGATGAACTTGAAGATTTAGCTCAGAATCGGTTAAGAGCGCTGGAAAGAATCAAGGAGAATAAGGCTAGGGCAGCTCGGCATTACAACAAAAAGGTGGTGAATAAGTCGTTTGCCGAGGGGGATTTTGTGTGGAAGTTGATTTTGCCGATCGGGTCCAGAGATAATAAGTTCGGAAAATGGTCGCCTAATTGGGAAGGGCCTTATCGGATTAATCGCTGTGTGCCTGGTAACGCATATATATTAGAAGATCTTGACGGGACGGAGTTTGCTAAAGCACTTAATGGAAAATATCTCAAGAAATACTACCCTAGCGTTTGGATCAATTCTTAAATCGGTTAAGTACAGCCGATTTCTAAGCAATTCGGAAAGCCGATGTTTTTATACGTCGCCTAAAGACAGCCGATATCAATTGATATCGCCTTTAGATCAAAACAAGCGAAAAAATTATCAGGACTGAGAGAGATAAGTAGCAGAGCCGATCTGGTTACATGACAGCAGAAGGGTGATCGGCATGTTCCGAAAAATCGTCAGTTATAAAGGTTTAAGGCTTACAAAAACTTTCGGATAGTTTCGATTGCGCGCAGACGGATCTGATCAATTTCATTGATGGCCCGGATATCGTCTTCATCAGAGCCTGGGATGACTTTCAAGCTTTTGCGCCGATGGATGACTTGGCGCACTGCTGCTATGACTTTGGCTTCTTGATCTTGGATGGCTTGCGGCAGGCCGATGAGCTGGGATTCTGTGTCTTCAAGATCCTTGCGAACTTTTTCAAGTTCTCCCAGCAAATCAGCTTCCTTTTTCTTCAGTTGATTTAGCTTGGATTGAAGTTCTTGGGGGACAGCTGCCATGTCATCAAGTTTCTTCTTGTCTATCTGGGCTGATAGCCGATCGGTTTGGATGTCTTGGGCTATCTTCTGTTGGTCAGCACGATCGGCTATACGCTGTCTGAGCTTGATAAGTTTAAACCTATGAGACTCCAGGTATGCTGCGGGGGTCAATGCATCAACGAGCTCTTCGGGCAGGTGGTGTTCGATGTCTGCAAATCTTGCTCGGATTGGCCCGCAGTCTTCTACCAGTGCATCGATTGGATTTTCCAGCTGACTGATGATGCTTGTTAAGTACTCGCGCACATCGGCTGAGAAGGACGGTTTGGAGGCTGCACTGGTGGCTGTAGCTTCTTCTACCTCCAGATATTGACCGATGTCGAAGGAGAACAAGTCGGCCAAGGACTGCAAAATTGGTATCGGAAAGGTGATCAATAAGAGATTAGAAGCAAAGTACGAGCATGACAAAGGTTACCTGAGGAAGGACGTCGGCAGATCGGGTAACATCGGCTTCGGTAGGATGAGTAGGTTGTTCTTCAGAGGGGCCGATGTCAGCCGATGGAATAGAAGCAGTCTCGTTGATGGCTGGAGGACTTGGTGCTGAAAGAGGGGGAGCTGGAGAAGCTATCGGCTCGGTGCTTGGAAGGATGTCAGAAGAATGTTGGGGTTCTGGAGCCAATGACTCAAGCTGAAAATGAAACTGGTAAGATAAATGAGAAATCGAGGAATGATGTCCAATTTGGCGCGTACCTGAGGGGAAGAAGGAGCTGATATGGTCTGGGGAGAAGTTGGTGTTGTGGTAGCAGCATCGGCATCGGTCTTCTGCTTCTTCAAAGAGGGGCGGTGCGCTAACTTCTTCCGCTTTTGTCCAATCGGCCGAGGCGCCTTGAGAAGAGCCGATGGAGATGGAGCGTCGCGCCCTAAGTTCGGAGCGGCCGATGAGGGTTGGTACAGAATCGGCCGACCGCTGTTGCTTGTTGATGAGGGCTCGATGCTGGCGGCCTGCAAAGTAAGGGTCAGAGACGATTGAGGATGATATTTGAAGCTTGCAAGAGTTACCTCGTTATCAGATTCAACATAGTCGGCGTCCAGACGGGAGCAATAACAAGTGGGCGCTAAGCAGAACAGATGTTTCTTCCATTCCGACCACCATCGGACAAAAGGCTTGGTGTTGGCAGTGCAGACGTACACCTCGGTGGCAGCGCCTAGCAGGAGGGAGTCTGTCAAAGACCGCAGCCGATCATATTCCAGGGCGCTGCTGACCGTGCCCTGAGCCTGGAGTTTGTCGGTGAAGAACAGGCCGATCGGAAGCTGGCCAAGGCCGAGTTGACGGGAGCTGGTTGATGGGTGGTAGAACTCATACGATGGTTGAGTTCGGCCCAGAGAAAAGCCGGTTGGCAGCAGGCAAGGACTGATGGCTGATAGGAATATGGCTTTAGACTGATCATCGTTCAGAGCTTTGAGTGGATCAAAGTTGGAAGGCATCTCGAATGATGATGCGTCATTATAAGCAAACCAAAGAGTAGCATCCCTGGTAAAGCCATAATAAAACCCCTTGAACCACTGACTAACTTCAGCAGGGGATATCTTGCCGCCAGAAAGGGCCGATGAAGCCTCACCCATAGAGATGCATCGGCGGTAGATGGGGTCTTGATCTTCTGGGTAATCAGCTGGGAAGGATTGCTTGAGGAGGGAAGTTTCTGGGATGGCCTTGGAGATGTAAACATTAAGCCAGAGCTGTATGAACCACCAAGGACCCCCAATGTGGCCGACGGGCTGGCTGGCCGATAGCTTAGTTGCCACCTGATGAAGCAGCTGGTAGGTGGCGCCAAGGAGATAGTGCCCTAACGGAATTTGTTTCCTATCGGCCAAGCACTCTGCCAGGCATTGCATATTGGTCGTCGGGCCGAGGGTTGCGCCACCAAAGACGAACCGTTCCAACCACAAGTTCAGAAAAGCGACATGCTCCCGATCATCAACCGGTCCAGTTCCTTTGTTGTGAAGAGATATATACCTGGACCAGCCGCCGATGTTTTTTGTTTAAAGCCGGTGGGCAGGCTTGAACCGGAGTTTGAAGGGGTTGATGTAGCTTGTAGTATCCAGGCAGGTGAGCATGGTCACATCCAGCAGAGTAGGGGTCATCGGCCCATGACCAAACAGAAAGGCATTGAGAGCATCAGACCAGAAGTACGAGGCCGATGCGAGCAGAGATTCATTCCTTTCCATATCGGCCAAGGAGAGGTTGATGCAATGGCCGATGTGAGATTCTTCCCAATAGATCCTCTTTGCAGCCGATACTCTGATGTACCAGTCTCTCCATCCGGGCAATCTGCTCGGCCATGACCTGAAGCTGTTGGTCCAGTCACTGACCAACATGGCCGAGTTCTTGAAGGGAGTGCGTTGGGTTTCGGCACTGATGAAATCGGTGGGATCTTCGCTGCCCATGGGGCCATGATAGAAGAAACCGGGATAATCGGCGGACGGAATCAAGATCTGGGCTCTAAGATGCTACAGTAAACAAGAACACGATGAAGAACAGATAAAAAAACGGAGCAGATCGGGTTCGTATAGATTGCAGATTGAGGAAAAATAATCGGGCGAGAAGATTACCTCAGGAACTGCGGATGCTGATGCCATTGTGGGAGTAAGAAACGATGCAGAGATCAACGGCCGGAGAAGAAGGTTGCGATGATTCGTCTGGGTTCGCTAGAGCTTGGTGAAGATGTGGGAGGTGAAGCGGTAGTGCTCTGGTGATGTGAAAGCATAAAAAAGGCAAGGAGACGAAGCGTTTTTATAGGGGTATGATGACCGAGCGGGAATCGAGGCCGTTGGCACTGTTTCAAACATTTATGGCAAATGGGCTATCTTGGGCCACCTCGGTATGGGAGAAATCTAGAGGCCCAAAGTTGGAAGAATTTCGAAATCCTACAGGAAAACTTCGAAATTGGGGGGCATGTGTTAACGCCAAAATTTGGTGAGGACCTGTATCAGATTCGGTCAAGAGGACGGTTGCAGTCGGATAATGGAAATTGATCCAAGAAGTAGACCAAGTCTGAGAAGGAGCCGTGAAGACCGCGCGTGGCAGTTAATTACTATAGTTATTAGGAAAAGGTTTATCTCTTTTAGGAAACCTGACCTCGTGTCCGGTCAGGCTTCGTTAGCATTTTCTGTTATAGATAAGGAAATCATATACCGTGTCCTATAAGGACTCATGTAACTCGGGGTATATATACGTATGCCCGGGGACCTTGTAATCTATCACAACGATCAATACAAATTCGGCGCATCGCCACCCCTTCGACGGGATCCTGCTTCTCGAGCCGGGCTGCATCGGTTAGGTCCGAACTCCTGCGAGAGGGTAAGTCTCGTCACACCGACTACCAATCGGCTAGGACTTCCTCGGTTAGGTCCGATATTCTAGTTGGTTTATGGTAGTCGGCTTACCACGATATATTTACTTTATCTATGGCTGCATCAGTTCAGTTTGATCTCATAGATTGATTAGGTATATCACATCACGTGTGCACAGACTGTATCGACTTACTAGGAGCGATTTATCATCAGTTCGTGCTGCATCGGTTAAGTCCGACCTACTGAACTGCTAGTGATAAGTCGATCCTGCTGGGCCGATGCGTTGTGTGCAGGCGTTTTATCGGAATGCATAGCCGGTAAGTTATTTTCATCACGATCGCATTATATCTATCGGCTCATTGAGGCATTGTTATCATTGTCGGTCTGTGCTGCAACGGTTAGGTCCGATCTACTAGATTGACAATAATAGCTTTACTCCCAATAAGCCGATGGTGTTGTGCGATGGTGTTATCGGAGTGCTTAGCCGATAAGTTACCTATTAAAGCCGACTATATTTATTCATTGTTTTATCCTGTACTCGCTTTGTTAAGCAATCGGCTAGTTTGTCAATTATTCACCATTTACATCATTGCATATTTTATTATATGTTCTTGCCTGTATTATTGTCACAATCGGCTAAGGACTAGCCGATGGGTTTATTCTGCCGATCCAAGCACAAGTACAAGCAGGTTCCCGGGCACGACCCCAGGTAAGGGCCCGGGCATGAGCCCGGGTAAGGACCAGTGTATGGGCCCGGACAGCGGACGAAGATCTTGGGAGCCGATATGAGCAAGGGCCCGGGTGCAGGCACACCTTCATAACAATACCAGTAACACTAGATCATGATCAGCTAGGATCTATTTGATTTATTTATGCATTATATTTGTTCATTTTATCTAGCTTATAGCCGGTTTTCGAATATCCCTTCGATGATCGGCTAGCATGATATTTGTTTATTATTACATTATTGTCTTTGCCATCATCGGTCTTAAGCCGATGTGTAAGTGCTACGGTGTGCATCGGCCATCGGCTGATGAAACGAGTCTAGATCGGCTTCCAGCCGATTGGCTCATTGATCTAACATTTTCCTCCTTGTCAATTACAGGGTCAAATTGACTGGCACGCCTACGAACCTCAAACTTTAGGACCTGCACTGGAGTGAAGCAAATCTCCCAGGCCTTCGTGTGTCACCCAGACGCCGAACCGGGACCCGGCGATTTTCGGCGTCAACAGCCTGCAGCTGCAAACTTGCAAATCATAACTTCTCCATTTTGTGAAAAACCAATCCTGTATAACTTGGCCGGAGGTGCCTCCCACAACAGTGAGCCCGCCTTAGTTGCCACGCACGCACGCGACTAAGTCGTCGAGGGCCCAGACATGGTTTAGGTGGTTGGGGCTAAGCGTGCAAAAGGTTCTGTTGTGACCTTTAGTCCGCACTCAACGTGTAGAGTGTGGGTACCGACGGGTACAGATCAAACTAGAGTGTAGCCGTTTGGCTTCTATCACATCGTGTGGGTAAAGATGTACACCTCTGATCAGAGTAAGAACTATTCGAATAGCCGTGCCCACGGTCATAGGACGAATGCTTGATGTGTTAGTTAGTCATGTTAGCATCCAACTTGGGATTATGTGGTTACCATGACTTAGGATAGTCATGGATGGATGGGTTTATATAAAGGATCTTTGATGTTGAATGATGAATGGTTTTATATGGAAGGTTTTATTATTAAATATGACCTGGTTTAGTCATGAAAAGAGGATATGCTTGTGTAGCATAATTGTTTGGGCAATGGTGGCCCATGGTTGTTGATGAGAGCATGGGATTATGCTCATTTATATGTTATTTTCAGAACTATAAGCTTGCTGTCCTAAATTTTCAGATTGAGTTATTTCTCAAAATGCTTATAGTTTCAAAGTATATTTGTTCAACAAACTTGGCTTTATGCAAAATCAGATCAACATAGCCATACTCCTTGATATAGAGACTAGCATTACTCCTTTGTTCTATTAATATTGTATAAGCCTTCTGAGTACTCGTGTACTCACGCTGCATCTTTCAGGTGAGGACAACGACGAAGCTGATGTGGTCTACTGTTATCCCGCCAAGGGTGGCGGGGATAATTTGTAGTTGAAGTTGAGCTCTATCCCCAGTCGGTTGCCCTGTGTTTGGGTTTGGCACCACTAGTTGTTCACTTACTGTTTATGTTTTCCGCTGCTATCTTCTGTTTACTATGTGATGAGTTAGGGTATGAACCCTCTATGTAATATTTATAACTCTGCTGCTCGTTTATCCATATTTAGAGTACTTGTGATGTTTATCAATTGCTTGCGATGAAAGTGTGAGGCTAGTCGCTTTCCTGGGGACTAGCTGAACATGAGTATGAGTTGTGTATAATTGAGATGGTTGGGGGATAGCTATTGTGGTTCGAGTCCTCTGGGGTACGTATCGTGTTTGGTCGCCACCATCGAGTGGTTTGACGGGCGTATGACGGGGAGGACTGGCAAGCTATCCTTATGATTATCTCTTTTGTACACTTCTCGGCATTTTTGGATTTGTATTGTGAGTAGGTAAAGATTATGGCAAGTCTGCGATGAGGATGGATGGTTACCCCATTTATTCGGGTTTTATTCGATACCCCATCCATCTAGATAGTTCGCGTTGCCGTAATAGTTACTCTTCATAATGCACTTCCGGGGTGCCCACACCAGCCCCCGAGCGTAGGAGATAGGCTCATAGCCCTGGGTTCCTGTCACGCGTATCCAGAACTGGCCCTGCATTATAAACATATCGGATGAGTAGCATCTGATGATGAAACAATCACCTGAATAAAATGTATTTTACAATATATGTAAATACGTGTTCTTACTCTTATTGATATTAATTTTTCCGAGTAGTTGATCCCTTACGTTTAAGCACTTTGCCCGACTAGTCATAGCCCCCTAGCGTCGGGAGTTGGCTCATGGCTCTTTCTCAAACACGTGTTTGGGGTAACTTGAGTTCATCTTTCATGGGGCAAAGTTTCACAGATCGGAATTTATGCTATTCGAGTACTTTTGCAATCATTAAGAGCAAAAACAGAAAAAAAAAATGCAGCTTGTACACCTATTAGGTGTAAGCGGCTGTGGCATTGGTGAGGCCAAGTGAGGAAATATTTATCAGAAAGCGACTTAGCTATTCGGTATTTGGGAGTGGGGATGCCATCCTTGTGTTTGAGCTTATGAGCCCTCGAGCATGCCACTTGTTGTTCTGATAATCTTCAGTTGTTGAAGGTCGAAGACGGTTGTGACCGACTGCCACAATGAAGCCGTCTGACTTACGTTTGTGATTTCCGGCTTTAGTCGGAACCGTGTCATCGGTGCCTTCCCGCTTCTTCTGTCAGGGTGCCTTCTTGTCATCTAGGGCCTGAGCAACAGCGTCGGCTGAGTCGACGTACTTATTCGCCATGTCGAATAGAGCCTTGACAGAGTTGGGAGGCTTCCGAGTGAATTTGGCGATGATCGAGGTGTCTTTGACTCCTTTTCGAAAGGCAGTGATGACGACCTCGTCCTTGATGTTCGGGATTGAATTCTTCTTCTCAGAGAACCTCTTGATGAAGTCACAAAGAGACTCGTTCTTCCTTTGATGCAACTGATATAAGTCGTACTCGGAAGATGGCCTCTCGTATGTTCCCTAGAAGTTGCCGATGAAGCGTTCCCGAAGTTCACCCCAAGAGCCGATTGATTGTTTGGGAAGTCCCGTTAGCCATGTCCTCGCCGAGTCAGCTAGAGCGACTGGGAGGTAGTTAGCCATGGCTTTGTGATCTCCTCCGGCTACTCGGATTGTCAGGGTGTAGACCGTGAGACAGGACTCAGGATTGGTCTTGCCATTGTATTTTTCGATGCCTATAGGCTTGAAACCCGACGGCCAGTCGACCTGTTGTAGCTTCTTGGTGAAGGCTGATACGCCTTCATCTGCATGAGGGCTCCGGCTCCGGTTGCGGCGGTGGAACCGCTCATGATGAAGGCCGAAGCGCTTGTTCTTGTCTTCCAATTGGTGTTGCTCATCTTCCTCTCGTTCGCAGCGCCGAGTGTTGATGTCTCATCGAAGGTCATGTCATAGTCAGCCTTGGAGATCCCGGTTGTCCCGACGGTCATCTGAATGTCGACGCCGCCGTTTGTTGTTGGGGTTGCCGAGTGACGTCTGGCGTGACTCCGTGTGCCAGTCGCTCGGTGTCGCGTTGAGGCGGATGAGACTGCCGTTGGGGAAGCCAACTTGTTAGTCGACATGAGTGTTTCGCCCGACTGTTGATGCTGTTGATATGCAGCAGCGGTGAGCATGGCTTTTATCCTTGCAATCATCGAGGTGGCCTGGTGATCAAGCCCGAACTGGAGTGTATCCAGTAGAGTTGCAGCGGCCACGATGTTCTATTGAGGAGTAACGAAGACGTTGTGTCGCTGACTCGGGTTTGGAGGATTTGTTGCTAAGCGGTTCGCCCAGCCCTGCGTAGATCATCGTTGCGGGCGCGCAGGCGTCTTACTTCTTCCTCTTGTTGCTCGTGTGGTCGGCGTGATTCCTAAGTAGGAGTAGGGTCTTTGGATGTCATGAAGATTTCTCGTAGCGGAGAGAAGCTTGCCGAGCTACTGTCCGACTTAGAGTCAGAGTCCAACTGAGAGTTGGAATCCGACTGAGAGTCGAAATCAGAATAATTAATAGGGGTGATTATAACTCCGACCTCTCTAGATCCGATCTCGAGCGGCTCTAGGCCGTATCCGAGTCGAACTCCAGAGGATTAAGTTTGCCGCGTTGGATGTTGTTTGAAGGTATCCGCGGCGTTGCCGAGTCCGAACGGGAGATTGATGATCTCCTCTTTCCTTAGCCCGATCTCGGCCGGCTCAAGACCGAGTCCAAGTCGAACACTGAAAGGAAGAGTTGTCCTAAGACCCGGGCAAGTGGAAGATTGCCGTAGCAAGTCGATCATGGTTGCTGCAGCATCGTGTGGACCGACTGGCGCGGAGTCGGCTGATTCCTCAGTCGGTTGGATCAGGTCTGCGTCGGCCAAGATGAGATTACTGAACATGTCGGCAACGAAGTCGAGGCTTTCGAATGAGATTGTATCTCTAGGGGAGAATTTGCCACCGTCGACTCCAGTTGCTAGATCCATCGAGCTTGTAGATGTATATCTCGCCGAAGCCCCTACCTGGCACGCCAACTGTCGATGTTTGAAGCCCCTACCTAGCGCGCCAACTGTCGATGTTTTACACCGGCAATATGAATATGCAGCTACTCGGTGGATTACAAAGGAACACAAAGAGTTTATACTGGTTCAGGCCCTCGATGTGAGGTAATATACTACATCCAGTTGTGGTGGTATTCCTTTGAGAATTTATGTCTGCTTCTATGAGTTCAGGCCCTCAAGGGACGTCCTGCCTCCCCTTATATACTGGAGAATAGATGCACAAGGTAAGAGTCCCAGCCGAATACGGCTAAGGGATCTCCTATTAGAGATATAATCTAACCGACTAGAACTATATATTCCTTATTGTACAAAGCAAAGTATACCATATGCTACTATATCTCTAATTACAAGGCTAAACCCATCATCTATCCGAGTGGCCCATATGTTTGTGATGAGATACCCAAGGCTCATAGCCTCCACAATATATAGCCCTTATCTTTCTCAACCAGAAAACAAAATCACCGTTCGATCATTGTGTCGATCGAATTTTACTCACATCACCGCTAGCGGCCGACATCAAACCAAAGTGAAATATAATATCAAAATAACTGAGCTATAAATCAGTTGTTTGACCGGATCTTACTACCGCCATAACCATGATCTGACGGGGACGCCGCACCAACACAAAACCTTCAACGCGACGCCTCCAAGAGGATGGCGACATCTTAGATTTCGTCGCTATTCCGAACATTCGGAAGTAGGTTTTCGCCTAAAAAGTCCATCTCGAGGCTTCGCATCTAGGAAGATGGATGGCGTCCACGGACGTCTCCATGTCGTCGATCGGGCACTGCCGTGGCCCCCGGATCTGATCGTCCGTAGCCGGATCCACGCCACCGCCGGAGAGTCGCGGGCAGGGGCACCCGCCGGAGCCGGCGCTACCGCTGCGAGGGGTGGGGCAGAGGGTGGACGCGAGAGGCGCAGCCACTCGCGCCGTTGCCTGCACCTCCCCCCGAGCCGCCGCCCGCGCGCCCAAGTGGCTGCCTCAGCCTCTCGTGCCGCAGCTGTAGCCGCCCTCATCGGCGCCTAGATGCAGCAGCGTCAGCCGCCGCCTCCACAATAATTGGAGCACAATAATATGCGGACCATCTGGAAAATCATGTCAATTTCTTCAGTTGTGATAAGGCCGCCAATTGCCGTTGTCACTTGTCAGAGTCACCTAACCCGCAAGTGAGCTAACAGACAGTCCAGTGCAGCCCTGAAGGGGGGAAAACCAATTAAGGCATCTAAAGCACTGAACTGAAAGAATGGATAGTCATTCTCGACAGTCACATGTTGTTACACACAACAGTTCTAACTTTAACCATACCATGGTTGCAGGGGTGACTGACTATAGCAAACTCTTGCTATACTGCAACATTTCAGTATTGACACGATCATACTGCAACATTTTCCGTCAGTATCATCTAGGAAACTGCAAAGGTGTTACAAAAGTTGCCGGCTTTGCCATCTGGACAAAACTTGCTTCTGATTCAATTTCTGTGAATGACCCTCCAACAATTCTTGGTTCTTCTGTAATTGCACAAATTTTCTGTAGCAAAAATGGCCCTTCTGGCCTCAACAGAGGTTGCCTCATCTCAACTAGCATAGTCCACCGACCTGCCAAAATAGAACAGAAACGATTATTTCACAGTTTCAACTCCTAACAGAATGGTGATACCATTTCAACAAACACATGGGCACATAGCATCAAAACAACACAGAGTAGTAATATCAACATAATAACGGTTCACAGTACAGTAATCAATAGAAAGACTGGTTAAAAGATGATAATGCATATGAACAACTGCAACCAAACTCATGCTAATTAGTTGAGTATCCACGAGGGCACGTCCTCCCATGGATTCTCATATCTTTGTAAGCACATGTGGCAGGCCGAAAACTCCATAAAAAGTAGCAAGGTACCACATGATAGCATGTATCATGTTTCAAATTATCACTCAAAATTAAATCAACAAAAATACAACTATCTGACTGATAACAACATGTAAAAGAAAGAAGATTGATGTAGGCAGAAGGGTCAGATATACAAAATGATATGGAATTCCTAGCCTAGTCAAGATGCAGGATCAATATGGAATGAAACAAAATGATACTAATACACTACAAAAATGAGAATGTGTACTGCCAAATAAAAACACATTAAGGGTAAAAAGGTACCTTCAGCCAGGTGAGGAACCTAGAGAATATGATCAGTAAACTATGATGCAGGCTTTCTCCCCCTGCGTTTAGGCCTGTATTAACCAGTTACAATCAGATGTTAGATCAGTGACGAATTGTGTCTACAAAGACAATTTCTACTATTCATGGAATTGACAAAAAACAAGGTGAACTTAGTTAGCTGGCGTGATCTCTGAGATTAAGAGGAAAGACAGCAAGTTATTGAAAGCAATAGTAAGTAGTAAAATATGGCCAATTGAAGGAGCAATGGCAATTATTATCTTTTTGAGAGGGATTATTAATATGCTATTTCAGAAGCTGGAACAAGTGTCTTCAGAGTAGAATATCAATAGGTTAGTATCTATCAATGAGCAACAAGTATCCATGCATCCCTAAAAACTACAAGATGAAACTTCAGCATGTCAACATACATGGTAGTTCTTCTGTAACCTATATAGTCTTGAAACATTTGTATGACAGCACCTTTAGAACAACGGACATCAGAACTGATAATTGTTTGGATTATGTTCTTAAAAAAATATCTGATTGATTATGATGATACTAAACAGCGTTTATAAATAAATAATTTCCTATAGCTATAATAAGCAGTTGAGGCACGATCTTGGCAATATTCTCGTAATCAGTCTAAACTTTCCTGAAGTCAAAATCATGATTGTAATTATTCCTGAAAATTACAACCTAAAACTAGTTGGATACAAAGATGTTGCATCTCAATATCCTACTTCGTTATCAATTATGCATACTAAAGTACTAAACCTGACTATACAAAAGGTTCAGTCAAGAAGACAAATAAGGAATACCAGGCTTGGTATGCAAAATAGGTACCTCTTATCTAATGGGTGCATTCCACTCAGCTAAAAATGGGACAGTGCAAGCGTATAGTTCCATATCCAACAATATGGCCATAGACTTTGAAAATGCAAGATTGATTATGTGAAAAGTAGAGCCTCTCCTGCTGTTTTTCGTTTTATAAAAAACCACTCTATCCGATACAGTGCATCACTTCAGCTAGTCAGATGTCTGGACAAAGTGCTTCACCGACCATTTAATGCTATTAAATTTTCTTATATAACTGAAGCATATCAGAATGAATGGCTAGATATTTGAGCCTTGTGGCATCACAAATACTGCATTTTCAGCACATAATATCTCTGCATATCCAAGAATACAGAAAAATGTATGATCATATTACTTAGGATGCTCCTTCAAAGATACACCCATCCAATTACTGACAATTTCCAGTGGTTCAATATGGAAAATTGATTGTAAAGAAAACAAATCTTCTATCATAATTAGTAGATCTACTGCAGATTAAAATATCAAAACAGTGTTTCTACCAAATATTGGTAACATATACAACCAGCAGCCTACCGATTTAGCAAAAGATAAAAATAATCCAAATAAATTGAAATTCTTACATTGTGGATATATAGTTTTCAACTATTTTCTCTTCATCGTCATTAAAGCATAAAACCACTTGTCTTTGTTCCCCATTAAAATCATCAGCATCACACTGATGCAGACATGATGTTAAATACAAGTCACCAATTTTAATTGCAGAACGAAATTGTGAAAGGGAAAGTGTTGCATAACACACCTTTGGAGCATCATTGGTTGTGTTATTACATAGTCAGTCCAAGCTTCCAATAGATGCCGCTTTCTTTACCACGAAGGATTAATCCTAATGAAAACCTCCATGCTTCTTTCTAAGGTTGCCATAATTCATAATTGAAGAACAAAATTAATTAAACAGCGATCAACTAACTTCCGACATGTTACAGAAATAAACAGTGAAGGAGATCATGCAAAATGTTCGAAATAATCTTTAAAAGGCTATGCAAAGCATGTTTGGTCATTATCATTCATACCATTTGTGTCGCATTCTTGACTTCTTTACATCCTGGTTGAGAAATGCCATCTATCTTCCTCATAGTAACAGCTCTCCTTCGGTTTTCAAAACCGCTGCTTCATCCGTGTTCTTTATTGTGCTTCTTTTGGCTCCTTCCTAACACCAGAGAATTTATTAATTGCGCTCTAAAATCATGTAACAGAAAATATGGGGGGGGGGGAGGGGGGGGGAGTGGTAGGGGAGGCAAGACAAAGATAAAAACCTTTTCTTTGCAGCATGAGTTTTTTTTTTTGGAGGGGTTCTTTGTTTCAGATAATATGCAATTCCTCAACTTTCTGAATGATTAAAAACATTAGAGATAACAATACCCATAACAGTGAAGGGAAGATTAACAAAATGAGTAGGCAGTACTTACTCGGTAGAGAGACTTTCATCACACAAAAAAGTTCAGAACACGCGACTACAAGAAGTGGCTCAGGTTTTTATATCCCGATACCCCCTGACTTAAACAGTCAAGAGGAAGATCCTCTGGGACAAAGATCGACTCGCTTATGCATTTTCCAACATCAACAATCCATGCGTCGTTATCTCTTGAATATGTGACAGGCCTGAGAAGAAAACAACCTCATTTATAATTTTATAAACTGCATTTAAAAAGAAAACAAAGATTGGATTACTTACTTGCTTCCTCGTTCCTTCTTGAATTTAATAACAAAAGTTATGTGGAAGTCGGCAACGAGTGAGGACACCACTCGAAGTCCACGACCTCCAGCTATGTCCCGAAGGATTCTTTCTGGTTGACCCTTCCGTACTTGAAAAATCTGTGAAAAACATTTGTATCATGTATGTTATTCCATTTGGCAGTACAAAAAAATCTCCAATATACCATGTGGCATGTACAGCAGATTGCATATTAACAAAGAAACAAATATGTTAATATTTCGTTCAATTAAAAAAGCCTGTAATGCTAGAAGCAAAAGTAGTGACTATTTTCTCAAATGTTAGGTCCACAGAAAAATATAAAATGAATGCTTTTATTTCTAAAATGAAATGCAGAAAAAAAAAGCATCGTTCAAAACTAACCCACAGCAATCTCATCCATTAATACTGAGCTATTTTGTCTTTATTATTATTAAACAAAGAGTATACAGGATACAAAAAAAGAGATATCTGTATATATATACATGAACTGGACAGTCAAAAATGATACGATGGGTTGTAAATCATTGAGCACAACCTAGATGTAAACATGTCACATCCATGTTTAGTTTGTGCTCAGATACAAGTACTTTAATATGACAGTGTTGCTCAACTCTGCTTGTGTTTGCACTGTGTTTTCGCACGATCACTTTCCGGCAATGGTTAACACTTCAGATTATAATACAAAGCGATCTAGCCCCACTCCAAAAAGCTATTACCAAAAAAAGACTAAGTTGGTACAATGCACCAATTGGAATGGAACAGGACTCACAGTAGTTGCAAAAACAAAAATCTCTTTTATACCCTGATTGTTCCATGCCTTAACGACTTGGATATTTGGTCTATAACAGAATAAATTATAAACTCACATAAAAATAATAAGCTTTGGTATCACATAAATAGTTGTTTTAGTTCTAAGTTTGAACTTTGCTCAAACTATGTGTAAAACAATGGAGCTTTATACATACCTTTTGCAAGAAATATTGTATAGAATGAAGCATAACTTTGGTAGTTGAACGCACAGATTATCACAATAAAAAATTCACGACAGAACATAATGACATTTAGTTTGAATTGCATGAAAGCTATAACATGGTTTGAATTACAAACCAAGAAATATAATTGAAAGGTTTCGCGCAGTTTCACGATGTGCACATGCACGTCATATGGACAAGAAGTGCCATACATTAAAAATGCAACTTCCTAATTACAAATAAGAGCCGTTTGAATATTGTAGGCATTAAAGGGACAATTAACGGATAGCCTATCTCTAATATTAGCATGTCATACGCAGAGAAATCGCATTCCTTTAATGCGCACAGTGAACTCAACAAGTAGTCATATGTTTCCTTTTGCCCATTTGCTGTGACCCCACCACCTCCCTCTCCAAATTCTAATCTAAATATCTATTCCATTTATGATAATTTGTATCCCATCATGGCATGCCGACCTACATAAACACATCAACATCAATCCTCACCACATCTAAATTAGGATTCAGAACTTGTAGAAGCTCTATGTCAACACTTCTTGCTTACCAGGAATAAAGCATTTTTACATTGCCAACTCATACCAAAACATAACATGTATTGGACATGTAAACAAAAAGAAACTTGACCTTTTGTTCTCTTGCAAATGCTAGCAAGATATTACTCTGACAAGGCATGTGAAATCATACTATTAAATAACCTTGTTCTTTCTTTTGTAACTACCTCACAAATATGCGGCAGAATTTGAAGAACTGAAGTGCAGGACCAACATCTTCAGGCTCCCACTCTGCACCAGCAACACTAGTGACTGGAGTGCCCCTGGGCAGAACAACTTCATCCTGGTGAGCATCAGGCTATCATCCTTCATCAGCAGGTGCACCATCATTGACCTTCCTGCTTCTCTTCTGCTTCTTCACTGGAGCAGAAGAAAAGGCATTGAAATCAACGCATACATTCTCATCCCTTCAGCCAAAGGTTCATCAGCAGCAACATCTGCTCTAGGCCCTCTTTGGGTCCTTCTGCTTGTTCATAACAAAAGGATCAGCAAAACATATCAAACATACTGAACAATAGCACGATACAACAGCAAATCGTAATGTGACAAAGAATTGTGACAATCCTGAACACCAGGCACCTTGGGTGGTGCAGATCTCACTTTCTGGGTGCTCTTCTGCGCGGCGGCCACCGCCTCTGACCCCTTACTCAGTAAGTCATGAACCGAGGCACAACCTGAAGCCTTAGCAGCATGGGCAAGTATCCCCGTTGGCCCATCCCCTTCTTCTTCCTGCAAAACAAACCAAAATCCATCACCTCTGACAACAAAAGGAGAGCCATACATAATCACCATGACCGCTGGAGCATCAGGGTTGGTAGCCCACATGCAGAACTGCAATTGCAGATATCCTGCACTTGGGGCAAGTCCAGGTGGCGTCCTTGCCACCTCCTCGGCTCCTGCCATACCTGCGCCAAAATCGCTCGAATCACACAGTCAACCTTGCTCTGCCTCCTGAAGCTAAGAAAGAAGAGAGAAAGAAAGAGAAGAAATTCCCCTCACCTTTCTTCAGACACTTGCGGCGTATGGATCGTGCAGAGCTTGTTGTTCTTCTTGAGCATGTGGCAGGACGCCGCGAAGTCCAGCGTCTTCTGACGGCACTGCACGGAACAGGAACAGATCAACCGGTAAACCAAGGGCGAGCTTGAATTTCTCAGATCCAACCCAACCACCGCGAAAAACAGAACAGAGACGACTCCTCACAAGACACCGGCAGGTAGGTGGTTACCTGATGGCAGGTCTTGCCGTTCTCCGGATCATAGATCCGGCCCCCCACGACGCGGACCCCCTTGGATTCGCCGGACTTTCCCTTCGCCGCCGCCTGCTTCGCCCCACCCTCCGGCGGCTGCGGCACCACGACGACGCCACCGCCGCTCCCCTCCGGTCCGGCAGCTTCCATCTCAGGGGCGGGCGCGCACGCGAGCGACGGGGAAGGAAGGGAGGGAATCGAAGCGAGACGGGAGAGATCGAGAGAATGAAACTGAATCCGGGATGCGGAAGAAACCGAGGATGATGGATGATGAAATGGGGTGTGAACTGGCGCTCGCTAGGCAGAAGCGCAGAATGGATGGATTTGCTCGTTGGTCTCGTAGGAAAGTGATTAATAGGTGTAAATTTGGCCAGCGAGGAGCGAGGGGATCATCGCCCGCCCAACGGGTGGGGAAATAAGGGGACGAAATTTTTTCAAAACTTCCCTCCACGACGCGTCTCCTCGCTCCGCTTCGCTCCAAATTGGTTTTTCGGTTTCAGCGCAAGGAGACCAACAGGAGGGATGCCGCGCGGCCCGCTAACACGCTGGAGAAGCGTCAAAGGGGAGAGGTGTGAGCTTGCTTTACGGCTGTTCCGTTTGTTGTTTGCTGGTATTCTTTGACAGTATGCTTGAGCAGTAGAGCGGACCAAAAGGTCGGGCTACCGCGATGGTGGTGTGCGGCCAGGTTAACATACTATTTCATAGTTATTACTCTCTCCTCTATAGTATTATCGTGGTATCTGTGTAACCATCAAAATCGTGTAAAATTCACCTTCAAAATTTTAATTCAAAATTTTAAATCTCACCAGTACTGTCGTGGTACCGTCGATATCGCTGGTTTAACCGTACGTAAGCCGCGTAACCCGGTATGTGAAGTAAAAAGAAAAATTACAAAACAATTGTAAAACGTAGTAAAATGTAAAAAAAATAGAAAATTCAGAAAAATGTAGAATCTCTAGAAAATAATATAATATTGTATAATTTTTTTTATAACCCTTGCTATCGTTTTTACACTTAAATAAAGTAGAAATTATATCCCAACCCATCTTTTATTTTTTTATTTTCGATGGAGCTCTAAAATATGAAGTAAACTTTCTTATTTTCACAAACTTTCTTTAGCATAGTAACCTATAATTCAAGTAACTACTACTAGAATTTTTTAGATTTTTTTAAAAAATTTGAATTTAGATAATTTATTAAACCAAACACCGTAACCAATACCGTACTCCGGCGAATTGGACGTAACCACGATAACCACGCGGTTACCCATGGTTTGGCACACCCTGGTGTGAGAGGCATATAAGTGGTCCCACTGTTCACTTTCCTACTCATGACTTATGAGATGCGAGGACCATGTTGGTGGAAGGCCTCTCAGTTGTCCACTGTTACTTCTTAATGGGTAGATAAATCTATTTGACTCGTCTATACTAATAAATTACTAGTACATTTATGTTTCAATTATTGAATATTATATTCAATATATGAATAGTTGTTTAGAGACACTAAGACTCTTCATATAAGATATTATACAATGCAAGATAGCGTGAGTAGATCTCATGTGATTAACACATGGCTTCAAGCGAGATTGACTACCTCCCTTTATTATTACTTTCTCTTACCATCTAATCAATATAAGATGCTACCTTAGGCCCTAGTTACTAGACCCGCTCGATTTAGAGAAAGTGTTTTAATTGCTTTGTTTCTTCTTATTTGAAAAGTAAGGCACCAAAAGGACAGTCTAGTGATGGTGGTGTACAGGTTAAGGTAGATTAATAATCCACCATTCACTCTTCCTCCTCGTGACATGAGGTGTGAGGGGCCTCCCAACTATCTACTTGTCTACCTTCTTAAGTGAGTGGATAAAAATTTGTTTTTAATCAACTATAATGCAAGTATGAGTAAAATTTTATTTGAATCTATATTAAAGAATTATAATCAATATATGAATCATTGTTTAGTGAGAAATTCATCAATATAGGACAACGTGTAAATATAAACGTATGTAGGATTAGTATATTGGTAGTAATAATGTGAGCTTAATAAGATAAACTACCTTCCTTTATTCTTTGTTCCTACTGCACCTAACAATATAAGGTATGCCTAGACAACCAAATCTATCTAGAACGATAGTCGCACGGGTGTGAAGGCATATGAGTGGCTTGTCACCCGCTCTCCTCCTAATGAGTATGAGAGAGTGTGGTGGTCTCCAACCATCCACTTTCCACCTCCTTATAATGGTGCGGAAATTTGTTTCAGCTAGACCATAGCGACAAATTACTAGTAAGGATGAATTCTGACCAATATAAAATCATAAGAACGTTTATGAAGAAGTATGGATATATACCATACCGACAAATAAATCAATACAAAATGTAAACATAGTTTATGATAGTATTGAATCATATTATAGCAAATATACCTATACAAAGTAACATAGGATTGAAGGAATGCTATGATTATATAGGACAAAGAATCAATACAAGAACATAGTTAATAGGTTTACTTAGTAAGAATTCTTTACTCTTGCGTCATAGATCTGTGGCTAACAATATTGCTTCAACGAGGCTGACCACCTCCCTCTTCCTTTTCCCCAACCAACCAAACCAACCACACACCCACCCAAAAACCAACCCATGCCAACTAATCAACGTAACGATGCTTTATTAGTGCTACGAAATACCCTCTAGTTTCTCTTGCACAGCGATGCAAACTCGTGAAGTGGGGAGAAAGAATCTAAGACATGCTATTGCTATACCAAGTAACCATGCATCATCGTGGTGTAAAACAACATCATAACTATCGTAACGTGTAATCAAATAGAAGATTACGGAGACTCTACGAAGCAAGACCAATTACACTATTCCAAGACCATTACACGGAGCCAACAAAGAACTACACAAGAGATAAACTCACTCTAGCTGAACATATTTTGATGTTACGAGAATATATACTGTCTAAATCTCATATCTTACTCTTACTTAGTACGCACATAATAATAGGACATCATGGTCACGCAAAAGCGGAAATCATTACCATACTGATTTTAGTACGTATGATGTATACGGATAGAAAAGATAATCAAGCCCACTCTCACCTCAATAAACCTCATTATTTTGACTTTCGAATAATGAGATATTATTGTTTTAGCGATAGACATCATGACGTAAATGATGAGCTCGCTCATCAAGTTGAGGATGGTCACGCAAGGCGGAAATCAATTACCCAACTGATTTAGTACGTATATATATTTGGATAGAAAATAATCAATCCACTCTCACCTCTTATAAACGTCTCATTTATTTTGACTTCGAATAATGAGATATTATGTTACATTACTGTATAGAAGCTGAACAGCTTTGAGGCTACTCTGATAATTCTGGAGACCTTGAGCTAGCCAAATCTATAGGAAACTGAAAGGCCTTTCATACTCAACTAGAAGTTTGTTTCTAGTATAATACCCCTTATGTTTATCTCTTGGAGACTTTGACAGTCATAAATTATGAACTCTTGTTAGCCATGTGCTAGCAAATATCAAAGAGGATCTAATCCCATTACTCTCTTCGATTTCCTTGTCGAAGCGCCACGTCATCTTTCTGTCTAGGATTTGGCTTCACTTTATTTATTATTCAAAATTATGTAAGCTTGCATTGCAATTCTCTTCATTCCTTTTACACCCATAAACTAGCCAAAAATCTTGAGCAAGAAATTTGATGATGAATCCAGGGAGCCAAATTTTGTAAAGTTTGGTAGAAGCATTTTGACCCACCAAACTTAATTAACCCAAGTCATTGATGCTTACTTGTCATTGTAAATGGCCATCTGTTATCCAATTGAATTATCCATGTAGATGCTTTAACAAGTCGTGTACAATCATAAGATGGGTATGACAGATACCCACTCCTGACAAGTTCTAGGAATGGACCCTCACATATGAGGGTCCTATCCATATTTGCTTACCAAATTAACCATTTTTCACAGCACTTAATTACCCATACAAATAAGCAACCATCATGCAAATTCTTGGCTTATAGTTTTATAGCCTAACAAATAGATCGACTAAAATATATCTTAACTTTTAAAATGTGAATTAATATCTGCCACTTTAGGTTGCCATCTCAGCAATTACATGCATCCTTTAGCACTCAGAATTTCTCTAGAGATTGAAATATATTTCCATTAAAAAAAAAGATGTGATTCAATAAACTTGACTATGTTGTGCCCCTAAAACGAATAAGAAATACTTGCTCACCATTCCCATGCGGTTTTAATACAACTGAACATCAGTATAATTAAGCTTATTTTGGGAGGCTCAAAACTCAAAATAGGCCTCAATGACATCTCACTAATATATCAGAAAAAATGTACTAATAATGTAATAAATTAAAAAATATATTCTTTGAGTTTTAATTTGCTGATCCACCATTTGTTCTTTCATCCTCTGTGTTAATGTGTATCTCTTTTATCAGAAACAAAATCGACCTAGTAGATAGCTAGTCTTAATGCCCTATCAACCAATAGCCTCTATTTTAAAAGCAATGTATACTTTTTTTTCAATATTTGTCAACTTTTTTTCAATTTGACTGATATTTAACCTCTTTGGTTTATATCTTGAGAATACTTGAAGTGTTAACGTGTCAATTAAGAAGATTATAGAGCTTGGGAGAGTAGAAAGGTGAGATTCAAATATTCATCTCTCCTACTTTAGGTGTGCAGTTGAGTGCATATAGGTGCGCCCACCATCCATTTTCTCCCTGTGACTTTGGGGTGTGGAATTTTTACTATAGGCCTCGTTTGGTACCGATTCCCGGTCCATCCCGGCAGAGGCCCGCGTGAAAAATCCGTGGCCAAATTTCCTGTACATTTGGAAGCTCACCAGATGGAGAAATCCCAGCCCGATCCGCTCTGTTTCCCTGGGAAACAATTCCCACCTACCTAGGTTAGGATTTTATCCCCGTGCGAGACGCGCAACGCATCGCCCTCCTCTCTTGCACCAGACCTGCTGCCTCGGAGTGCCTCTGCCTCATTCTCTCTCGCGAGCCACTACCGCGGCACGCCTCTCGTGCTAGACAACACCTCCGCCACGCGAGTCATGATTCTGCGTCCCTCTTTCTGCCGACATGACGCCGCCTCCATCGTGACTCTCCGTCTTCCTCTCTCACACAACATATTTTTTCCAGCTAACATGACGCTGAGGAGTCTAACTCTCGAGTAGGACACCACTCGGGAAAGACTATAAACCCCCTATTCTGGCTGACATGAAGCTGAAGAGTCCTATATACGAGTGGCATGCTACTCGGCAAGACTATAAATCATATTTTGGTTGACATGATACCGAAGAGTCTCATATACCAGTAGTAATCTACTCGGGAAAGACTACAACATTAAAGATCTTTGACTTATGTTAATGTCTTCACAATTAAGCACAAAGTCGGGGGCTACACCTAATAGTGCGCCTATTCGGCGCACACTATTCATAATCTACATGAAACCCTTATAGCCCGCTGCTAGCTACATGAAGCAGACGGGGAAGAAGAAGCACTCGACAAAGATACCAGGAGCAATGCACTCAGCAATCTTCACAGGAGGACGAGCACTCGGCATCAGCTGGACTCAACTATTGAAGTCTCAGGGCTCCTGTGGAGGCATGGGGTCCCCGGGTACCTCATCACAAGTATATGGGCCACTCGAAGAGATGGCCAAGTCTTTGTATTAAGATTAATATCACCCGGTAGATTTCCTTGTACAAAAAGAATATACAGATCTTAGCAGGTAAGATATATCTCTAATAAGAAATCCCGGGCCGTATCCGGCTGGATTCTACCGTACCCTTGCCTCCAGCTATATTAAGGGAGGCAGGCGCCCCCTGAGGGCAGAACACACAGAAATCATTGATCCACATACATCTCAAAGAATACCATCACAACTGGACGTAGGTATTACCTCTCATTGAGGCCTGAACCAGCATAAAATTCCTTGTTCTTTGCAATCCATCAATTCCCCTCGCCGAGTAGCCCCCATAAATCATATGTCGGTGTAAAACATCGACAACTTTACTCGGAATACCACCAAATCAGTCTTGAAGGAGGAGGACTACTTAAAGATGTCTTTCATCATGCCGTTTGCGCATACTCTACATCACCATGCCGTTCGGCCTGAAAACGCTGGAGCAACGTACTAACGAGCAATTCAGCATGTCTACACACTCAATCGGCGCAACGTGGAGGCCTACTGTCGATGCTTGCACCGCAATAATTATGGGGCTACTCGCGACCTGAATTCGGTGATTGCAGAGGAACACAAGCGAATTAACTGGTTCAGCCCTCGATGAGTATACCCTACGTCCAGTGACGTGTTATTCCTCTGATGTTTTTATCAATGATCTGCGTGCCCTCATACAACAATATGGGCGCCTGCTCCCTTTATATACTAGGACAAGGTACATGTAAGGATCCCAGTCGGATACGACCAAAGTTTCCTTCTTATAGATACATCCTATCCGACTAAGGCTATGTTCCTTATTATAAAGCACAGCCTCCGGTGCTATCTTATCTCTAATTACATGTCTGGCCATCCTCTATCGAGTGCCCATGTTGTAATGAGTACCCGGGCCCATGCTCACAGTAGCCCCTGACGACCTTAATAGTGAGTCACAGCTGATGCCGAGTGCTCATCCTCCATTGGTGAAGGTTACCCGAGTGCGATGCTCCGGATACTCTTTGTCCGAGTAAGTCCTCCCGAGTCCTGCTTCATGTCAGCTGGCAGCAAGCTATGAAGGCTTCATAGATATATGAATAGTGGCGCCGAATAGCGCACTATTAGTTAGCCCCCACTTTGTGCTAATGTGAAACAATTAAAATAAAGTCAACTATCTTTAAAACCTGAAGTCTTTCCCGAGTAGATTACTACTGTCTATGAGACTCTTCGTATCATGTCACCGAATATAATTTAGTAGTGCTTGCGAGTAGGAACTACTCTATTAGACTCTTCGACTTCATGTCAGTCGAATATGTGTTTATAGTCTTTCCGAGTGGCGTCCCACCTAGAAGTTGACTCCTCCGCTCATGTCAGCGGAAAGATATTTATAGTCTCTCCGAGTAGTTCACTACTCAAGTTGACTCTTCAGCGTACAGTCGGCTGAATATGTTGCTCATGGCATTGATGCCACGCTTGTAGCCGAACCACTTTATGAAAATAAATTCCATCGTGTCAGTGTACTCGAGAAAATACCTGCGTCTCCAATTTTAAAAAACAGCCTTAATCCTTGTAAGACATTATCTCGAACTGTGAGTATAAGCAGGATACCCAACATTACGTTTAGCATAAGGCTCTCATGAAGAAGTATCCGCTTTACCTGATCGTTCTTGTTAGTAGCACCATCGCTTATAATTCAACTCACCTGCAGCGCCCCACATGGAGCATGCTACTGTTAGGAACTCATATATCTTGGCCCAATACCGACTGTGCACCTGGCCATCTAGTCGGTACAGGCTATAAAAAGACGGGAGAGAAGAAAAAGATTCGTCGTCTTCCCCAAATCGGCCAATCTCTTCGTCTTCCACCTTCTCCGCCTAACTTTTCGCCTCCCGCCGGCTAGGGTTAGCAGCCGTGTTCCCCACCCGGACTCGGGCGATTTCATCCTCCTCGTTTCCAAGCCCCCGATTTGCTTTCCCCAAATCTCACCACTCCATCATGCGAGACCGACGAATCCTGCGGGTGCGCCAGGAGATCTTGGCCGATCTCATTGTGCTCGGTGAAGCTGTGAACGCTGGACGAGTAGCGAGTTGCCCAGCAAGAAGTACCGTCGGTCGCGAGGATGAGTCGATCCCCAACCCCGGCCTGTAAATGGTAGTTTCGCCCTCTTTCTTGATCGGGCTTGTGTCTTCCGTCTTCTATTCTTCCCGCCGATCCTTGATTTCTACGGCTGAGTTGGTGCAATTTAAATCCCAACTCAAATCCTTCGGATCTCCATATTTTACTCTTTGCGAGTGCTTTACGGTTGGTTGAACCCCATTTATCCTCTTCCGACACCTTTTCCATGTCAAGCCCCAAACCTTCCAAGATAATATCAGTGTAATTGGAGGGTCTTCAATGAGACGATGGAAAGAAAACGTTATCGATTTGCCCTTGAAATTTCTCGAAGGCTGGCACAAGATTTAATTGCGCCGATCTGCTCCTTCCTCGCCCGTTTACTGTCAGCCGCCGGCGTTTCCAAAGCGTCCTCGACCAACCTTGAAGAACTGCCAGCACATATATTCTGAACGAGATAATACCTCCAGAAGGCCGGCTACAGGGCCTTGGTGTCGCCTTTTCTGACGAGCGCGTCCAGCCGTAAGTTGAGAACCCTTTTGCTGGCTCAAAGAAACACGATCCCGACGAGGAGCAGGCGAGACGGCGCGACAAGGGCATGACCATACCGTTTGGCATTCTCCGAAGGGTTCACCGATAATGAAAACCGCCAGTGCTGCCTATAGCTTCTCCGCGCGTACACCCAAGTAACCTTCTACTTTCTCTGTGGTAACGCCTGTAACGGATGATTGTTCAACCTGCTGATGGATCTCGTTACTGTTTAGTGCAGAGAATTGAGAAGACTCCCTCCAGTTCTGTGCGCGTCGAAAAGAGCCGGGAGTCCTCTGCTCCCAGCCGACTCTAGAAGCGGGAAGAAGCGATAATCGGCGAGGGGGCCATGACAGCGCGCGCCGTGAGCGCAGCTTAAAAAAGGACACCTCCACAAGCCTACCGGTCGAGTCCCAGGCTGGACCGCAGTTCGGGCTTCAACGTGTCGGTCGCGACAGCGCCACCAAGGGGCGGTAGAGCAGAAGCCGCTTGGCGAAAGCCCGACCAACCATAACCAGAGTCGGCCGATCGGCTGGATACGCCTCTCCAGTCGATGACGCCACCGGCCACTGCCGACCTAGCCTTCCCGGGCGCCGCCCGCAGAAGTGAGTTCTCCAAGATGTCCACTCCGGGTCTTCTTATCATTGTATGTTAGAGTAATTCCTTAGCTTGCTTCGTCCGCAGAAACGGCGATATTCTATCTCAAGAGATTGACCGGCTGCCCACTGATGAGCCTGCCCCAGCCGAGCCAGCACGGTTAACACACTGTGACGCGGCCAGCCCGGTTGCTAGACCATGCTTCCACTACAGGGCCGCTTGCGCCACTCGACGAATGCCTGTTAAAACTGAGCCCCAGCCCCCGAGCGCCCATACGGTGCGAAGCGCGCGGAGCCCTAAGCCGGTCCCCGATAGTCGTAGGAAGGCGGTGCGAGCCCAGGACCCCGTCGCCGTCGTGGTATCGTCACGCCATCGCCGCCGCTCTGCCACCCCGGAAATCCCGCATCTGCCTCGGACGAAGCTCCCCCACGTGTATGCCTCGACCTACGTGGACCACTCGACCCTACTGCGAAAAGCTTCAGGCTCGATAAGCGTGCAAGGAAGGAGCGCGAAGCCTGCTTCGCGCCGCATCAGCTTCCCAGTCGCGTTAGATTCTTGTAGTAAAGCTCCAGCATTCTCTTGTTGATGTTTTGACTCTGTCGGCGGTTTTTCCTTGTCCCAAGCAGAGCTCGTCAGACCGCAACGAGCGATGACGGAACCTGGCGAGATGTTCCCCAACCTCACGGAGAATTGCAGCAACTCCGGTTAGTGAAGGCCGAGATGGAGGCGCACACGACGAGAGGCCTGCCTGAAGAGTCGCCGATCAGCTAGGCGGAAATGGCCCACGAAAATCAAGTAAAATCCCGAGTATATCTTCCCGACTGAACCTATTATCATCCACCGCGGTCCGATCCACTTCGTTTCGATGACTGGACGTTAGCTTCTTGCAATCTGTGGTGCAGACCTCAAGCAGTAAACCCGAGCAGAAGGGCGCAGCTGAAGGAGGTGAAAAGCCAAGCGAGCTTGAAAGGTCAGGCACCTACAAAGCCAACACCGGTTACCGGGAGAAGTCCGATGGAGCAACCATCTCAAGCTCTAAAGAATGCTGAACTGAGATAAAACCCTGCCGTGGACGACTACAAAGTAAGTCCTCAACCCGACTGTATCTCAGCCAATCCATATTATCCTTTAGCCGAATTTGACAAGCTACTTCCCGACCATCTGGCAGGCAGGACTAACGCCGGCCCATTATCGGTTCTACACGGATAGTAAGGTTGATCAGGAGTCACGGCCCTCGTCGTATGTCGTGAAAGGCCTCCTCCTTGTAGATCCCGCCCATGACATCCTCCTCTTGGGTGT
>RYFJ01004321.1:0-40094 GCA_003991445.1 Oryza meyeriana var. granulata
GTCGCCGCCGTCGCCAGCCGCTCCAAAGTGACCCGGGGTCCTCACGGGTCTGCCAACGGTTCAGCCGATTGCGGGAGGGCCGCCGCGCCCTTCTTGGCCCCGGTCGTGACGCGGGGCATTCGCGCCCCGGGCTGACCTGATCGGGCGAGACCCGCTCACGCTAGAGCCTGGCAGTCGTGCTCGAGCCCCGCAGAGCTGTCAAGCAGCAAGCCGGAGATGGCTGCGGCCTACTAATGTCAACGACTCATTGGGAGCCAACGCTGCTTAAACGCGGCCTGCGCCCCCGCAGTGAATGCCGAAGGGGGGCAGGAAGGGCCTCTGCCCCAGAGGCTTTCCTGTGGAGTTGCGGACTGAAGTTGAGCTTCGTCGCGTCGTTGTGCGGCGTGCCCATTTGGCCTCATGGTCGAAGCCGCTGCCAGACCTGCCGGGCACTTGGCCGCCCCTCCGCCGAAGGCAGGTGCTGAGCGCGTCAGCCGGGTTCGCCTCCGGGCAAACTCGGTGCGCGCGCGCCGTGGCGCCGCACCCAGAAGACGAAGATGGAAGTTGTGCAGACTCGGCCGCGAAGGGCTAGCGTCGCCCGCGGGTGAAAGCCACCGGAGTCCTCGTCGGAGTCCCGCGGGGTGATGCCTTCTGCCATGATGGGTCGGCGTCAGGAGACGCCGGCGTACCTCCTGCCTGAAGAGAGACTCCCCCTACCTGGCGCACCAGCGTCGAAGGATAGATCTCCGACGGCGGGAAGTCTAGTGACCCCCCTTGATCAATCAATCAATGCTCGGAGCCGGGGGACGGGCTGAGAATAGCGAGTTCGGACTCGTCCGTTCAAGGATCGACCGTCCGAATCCCAACGATGGCACAAAAGAGAGACAGGAGGCGTAGACAGTTCGGGCCGCCACGGAGGCATAATACCCTACCCTGTGTTGTTTGGCTATCTGCGGAGAAATGAATATGCATGGATCGCTGTTTTACAAGGTGAACTCGGCTCGCGGCCGAGCTGAGGAAGACGAACAGTAGCGAGAGTGTGAGCTAGAAGAGCGGGTCCTAGCCAGAGAGCCCTTAGTTCGCTGCTAATCCTGAAAGCTTTTTCCTTTTCTTTCAGCCGGGGCATGGGATCCTCCTTTTATCGCCCAAAGGAGTCCACAGTGCCTGAAATCATGCTTAGAGAAGCTAGCTACCATTCGTCTCTGTCACACGCACGCGGCCGCCTACCTACGCCGCGACCGGAGGGGACGTCTAGTCGCCGCTTTCTCAGCTCGCTGCGGGGCTGGAGCTGCGTCCGCTGTCGCCATGCCAGGGTCTGTGCTGCACGTTTTGTCGGCACCTCGTCTCCGCTGCGGCGGTGTGCAGAGCACAATCCTGTCACGTCTTAACCGCTCGCTGCCGCGGGCGCCTGTGGCAGAGCATGTCTGGTGTCTTGCCGCTCGCTATTGCTGCGGGCGACCAGATTATGGGAGATGTGACAGCGTATGCCTCCGCTCTCTATTGGGAGACAGCAGGAGCGCCCCATCGTCTCCGCCATTAATGCGGTAGTGGGGAGCTGGTGCGCTCCCAGGGAACGCGCCCCGGGACCGTGTGTTAGTGGTCCCAGGGCTGGGGAATGTCCTCGGAACACGGGCCCGAGAAGACGCACCCGGGCAAGCCCACCCGGCCCGGGAAAGACGCACCCGGCACGGTGGCGCACCCGGGCCCGGACAGCGCTCGGGCGCCGGGCACTACGGGAGAGCCGGCCGTAGCGCCGCCAATTGTGCAGAATGTGGGCCCGGGGAGTAGCCGACGTGGTAAGAAGACCCATGAGACCCCGGATCCGTGGACTCCCAGTCCCGTTTCGCCGACAATATGATCGTACAATTTCTACAATTTTTACAGTGTTGTATGCTGATGAAAGATTCTTCTATCGAAACAAAAAGTACGAAAGGAGGCAACGGATGCCGCAAATCGAGGATTTGAGGGTTTACAATCTTGACAAAAACGGATCCAAAATCGTAAAATTTTGAACCGGTCTGAAAGGTCGATCTCGAGGGGTAATTGCAATGGCTTTTGAGAAATTTAATTTTGAAATTGTAAATTCGATCAAAATTGGTTGAAATTTCTTAGGTTTTGACATCTCGATGGGGTCAAAATTCCCAACGATATATCGTGAACCCTGGAGAGTATGCGTTATGTTCCGATGTATTACGCTTCACCACTAGAACGCGAAGATTTGATGTTTCTTCCCGATACGTAATGAAGAGGGCCCACTGGCAGTGTCACTCTCCGCGCCTCCTCCCCTTAAACTCTCGTCAAAACTGCTGCTTCAGAGAATATTTCCATTTCTACCCCTTCCTCCCCTTCACCTCCCTCCGTCGCCGCCGCAGCCATGGCAATGCAGCGATGCCTCCTCCGCCTCCTCTCGCTCCGCCTCATCGCTCACAGTCCTCAGCCCCTGGCGCCGGACTCTCGCGCCACACAGCCCCCGCGACCTGGTCCGGACAATATAACGTGGAATGGCAACAATTTGTACAGTACGGACCATCCGAATAGAGTGAGGATGGTCCGGACTATATAATGTGAAATGGCAACAATTTGTACAATACAGACCGTCCGAACAGGGTGAGGATAGTCCGGACTGTATAATGTGAAATAGGAACAATTTCTACAGTACGGACCGTCCGAACAGCTTGAGGATGGTCCGGACTATACAATGTGAAATGGCAATTTGTACGGTTCGGACCGTCCGAACAAGGTGACGATGTTCCGGACTATATAATGTGAAATGGGAACAATTTGTAAATTACGGACCGTCCGAAAATGGTGAGGATGGTCCGGACTATATAATGTGAAATGGCAATAATTTGTATAGTGCGGACCGTCCTAACAACTTGAGGATGGTCCGGACTATATAATGTGAAATGGCAACAATTTGTACAGTGCGGACCGTCCTAACAACTTGAGGATGGTCCGGACTATATAATGTGAAATGGCAATTTGTTACAGTTGGGACCGTCGAACAAGGTGTGGATGGTCCCGGACTATATAATGTGAAATAGGCAACAATTTTACAGTGCGGACCGTCCCTAACAGGTTGAGATGGTCCGGACTATGTAACATGAAATGCAATTTGTACAGTTCGGACCGTCCGAACAAGGTGAGATGGTCCGACTATATAACGTGAAATGGCAATAATTTGTACAGTACGGACCGTCCGAAAAACATGGTAGAATGGTCCGGACTATATAAATGTGAAATGGCAACAAATTTGTACAGTGTGGACCATCCGAACATCTTGAGGATGGTCCGGACTAGATAATGTGAAATGGGCAATTTACAGTTCGGACCGTCCGAAAAGAGTGAGGAATGGTCCGCATATATAATGTGAAATGGCAAAAATTTGTACAGTACGACCGTCCAAACAGGGGTGTGGATGGTCCGGACTATATAATGTGAAAATGGCAACAATTTGTTACAGTACGGACCATGCCGAACAGCTTGAGGATGGTCCAGACTGTATAATGTGAAGTGGCAATTTGTACAGTTCAGACCGTCCGAACATGGTGAGGATGGTCCGGACTATATAATGTGAAATTGCAACAATTTGTACAGTACGGACCATCCGAACAAGGTGAGGATGGTCCGGACTATATCTTTTACATGTTGATTTTCTTTTTCATGCCAGAACATGTGTTCGGGTACATCGACTGGATCCCAGAACATCATTAATTCCAATTCTCCATGCTATAAAAGGTCATTGCCTGCCACCGAAAGATACATTCATGGAGAGGCTTCTTTGCTGCCCATTAGTTATTCTACAGAAGACCAGCCCCCAAAGGGACTATTTGAAGCCATTGTTGTCAGAAAAGGCTTGTCCAGTATTTGTCAAAGGTTTAGTTTTTCTAATTTCCCTAACCATAATGTTAATACTATAAATAATTAGTTTTATTTACTTTGCAACTATTCGTTCTGTCAGATCATATGCTAGGTTTCCCCTTTTTTTGCATGGCTTCAGATTGGGACAACAGTTGGCATTCCATTTGCGAAAAGTGTGCGGTGCTTTTGCAAGCGAGGCTCATGCTAAACTAGCCAGGTTAGTTGCTGCCGTCAAATTTCCAACTTTTATGTGTTGCCTCCGTTCTTGACCAGCTGAGGAAACTTTGCCATCCTCGAGGTCGACTCCATGTAGTGATTTCCGCTTATTTTAACCAGGTGCTAAAAAACTGTTGTATGCTCACAGGTTCTTACATCGTTTCTGGACAACAGTACAGGGATCTTCTAGAGATATAGGATGGTTACAAAGAACAAAAACACTGCCTTGTTCACTTGATGGTACAAACCGTTTCAAGGAGCTTTTGCGTAGCGTCAGGTGATTTTTTTTTTTTTGCTTATGCAGTTATGCCTATTTAAAGTAACAGCAAATTCATTTCGAGAGGAATATTACAGATCCTTTGTGTAGAAGTAGAAACTACTCCCATTTGTAACAACTAGCTAAATACACATAATTTACTCTTAATTTTGTATGTAGCTATCCATTTAGATTTAGTTGCGAAAGTAACAGATTTGTTCCTGGTATTAGTCCATATGGTGATTTGGAGGTCCAACTTTCAATTATTATCAGTTCACGCAAACACCAATGAGACTAAAAGAGGCTTAATGTTTCAGAAATGGTATGCATTATCTGCCTAGCACACTGGTTTACTTATTCATCCCTGGTAAGGCATCTTTATCATTTTGCACATAATCTTAAAATGACTAGCTTAAAATTGAGCTGCCCTGATGCAGGACTTTTTAGTAATCACAGTCCACTCTACTTTGTCAATACTAAAAGAATCATTTCGAAGATGGGGCTTACTTGCCATATTGCAAGGATTCATAGTGAGGTAACTGAGCTCAACAAGGGTGCATGCAAGCTTTTCTCATGTTTGTCAAGCACTAGATTTTTGTGTTCCTATCTGTTTGTCCCTGTATCATCTTTCACTTCACTCAGGCATCAGTGGAGAAAAATGCGCGGGAACTGAAACTATACATTAAAGAGCTCTACTGGGGTTCTGGTAAACAGGTGTTGCTCCTAGGACATAGCAAGGGTGGAGTTGATGCGGCTGCGGCGCTTTCATTGTACCGGTCTGAACTCAAGGGCAAGGTTGCCGGACTGGCATTGGTTCAGAGCCCATATGGTGGCTCCCCGGTAGCTTCCGACATCCTTCGGGAAGGCCAGCTTGCTGACATGGCGACAAGGAAGATCGTGGAACACATCATATGGAAACTCATCAAGGTCCTCATTATCCTGGTCTCTGTGGTACCTAATCAAGATCAATCCTTTATGAATTGTTCATACAATGACATTGTTTATTCATGCCCTGTCCATTTCATATGATATTCTTAACAAGTAAACAATTGCAGGGTGATATAAGGGCCTTGGAGGATCTCACATATGACAAGAGAAGGGACTTCATCTCCAACCACAAGCTGCTTGCTGATCATCTCCTTCCACACCGAAGCCAGCACTGCCCCGACGATGCTCGCGTCATTGTGTTGACGCCAAAAACCGCCGGGTGTGCCAAAAACGCTTGTTGACGATCTGGTTCGGCGCCTAGAGACACGCGAAGGCCTGGGAGATCTGCTTAGCTCCAGTGCAGGTCCTAAAATATTTGAGGTTCGTAGGCGTGCCAGTCAATTTGACCCCGCAATTGACAAGGAGAATATTAGCTCAGGGATTCAATCGGCCAATAAGAATCCTGCTAGCCGATTGTCGAAGGAATGCTTGAGCATCGGCTGAAAGCCAATGATAAAACTTTGTCCGGGCCCCAGCTGTCCGCGCCCGGGTCTCGTTCCCGTGCCCGGGTCCTCGTGCCCAGGTCCTCGCTCCCGGGTCCTCGCTTGTGCTCGTGCCCGGGTCAGCAGCAATTGCACATCGGCTATCGGCCGATACGGACTGATGTAGGCTCCTTGTAGCTGATGGCCGATGGCACCTGTGTATCGGCTAGGAAACCGATAACGCTATAAGCAAATAGATAAGCTGTCAGTATAACATGTGCATCGGCTAGAAGCCGATGATAAAATAGATAGCAGAATAGTAAAGCTAGCCGACTGCCAAGGGAACACCGTGCATCGGCTAGAAACCGATTGATAATATAGATGACCAAAATAATAAAGATAAATACAGTCGGCTTTATAAAAAGATACCTATCGGCTAAGCACTCCGATAGAACGTCGCATATACACCGATCGGCTCGACAAGATAAATCTATTATTATCAATTTCTAGTAGTTTCAGACCTAACTGATGCAGCACAGATTAATAATAATAAAGAACCTCAACAAGCCGATAGAACCTAATGCAACCGTGATGTAATAAGATAACTTATCGGCTATACATTCCGATAAGACACTTGCACAAAAACCATCAACCCTAGCAGGGAATGATTATCGCTGGCAGCTCAGTAGGTCGACCCAACCGATGCAGCGAACTGATGATAAATCGCCCCTAGTAAGCTGATAAGATCTACGCACGCGTGATGTGGTGTACCTTATCGCCTAAGAGGTCGGACCGAACCATGCAGCCGTGAGACAGGCAGATACACCTGGGTAAGGGGTGACGAGTCTTACCCTCTCGTAGGAGTTCGGACCTAACCGATGCAAGCCCCGCTCGGAGAAGCAAGAACCCTCGAAAGGTGGCGGATGTGGCCGAATTTGATTGATCTGTTGGATAATGATTTACAACCTCAAGGCCCCCGGCATACGTATATATACCCCAATTTTACAGGATCATTATAGGACACGGTACATGATTTTTCTATCTTTAAAAGAAAACTAAACAAGCCAACGATCAATACGAGATCAGGTTTCCCTAAGAAAATATTAAAACTACCTAAATTTACAGATAAGTAATGAACCGCCATAGCATGGTCTTCACGATCCCTTTTCATGATTCGGCTTTCGTCCAGGATAAATCATTCATTGGCTGAGAACATATTTCCTTCCTTAACGCGAACATGATAGAAATCCGTGCCAAATTTGCGCTAACACATGCCCCCCAATTTCGAATTTGTTTGATCAAACTTCGAAATTCTTCTCTGTTTGGGCCTCAAATATCTCCTGCCTCTTGAATCCGGCTTTCATGAGCGAACCTTTGTACTAGGGTGTGCTCGGCTCTTGAAATCTTCTGATAAAAATCTTCCAGATCGCACACCAAACCTTGGAATGCTAAACTCGCCGGGCTGTGCATCTCCAGACTTAAACATAAAACATCGCTGTCGGACATCCGAAACCGCTGTATATATTCTCGACTGATTCCCCGGCTCGTTAATTACCGGATGTTAAGTCTATAAACTCATCTCCTGACTCCCCATAAAAATACTTGTGGAATTGCTTTTCCAGATCCCCAACCTCGAAACTGATGTTATGGTGGGCAATGAAGAAAAACCATGTAAAGGGCGATCCGGATAATGAAACGGGAAGAGTCTAACTCTCAAACTTCTACAGCCGATGGTCTCCACAATTGAGCCAAGAATCGGCTGAAGTCCACTGTAGAACATCATCTTTCCCTGAAGAATTGAGAAGTCTGGTACTCATGTATCGCGTCGGCAACGGAGCTCTATCAAACCAATATTGGATATGGAGCCGATACATAAAACATTCTCCTTCGTCCTTAGACCGAATTGCTCCTCTATCACCTCTGGGACTCTTGCTGTAAATCTTGCTTTGGATCTGCACCGTAATAACGCAGAGGTGGAGTTTGATAGCCGATTCTGATTCTGATATTCCTCGGATAATTGTACTCAGGAACAGCTTCTGGATAACTCTGTTGATGCCCCCCATATACGCAGTTTTGATATCCTTGAGGAATCCATCTTGTTGCCCCCCGGGTATTTGAATCGGCTCCACTGCCTTCTTGATCAAGCTTTGTATGTGTTCACCAATATCCAAGATTGATCGGTCAACGCATGATGAACTCCTTTATTAAACATGTCTTGGATCGGCTTCTGTGAACTTGTAGGCGATATATGGCTCGATTCGTCAATAAGAACAGGCTTTGGAAACTGTAATTTTTGAATCGGCCCTTGATCTGTCATGCCGAAGGATTGTAGACAAAGCTTCTGAAACTCCACGATGTTCTGCTCCACTTGTTGTCTTTGTTCTTCGGTCAAATCTTCCATTGTGACTGGATTCATATTGTCTGTGCTGACCTCTTTTCCAGCCATGTTGAAGTTCTGTGTCCCACCGTGCCAAAAACGTGTATCAGCCGATAGATATACTGTGATGATCTGAAGATCGGTCCCACTGGGCGTGCCAAAAACGTGTTAGACGCCGAAAAACCGCCGGGTGTGCCAAAAACGCTTGTTGACGATCTGGTTCGGCGCCTAGAGACACGCGAAGGCCTGGGAGATCTGCTTAGCTCCAGTGCAGGTCCTAAAATATTTGAGGTTCGTAGGCGTGCCAGTCAATTTGACCCCGCAATTGACAAGGAGAATATTAGCTCAGGGATTCAATCGGCCAATAAGAATCCTGCTAGCCGATTGCCGAAGGAATGCTTGAGCATCGGCTGAAAGCCGATGATAAAACTTTGTCCGGGCCCTAGCTGTCCACGCCTGGGTCTCGTTCCCGTGCCCGGGTCCTCGTGCCCAGGTCCTCGCTCCCGGGTCCTCGCTTGTGCTCGTGCCCGGGTCAGCAGCAATTGCACATCGGCTATCGGCCGATACGGACTAATGTAGGCTCCTTGTAGCCGATGGCCGATGGCACCTGTGTATCGGCTAGGAAACCGATAACGCTATAAGCAAATAGATAAGCTGTCAGTATAACATGTGCATCGGCTAGAAGCCGATGATAAAATAGATAGGCAGAATAGTAAGCTAGCCGACTGCCAAGGGAACACGTGTGCATCGGCTAGAAAACCGATGATAATATAGATGACCAAAATAGTAAAGATAATACAGTCGGCTTTATAAAAAGATAACCTATCGGCTAAGCACTCCGATAGAACGTCGCATATACACCGATCGGCTCGACAAGGATAAATCTATTATTATCAATCTAGTAGTTCAGACCTAACTGATGCAGCACAGATTAATAATAATAAAGGAACCTCAACAAGCCGATAGACCTAATGCAACCGTGATGTAATAAGATAACTTATCAGCTCTACATTCCGATAAGACACTTGCACAAAAACCATCAACCTAGCAGGAACGATTTATCGCTGGCAGCTCAGTAGGTCGGACCCAACCGATGCAGCACGAACTGATGATAAATCGCCCCCAGTAAGCTGATAAGATCTACGCACGCGTGATGTGGTGTACCTGATCGGCCTAAGAGGTCGGACCGAACCGATGCAGCCATAGACAGGGCAGAAACACCTGGGTAAGGGGTGACGAGTCTTACCCTCTCGCAGGAGTTCGGACCTAACCGATGCAGCCCCGCTCGAGAAGCAAGAACCCGTCGAAAGGGTGGCGATGCGCCGAATTTGATTGATCTGTGTGGATGATTTACAAGGTCCCCGGGCATACGTATATATACCCCGAGTTACAGGAGTCCTTATAGGACACGGTACATGATTTTCTATCTATAAAAGGAAAACTAACAAGCCCCGATCAGATACGAGATCAGGTTTCCTAAAAAATATTAAAATTACCTAATTTACAGATAAGGTAATTAACCGCCATAGCGTGGTCTTCACGATCCCTTTCCATATTCAGCTTCTTCCAGATAAATCTTCAATAGCTGAACATATTCCTTTCCTTAACCGAACATGATAGAAATCCGTGCCAAATTTTGGCGTTAACACATTGTCACGCGTCGCCCAAGCCAAGCTCCTCCCATGGCTCCCATCGCCATGGTTCTTGTCTGCACCCGAGTACGCCGAATCGGTGCTCGCCTCTCTGAAGCTCCCCGTGGTCATGCCTGCGTCGGCAGCCATGGCCATCAGCGTGCTTCACCTGAGGCTACGCTACGGCGACAGGAGCAACGGGCTGGTGACGCGGCGCGACGCCGAGGTGCCCGGCTCGGGGGTGGTGAGGCCGGAGAGGAGGTTGGACCATGCGTGGATGGTGCACTCCACGCTGAGGAAGGATCGTACCAAGGTGGATGCAACTCAGATGTGTGAGGCTCTGATGGCCATGCTTGTTGAGATTGGAAGGAAGAAATGCTGATGATCATCATCTATACGACCCGCTTCAGTTTCTCAGTTAGATTCTAGTTTGAACTTGAAACTTACTATCAATGTTTTCTTTTGAAAAACTTACTATCTAATGTCTTAATCATAGATAATGTTACAAGAAACAGTGACAAATAGAGAATGAATTTCACTTTTAAGGACCAATACAAAATGCTCTTTATTTTGGGAACGAATCCTATACACACAAGTTTTCCCGTGCACAACAACTAACAAATATCATAAAAATTCTAAAAAAAATTATACATGTACTTCCAATAATACTATACCTATATATAAAGTCTTACCTTCAAATTCAAATTTGTACTCTTAAAACTGTTAGATTTTTTTAAACTAAAATATAATGAATTTGAAGGTGTAATACTATTGAAAGTACATGTACAAATTTTTCTACAATTTTTTTGATATTTGTTATTTAATATACGGTGTGCGTAACGAGAAGCTTAAATCTATAGGATATATTCTCCTTTATTTTTCCCTGAAAATAAATACTACAGTATTTTTATTTTTCCCTGAAAACAACTACTATATGATGATAGGCTGAATAGTTTTTTTAGACGATAGACTGTACGGTTTGTTTCATATGGATCGTACAATTTCTGCAATTTTTACAGTCTTGTATGCTGATGAAAGATTCTTCTATCGAAACAAAAAGTACGAAAGGAGGCAACGGATGCTGCAAATCGAGGATTTGATGGTTTACAATCTTGAAAAAAACGGATCCAAAATCATAAAATTTTGAACCAGTCTGAAAGTCGATCTCGAGGGGTAATTCCAATGGCTTTTGAGAAATTTAATTTTGAAAATGTAAATTCGATCAAAATTGGTTGAAATTTCTTAGGTTTTGACATCTCGATGGGGTCGAAATTCCCAACGATATATCGTGAACCCTGGAGAGTATGCGTTATGTTCCAACGTATTACGCTTCACCACTAGAACGTGAAGATTTGATGTTTCTTCCCGATACGTAATGAAGAGGGCCCACTGGCAGTGTCACTCTCCGCACCTCCTCCCGTTAAACCCTCGTCAAAGCCGCTGCTTAAGAGAATATTTCCATTTCTACCCGTTCCTCCCCTTCACCTCCCTCCGCCGCCGACGCAGCCATGGTGACGCGGCGATGCCTCCTCCGCCTCCTCTCGCGCCGCCTCATCGCTCACAGTCCTCAGCCCCTGGCGCCGGCCTCTATCGCGGCACGAACCCTAACGTCCTTGTCCCTGCCGCTCGCGCCGCACAGCCCCCGCGTCCTCGCCTCCCCCCGGCTCTTCCCCTCGCGCTGCCACTTCGTGTCCCTATCCTCCGGTGACGAGGAGGAGGGGGACGATGACGATCACTGCGACGAAGAGGGGAGCGAGGACGAGTGGGGGGAGGAGGAGGCGGTGGCGGCAAAGCCTCCCAGCGGGAAGAAGGAGGAGGAGAAGGTGGCGGAGGCGGCGGAGATAGGGTATAAGGTGGTGGGCCCTCTCTGGGCCGACGAGAAGCCCTTCAAGCCCTACGAGCCCGTCTTCGCCGTCGTCCAGGTCAGCTCCATCTGTTCCCAAGCTTTCGTTTTGCGTTTGGGCGTGGATCTGGTGGGTGATTGGATACGGTTGCTTCTTCCTGCAGATTGGTTCGCATCAGTTTAAGGTGAGCAATGGCGATTCAATCTTCACAGAGGGGTTGAAGTTTTGCGATGTGAATGATAAGGTAATTGTGCACTTTGAACGCAACTGTTTACTTTTATTTTGATTAAGGATGCGTTAGATAACTTGATGTCTAGCAAGCTGCAACTTATAATTGATACGGTATAGTTGAGGTTATGAGATCATGATTCAGTGCAGAGGTTTATCGTCTTTGCCCATATGGTGATGGTGATAAATGACACCTATTGTTGTGAAACTTCGAGTTTTGGATCATAGAGGCACTTGACATGTTAAGATGTAGAATTGTATGCAATGCATGATATAATCTTGGGACAATGATCCCACTGTTAGCTCTTTTGATTACTAGATTTTGTTTCATTTATGATGAGAGCTTTGAACTTTCATATTAAGAAACATTCCAATTTAAGCTTGCAGAGTATGTGGACGTGTTAGAAACATCAACTGTTGTGGAGGGTTAAGTGGAACCTTAATGAGCGGATACTTGTTTTAGTTGCATTAATGTTAGTTCTGTCACTACACCTTATTTTCATATCATAATACACTTCCATTAGTGCCAGCCCCAGTGGTCTCTACTTGCTTCTTATATTTTCCAATTCTATCGAAAGTTTTGCTGATGTTGTTGGCATGGTTACCTGGTGTAGTTAATTTTGAATCGAGTTCTCATGCTTGGCTCAGAAGCTCAAACAGTCATTGGGAGGCCAATTCTTCCTGATGCTGCTGTTCATGCTGTCGTTGAAGAGCATGTAAGGAAGACACTTCTTGCAAGCATTTATTTCACGTTTCGGGGAGCATGTTATTCAGTCTGACAGTCTTTGCAGTAGCATTTAGTTCATCAAATGATTGCTAGTCTTTATTTGTTGAAACAAGTTTGCAAGCAAATCGAAATGATTGCTAGTATTTATTTGTTGAAACAAGTTTGCAAGCACATCAATTAAGTACTAGATCTGCATTTTTGCAAATAATGCGATCAGCAATATGTATGCAGATTTCCTGTTTATCTGAATCCATCTTATCAAGGAATCGTTAATATGCACGGAAACCGTCTTTGCATGGCATAGGTATACAAGTGATCTATGTATTTAAAGGCTGATGGTACCCTTGGTACTTTTTTATTGTATGCTGTCATTAAGGTTGGAAATGTGTGTTGTAGTAGGATTCTCCACACTAAAGGACTACACATTACTTGATTTATTGTGCTAGAAAATTCGCAAAAACAAGTGGTGCATATTTTTACAGTTTCCTTTGTTATGCTACCATCAACTGAGGATGTTAACATGCTAAAGATCTACATTATGTATGCTGAGTATGTTCTGATCGCTATATTGGAAGTCTGCTTTACATATAGTTTGTATGAGATAGCAGACACTATGGTTTTTCATTACTTTTGAACGACCATGAACTAATTTATTGGCCTGCATCATTCCAATTGCTACTTCACATGGTCCCTCCAAACTACCAAAATTAACTAAAATGAAATGATTATAAGCTATATCATGAAATACATATGGGGGTTAATTTATGCTACTTTTACTTCTGGATTTTCCAGACATCCATCTGTCCTAATGTGTAAAGAAACATTTGATAACAAAGAACTTTCACCAGCTTTGTGTTCAATTTGTTCATGTTGCAAGACACTATAACACATTTTCTGACTCAAATATTCTTGATGTTGGTTTTTCAGGCCCTAGATGCAAAAGTTATTATATTCAAGAAGAAAAGAAGAAAAAATTACCGCCGAACAAAGGGCCATCGTCAGGTAATTTCATATCAGTTGTTTTCATTATTTTGTGTTCTTAAAATAAAAGATGCTACTATTGATCGTATTCCCTGCATTATTTAGTAACATAGTTACTTTACGCCCTGACAATTTTCAGGAGTTGACAAAGCTGAGAATAACCAATATTGAAGGAATTGATAAGTCAGAGGCTACTGCTATTGCTGCTTAAATTAAGGCAAATAATCAAGGACATGGCTTTCTTGTGTTTATGTTGACACTTTCGAGGGCAGTCCTACATGATGTCCTTCAATCAATCTTGATGCGCATGCTGTGGCTTATTCTCATTCACAAATTGAAAGAGCCAAAATCTGACGCTCTTGTCTATGTATCCACATTTTGTGTACGGGCTACTCAAGCTATGCTTTCTCACACAATGCCAATGTCTTGACCAGTTTGGAACTTTGGATATTCTGATGTGGATCATATCTTGTAGTTACAAAGATAACTGACTTTCCATTTTGTTTTTGCATTTACTGGCGTACCTCCTTGAATGTCTTCTGGTGCATCAGTGCCATGTATACTGTTCCAGACATGAATAATGAAGGTGAAAGTTTGGTTCCCATTTGGTTAGAAATCTGAACTGAAACTGTAGATGCCTGCTAATATAATTAAAATTTGATGATATATACATAGTAGTAATATGATGGAGTAATAAGAATATCAGGATATCAAAACAAGAATTGAAAGCGCGATATCCATCTGATATTCTAGAGGATATCAGGCTTACTCATATCCATATTTGCAAAACTGACACCACTCTGTTTTAGCTGCTATTATATGCTTTCTTTCAGAAGAAGAGACATTACAAAGCAAAATACCAAGTAAATGTTGTGTAATGCTTTGAGCATAGCAATACAAGATATATTAGATTACTGTCTTTATCATATCTTTTTTATTAATCAGAACAAGGTTACTCTGTCTGAGCTATCCGTTCACTGTATCATCTTAGTTTCGAAGTAAATCTGAACGCTAGATTCGTTGTGGTTCTGAAGTTGCAGTCTTAGGCATGTACAATGGAGAGACAGGGGTCCGTCAATAAGATGCTAAAATCTGGCATAGAGACAGCTAAAAGAGAGTTCATACAATGAGGCGTCTATTTTAGTATCTTTAAGCTGTTTAATGCTTTGCATGTGGCTAGGATCAATCATGAATTCCAATTCTCCTTGCTATAAAAGATCATGTGTTTGGGTACATCGACTGGATCCCAGAACATCATGAATTCCAATTCTCCTTGCTATAAAAGATCATTGCCAGCCACCGAAAGATACATTCATGGAGAGGCTTCTTTGCTGCCCATTAGTAATTCTACGGAAGACCAGCCCCCAAAGGGACTATCTGAAGCCATCGTTGTCAGAAAAGGCTTGTCCAGTATTTGTCAAAGGTTTAGTTTTTCTAATTTCCCTAACCATAATGTTAATACTATAAATAAATAGTTATATTCACTTTGCAGCTATTTGTTCTGTCAGATCATATGCTAGGTTTCCCCTTTTTTTTGCATGGCTTCAGATTGGGACAATAGTTGGCATTCCATTTGCGAAAAGTGTGCAGTGCTTTTGCAAGTGAGGCACATGCTAAACTAGCCAGGTTAGTTGCTGCCGTCAAATTTCCAACTTTTATGTGTTGCCTCCGTTCTTGACCAGCTGAGGAAACTTTGCCATCCCAGAGGTCGACTCCATGTAGTGATTTCCGCTTATTTTAACCAGGTGCTAAAAAATTGTTGTATGCTCGCAGGTTCTTACATCGTTTCTGGACAACAGTACAGGGATCTTCTAAAGATATAGGATGGTTACAAAGAACAAAAACACTGCCTTGTTCACTTGATGGTACAAACCGTTTCAAGGAGCTTTTGCATAGCGTCAGGTGATTTTTTTTTTGCTTATGCAGTTATGCCTATTTAAAGTAACAGCAAATTCATTTCGAGAGGAATATTACAGATCCTTTGTGTAGAAGTAGAAACTACTCCCATTTGTAACAACTAGCTAAATACACATAATTTACTCTTAATTTTATATGTAGCTATCCATTTAGATTTAGTTGTGAAAGTAACACATTTGTTCCTGGTATTAGTCCATATGGTGATATGGAGGTCCAACATTCAATTATTACCAGTCCACGCAAAGACCAATGATACTAAAAGAGGCTTAATGTTTCAGAAATGGTATGCATTATCTTCCTAGCACACTGGTTTACTTACTCATCCCTGGTAAGGCATCTTTATCATTTTGCACATAATCTTAAAATGACTAGCTTAAAATTGATCTGCCCTTATGCAGGACTTTTTAGTAATCACAGTCCACACTACTTTGTCAATACTAAAAGAATCTTTTCGAAGATGGGGCTTACTTGCCATATTGCAAGGATTCATAGTGAGGTAACTGAGCTCAACAAGGGTGCATGCAAGGCTTTTCTCATGTTTCTCAAGCACTAGATTTTTGTGTTCCTATCTGTTTGTCCCTGTATCACCTTTCACTTCACTCAGGCATCAGTGGAGAAAAATGCACGGGAACTGAAACTATACATTGAAGAGCTCTACTGGTGTTCTGGTAAACAGGTGTTGCTCCTGGGACATAGCAAGGGTGGAGTTGATGCGGCTGCGGCGCTTTCAGCCTCTCTGAAGCTCCCCGTGGTCGTTCCTGCGTCGGCAGCCATGGCCATCAGCGCGCTTCACCTGAGGCTGCGCTACGGCGACAGGAGCGACGAGCTGGTGACGCGGCGCGACGCCGAGGTGCCCGGCTCGGTGGTGGTGAGGCCGGAGAGGAGGCTGGACCATGCGTGGATGGTGTACTCCACGCTGAGGAAGGATCGTACCGAGGCGGATGCCACTCAGATGTGTAAGGCTCTGATGGCCATGCTTGTTGAGATTGGAAAGAAGAAATGCTGCTGATCATCTTCTATACGAACCGCTTCAGTTTCTCAGTTAGATTCTAGTTTGAACTTGAAACTTACTATCAATGTTTTCTTTTGAAAAACTTACTATCTAATGTCTTAATCATTGATAATGTTACAAGAAACAGTGACAAATAGATAATGAACTTCACTTTTAAGGACCAATACAAAATGCTCTTTATTTTGGGAACGAATCCTATACACACAAGTTTTCCCGTGCACAACAACTAACAAATATCATAAAAATTCTAAAAAAAGATTATACATGTACTTCCAATAATACTATACCTATATATAAAGTCTTATCTTCAAATTCAAATTTATACTCTTAAAACTGTTAGATTATTTTTACAACTCAAATATAATGAATTTGAAGGTGTAATACTATTGAAAGTACATGTACAAATTTTTCTAGAAATTTTTGTGATATTTGTTATTTGATATACGGTGTGCGTACGAAAAGCTTAAATCTATAGGATATATTCTCCTTTATTTTTCCCTGAAAATAAATACTACAGTATTATTATTCTTCCCTGAAAACAACTACTATATGATGATAGGCCGAATTGTTTTTTTAGACGATAGACTGTACGTTTTGTTTCATATGGATCGTACAATTTCTGCAATTTTTACAGTCTTGTATGCTGATGAAAGATTCTTCTATCGAAACAAAAAGTACGGAAAGGAGGCAACAGATGCCGCAAATCGAGGATTTGAGGGTTTACAATCTTGACAAAAACGGATCCAAAATCGTAAAATTTTGAACCGGTCTGAAAGTCGATCTCGAGGGGTAATTCCAATGGCTTTTGAGAAATTTAACTTTGAAATTGTAAATTCGATCAAAATTGGTTGAAATTTCTTAGGTTTTGACATCTAGATGGGGTCGAAATTCCCAACGATATATCGTGAACCCTGGAGAGTAAGCGTTATGTTCCGACGTATTACGCTTCACCACTAGAACGCGAAGATTTGATGTTTCTTCCTGGTACGTAATGAAGAGGGCCCACTGGCAGTGTCACTCTCCGCGCCTCCTCCCCTTAAAGCCTCGTCAAAACCGCTGCTTCAGAGAATATTTCCATTTCTACCCCTTCCTCCCCTTCACCTCCCTCCGCCGCAGCCGCAGCCATGGCGACGCGGCGATGCCTCCTCCGCCTCCTCTCGCGCCGCCTCATCGCTCACAGTCTTGAGCCCCTGGCGCCAGCCTCTATCGCGGCACGAACCCTAACGTCCTTGTCCCAGCACCTCGCGCCGCACAGCCCCCGCGTCCTGGTCCGGACTATATAACGTGGAATGGCAACAATTTGTACAGTACTGACCGTCCGAACAGAGTGAGGATGGTCCGGACTATATAATGTGAAATGCCAATAATTTGTACAGTACAGACCGTCCGAATAGGGTGAGGATGGTCCGGACTGTATAATGTGAAATAGCAACAATTTGTACAGTGCGGACCATCCGAACAGCTTGAGGATTGTCCGGACTATACAATGTGAAATGGCAATTTGTACGGTTCGGACCGTCCGAACAAGGTGAGGATGGTCCGGACTATATAATGTGAAATGGCAACAATTTGTACATTACGGACCGTCCGAAAAGGGTGAGGATGGTCTAGACTATATAATGTGAAATGGCAATATTTTGTACAGTGCGGACCGTTCTAACATCTTGAGGATGGTCCGGACTATATAATGTGAAATGGCAATTTGTACAGTTCGGACCGTCCGAACAGCGTTAGGATGGTCTGGAGTATATAATTGAAATGGCAACAATTTGTACAGTGCGGACCGTCCTAACAACTTGAGGATGGTCCGGACTATATAATGTGAAATGGCAACAATTTGCACTGTGCGGACCGTCCGAACATCTTGATGAAGGTCCGGACTAGATAATGTGAAATGGCAATTTGTACAGTTCAGACCGTCCGAACAGGGTGAGGATGGTCTGGACTATATAATTGAAATGGCATAAATTTGTACAGTACGGACCGTCCGAACACGGTGTGGATGGTCTGGACTATATAATGTGAAATGGCAACAATTTGTATAGTACGGACCGTCCAAACATGGTGAGGATGGTCCGGACTATATAATGTGAAATGGCAACAATTTGTACAGTACGGACCATCCGAACAGGGTGAGGATGGTCCGAACTATATCTTTTACATGTTGATTTTCTTTTTCATGCCAGAACATGTGTTTGGGTACATCGACTTGATCCCAGAACATCATGAATTCCAATTCTCCTTGCTATAAAAGATCATTGCCTGCCACCGAAAGATACATTCATGGAGAGGCTTCTTTGCTGCCCATTAGTAATTCTACAGAAGACCAGCCCCCAATGGGACTATCTGAAGGCATTGTTGTCAGAAAAGGCTTGCCCTACCTCCCTTTATATACTAGGGGACAGGGGTACATGATAAGGATCCCAGTCGGATACGACCAAGCGATTTCCTTCTTAGAGATAAAATCCTATCCGACTAAGACTATGCTTTCTTATTATACAAGGCACAGCCGGCCGGGTACTATCTTATCCCTAATTACATGGTTCGGCCCATCCTCTAATCCGAGTGGCCCATGTACTGGTAATGAGGTACCCGGGGCCCATGGCCTCCACAGTAGCCCCTGAGACCTTCATAGTCGAGTCACAGCTGTTGCCGAGTGCTCATCCTCCATGGTGAAGATCGCCCGAGTGCGATGCTCCCGAGTACTCTTTGTCCGAGTATGTCTTCTACCCGAGTCCTGCTTCATGTCAGCTGGCAGTGAGGCTATGAAGGGCTTCATGTAGATATATGAATAGTATGCACCGAATAGGCGCACCTATTAGGTGTAGCCCCCGACTTTGTGCTTAATTGTGAAGACAATTAAACATAAAGTCAAAGATCTTTAACCTGGAAGTCTGTCCCGAGTAGATTACTACTGGTATGTACAACTCTTCGGTATCATGTCAACCGGAATAAACTTTATAGTCTTGCCGAGTAGAAGACTACCCGTATGTTGGACTCTTCGACTTCATGTCAGTCGGAATGTATGTTTATAGTCTTGCCGAGTAGGATACTACTCGTATATAGGACTCTTCAGCTTCATGTTAGCTGGAAAAGAGGTTTATAGTCTTTCCCGAGTGGCGTCCCACCCAGAAGTTAGACTCCTCCGCATCATGTCAGCGGGAAAAAATATTTATAGTCTCTCCCGAGTAGTGCACTACTCGAAAGTTAGACTCTTTAGCGTCATGTCGGCTGGAATAATGTTGCTCATGGCAACTGATGGCCAAGCATGTAGGCCAAGTACCACTCTATGAAAGTAAATCCATGGTGTGGTCAGGTGTACTCGAGAAAGATACTTGCATCCCCAATTTTAATGAAGACCAGCTTGTGATCCTTATAAGGATATATCCTCGAGACCTGGTGGACAAAACAAATACCCAAACATATACGTTTAGCAATAAGACGCTCATGAAGCATATCTGTTTACCTCATCGGTTCCTGTTGGTAGCACCAGTGCTATAATTTCAACTCAGCCTGCGTGCGGCCCATATGGAGCATGCTACTGTAGGAACTCATATCTTGTTGGCCCAGTGCGTACTGTAGGCCCAAGCCCATCTAGTCGGCATTGGCTCTATAAAAAGACGGGGAGAGAGAAAAAGATTCCGTCATCTTCCCCAAATCAGCCAATCTCTTCATCTTCCACCTTCGCGCCCAACTTTTCGCCTCCCGCCCGGCTAGGGTTAGCTGCTGCTATTCCCCACCCGAACTCGGGCGATTTCAATCCTCCCCGTTTGCTCCAAGGCCCCGATTTGCTTTTCCCCAAATCCCATCACCTCCAGTCATGCCGAAGGCTTCGGATCTTGCGGGGGCGCCGGGAAGTTCTTGGCCGGTGTCGGATTGTGGCTCGGTAAAGCTGAAGCGGCTGGAAAGTGAACTGAAGTTGCCCAGCCAAGAGGTGATTCACTGGCGGCCGGCCAGGGATGAGTCGAGCCCGAATCCCCAACCTGGAGAAATGGTAGTCGTCCGCACGGCCACGCGTAGGCGTCTCCTGGTGGCCCCCCGTGGACAACACGACCAAGCAGTCAGAACCTTTTGACTTCGGCGGCAAGGGCGTGCACCATCACATCCCCACGACTTCGTCGCCCGCAGCATACCAACTCTGTTAGGGCGCAGCAGGCGGACGTGCAAGACAAGACGGCGACAAGACAGTGAGAAGACAAACCATACCTAGCCCTCCCATGTATCTCTCTCTCGGTGTACCAGCACTATGGACTCCCCTGATTCTATAAAGGAGGATCCAAGCCGACGAGGAAAGGAGAGGAAGCTTAAGCAATAAGCAACCGCCGAAGGCAGAGTTCACAGTAGAGCTGCCCCTAGTCGATCAACCCCTCCTGGTCGAGAACTTCTCCTGGTCGAGAGCTTCTCCCGGTCGAGAGCTTCTCCCAGTCGAGGCCTTGGTCTTACCTACGCAGCTCGTGTGAGTCCTCCTTCGAGTCCGGCGTCCGGAGAGCGGGTCGGGGCCGGTGAACACCTTGTCAACACAGCAACCACATTCCTCACATAGCCAACACACAGGAGTAGGGTAATTATGCCTTCGTGCGGCCCGAACCTGTATAAATCCTCCTGTCTCCTTTGTGCGCCATCATCGGGACTCGGACAGTCCGTTTCCTAAACGGACGGTCCGAACCTCACTATCTCTCATCCCGAGCATCGATCTATCCATTGATCCACCGGACGCCGCATTCGCCTAAGAACTACTCCCCTGGCCGAATCTCAAAGGGGGGTCTCCTGACCTCCCGCAGTCGAGGTTTCATCCTCCCACAGTAATGAAGAGGGCCCACTGGCAGTGTCACTCTCCGTGCCTCCTCCCCTTAAACCCTCGTCAAAACCGCTGCTTCAGAGAATATTTCATTTCTACCCTTCCTCCGCGTCACCTCCTCCGCTGCCGCCGCAGCCATGGCGACGCGGCGATGCTCCTCCGCCTCCTCTCGCGCCGCCTCATCGCTCACAGCCTCAGCCCTGGCGTCAGCCTCTATCGCTGCACGAACCCTAACGTCCTTGTCCCAGCCCCTCGCGCCGCACAGCCCCCGCGTCCTCGCCTCTCCCCGGCTCTTCCCCTCGCGCTGCAACTTCGCGTCCCGATCCTCCGGTGACGAGGAGGAGGGGGACGTTGACGATCACTGCGACGAAGAGGGGAGCGAGGACGAGTGGGGGGAGGAGGAGGCGGTGGCGGCGAAGCCTCCCAGCGGGAAGACGGAGGAGGAGAAGGTGGCAGAGGCGGCGGAGATAGGGTATAAGGTGGTGGGCCCTCTCGGGGCCGACGAGAAGCCCTTCAAGCCCTACGAGCCCGTCTTTGCCGCCGTCCAGGTCAGCTCCATCTGTTCCCAAGCTTTCGTTTTGCGTTTGGGCGTGGATCTGGTGGGTGATTGGATACGGTTGCTTCTTCGTGCAGATTGGTTCGCATCTGTTTAAGGTGAGCAATGGCGATTCAATCTTCACGGAGAGGTTGAAGTTTTGTGATGTGAATGATAAGGTAATTATGCACTTTGAACGCAACTGTTTACTTTTATTTTGATTAAGGATGCGTTAGATAACTTGATGTCTAGCAAGCTGCAACTTATAATTGATACGGTATAGTTGAGGTTATGAGATCATGATTAAGTGCAGAGGTTTATCGTCTTTGCCCATATGGTGATGGTGATAAATGATACCTATTGTTGTGAAACTTCGAGTTCTGGATCATAGAGGCACATGACATGTTAAGATGTAGAATTGTATGCAATGCATGATCTAATCTTGGTACAATGATCCCACTGTTAGCTCTTTTGATTACTAGATTTTGTTTCATTTATGATGAGGGCTTTGAACTTTCATATTAAGAACATTCCAATTTAAGCTTTGCAGAGTATGTGGAACGTGTTAGAAACATGACTGTTGTGTAGGGTTAAGTGGGAAGCCTTAATGAGCGGATACTTGTTTTAGTTGCATTAATGTTAGTTCTGTCACTCACCTTATGTTCATATCATAATAACACTTCCATTAGTCCAGCCCAGTGGTCTCTACTTGTTCTTATTCTTTCCAAATTCTTTCGAAGGTTTGTGCTGATGTTGTTGGCATGGTTACGTGGTGTAGTTAATTTTGAAATTCGAGTCTTCAATGCTTGGCTCACAAGCTCAAAAGTCATTGGGAGGCCCAATTATTCTACCCTGATGCTGCTGTTCATGCTGTCGTTGAAGAGCATGTAAGGAAGACAACTTCTTGGCAAGCATTTATTTCACATTTCAGGGAGCATGTTATTCATTCAAGGTCTGACAGTCTTTTGCATTAGCAATTTAGTTCATGAAATGATTGCTAGTCTTTATTTTGTTGAAACAAGTTTGGCAAGCACATCAAATGATTGTACGTATTTATTTGTTAAAACAAGTTTTTTGCAAGCACATCAGTTTAAGTACTAGATCTGCATTTTTGCAAATAATGCGATCAGCAATATGTATGCAGATTTCATGTTTAATTCTGAATCCATATATCAAGGAATCGTTAATATGCAAGGAAACCGTCTTTGCATGGCATAGGTAATGTTTTTCAAGTGATCTATTTGTATTTAAAGGCTGATGGTACCTTGGTACTTTTTTATTTGTATGCTATCATTAGGGTTGGAAATGTGTGTTGTAGTAGGATTCTCCACACTAAAGGACTACACATTCCTTTGATTTATTGTGCTAATCGAAAATTCTTGTCAAAAACAAGTGGTGCAATATTTTTAACAAGTTTCCTTTGTTATGCTACCATGCAACTGATGATGTTAACATTGCTAAACGATCTACACTTATGTATGCTGAGCATGTTCTGATCGCTATATTTGGAAGATCTGCTTTTTACATATAGTTTGTATGAGATAGCAGACACTATGGTTTTTTCATTACTTTTGAAGGACCATGAACTAATTTATTGCGCCTGCATCATTCTATTGCTACTTCACAATGATCCTCCAAACTACAAAATTAACTGAAATGAAATGATTATAAGCTATATCATGAAATACATATGGGGGTTAATTTCTGCTACTTTTTACTTCTGGATTTTCCTGACATCCATCTGCCCTAATGTGTAAAGAAACATTTGATAACAAGAACTTTCACGCATTTGTGTTCAATTTGTTCATGTGTTGCAAGACACTAAAACACATTTTCTTTGACTCAAATATTCTTGATGTTGGTTTTCAGGCCCTAGATGCAAAAGTTATTATATTCAAGAAGAAAAGAAGAAAAATTACCGGCGGAACAAAGGGCCAATCGTCAGGTAATTTCATATCAGTTGTTTTTTCATTATTTTGTGTTCTTAAATAAGAGATGCTACTATTGATCGTATTCCTGCATTACTTAGTAACATAGTTACTTTATCCCTGACAATTTTCAGGAGTTGACAAAGCTGAGAATAACCAATATTGAAGGAATTGATAAGTCAGAGGCTGCTGCTGTTGCTTGCTTAAATTAAGGCAAATATCAAAGACAATGGCTTTCTTGTGTTTTGTTTGAACTTTCGAGGGCAGTCCTACATGATGTCCTTCAATCAAATCTTGATTGCGCATGCTGTGGCTTATTCTCATTCACGAAATTGAAAGAGGCAAAATCTGACGCTCTTGTTCTATGTTCCACATTTTTTGGTGCACGGGCTACTCAAGCTATGCTTTCTCAACAATGCCAATGTCTGACCAGTTTGGAACTTTGGATATTCTGATGTGGATCATATCTTGTAGTTACAAAGATAACTGACTTTCCATTTTCTTTTTGCATTTACTGGCGTACCTCTTGAATGTCTTTTGGTGCACCAGTGCCATGTATATGTGTTCCATGACATGCATAATGAAGCTGAAAGTTTTGGTTCCCATTTGGTTAGAAATCTGAACTGAAACTGTAAATGCCTGCTAATAATAACTAAATCTAGATCCTATACATAGTAGTAAGATGATGCTTGAGTAATTTAAGAATATCAGGATATCAAAACAAGAATTGAAATGCGCGTTATGATATCCATCTGATATTCTGAGGATATTCAGGCTTACTCATATCCATATTTGCAAAACTGACACTTACTCTGTTGTAGCTGCTATTATATGCTTTCTTTCAGAAGAAAGAGACATTACAGAGCAAAATAGAGAATGAATTTCACTTTTAAGGACAATACAAAATGCTCTTGTATTTTGGGAACGAATCCTGATACACACAGTTTTCCCGTGCACAACCAACTAACAAATATCATAAAAATTCTAAAAAAAATTATATCGATGTACTTTCCAATAATACTATAACCTATATATAAAGTCTTATCTTAAATTCAAATTTATAACTCTTAAAATTGTTTAGATTTTTTTTCAAACTAAAATATATGAATTTGAAGGTGTAATACTATTGAAGTACATGTACAATTTTTTCTAGAAATTTTTGTGATATTTGTTATTTGATATACGGTGTGGCGTACAAAAGCGTAAATCTATAGGATAATTCTCCTTTATTTTTTCCCTGAAAATAAATACTACAGTATTTTTATTTTTTCCCTGAATTTAACATACTATCTGACGATAGGCTGAATAGTTTTTTTTAGACGCTAGACTGTAACGTTTTGTTTCATATGGATCGTACAATTTTCTGCAATTTTTACAGTCTTGTATGCTGATGAAAGATTCTTTCTATCGAACCGGCAAAAGTAACGGAAAGGAGGCAACGGATACCGCAAATCGAGGATTTGAGGGTTTAAATCTTGACAAAAATGGATCCAAAATCGTAAAATTTTGAACTGGTCTGAAAGTCGACCTCGAGGGTAATTTCCAATGGCTTTTAAGAAATTTAATTTTGAAATTGTAAATTCGAATCAGAATTGGTTGAAATTTCTTAGGTTTTGACATCGATGGGGTCGAAATTTCCAACGATATAATCGTGAACCCTGGAGAGTACGCATTATGTTCTGACGTATTATGCTTCACCACTAGAACGAAGATTTGATGTTTCTTCCGATACGTAATGAAGAGGGCCCCCCTGGTAGTGTCACTATCCGCGCATCTCCCCTTAAACCTCGTCAGTAAACGCTGCTTCAGAGAATATTTCCATTTCTCCCCTTCTCCCCTTACCTTCCTCCACGCCTGCCGCAGCCATGGCGACGCGGCGATGCCTCTCGCCACTCTCTCGCGCCACCCCACGTCATCGCTCACAGTCTCAGCCTTGCGCTAGCTCTCTATCGTGGCACGAACCTTAACGTCCCTTGTCCCAGACCCTCGCGCCAACAACAGCCCCGTGTCCTGGTCTGGACTATATAACGTGGAATGGCAATAAATTTGTACAGTACGGACGTCTGAACAGAGTGAGGATCGGCCGATATATAATGTGAAATGGCATACAATTTGTACAGTACAAGACCGTCCGAACAGGGTGAGGATGGTCCGGACTGTAATAATGTGAAATAGCAACAATTTGTACAGTGCGGACGTCCGACAGCTAGAGGATGGTCCGGATATACAATGTGAAACGGCAAAATTTGTACGGTTTCGGACCGATCCGAACAGGTGAGGATGGTCCGGACTATATAATGTGAAATGGGCAACAATTTGTAGTTACGGACTGTCCGAAATGGGTGAGGATGGTCCGGACTATATAAATGTGAATGGCAACAATTTGTACAGTGCAGACCGTCCGAACAGCTGAGGATGGTCCGGACTATACAATGTCAAATGGCAACAAATTTGGTACAGTGCGGACCGTCCTAACACTTGAGGATGGGTTCGGACTATATATTACGTGAAATGGCAATTTGTTAACAGTCGGACCGTGCCAACAAGGTGAGGAGGGCAATGGTCCGGACTATATAACGTGAAATGGCAACAATTTAGTATAGTACAGACCGTCCGAACATGGTGTAGATGGTCCGGATATATAATGTGAAATGGACAACAATTTGTACAGTGCGGACCGTCCGAACATCTTGAGGATGGTCCGGACTAGATAATGTGAAATGGCAATGTTGTACAGTTTCGGACGTTCGACACAGGGTGAGGATGGTCCGGCTATATAATTGAAATGGCAAAAATTTGTACAGTACGGACCGTCCAAACATGGTGAGGATGGTCGGACTATATTAATGTGAAATGGGAAACAATTTGTACAGTGCGGACATCCGAACGGGGTGAGGATGGTCCGGACTATATCTTTTACATGTTGATTTTTTTTTTCATGCCAGAACATGTGTTTGGGTACAAATCGACTGGATCCAGAACATCATGAATTCCAATTCTCCTTGCTATAAAAGATCATTGCCTGCACCGAAAGATACATTCATGGAGAGGCTTCTTTGCTGCCATTAGTAATTCTACAGAAGACCAGCCCCCCAAAAGGGACTATTTGAAGCCATTGTTGTCAGAAAAGGCTTGTCCAGTATTTGTCAAAGGTTAGTTTTTCTAATTTCCTATACCATAATGTTAAATATAAATAAATTAGTTATATTCACTTTGCAACTATTTGTTTCTGTCAGATCATATATGCTAGGTTTCCCCTTTTTTTGCATGGCTCAGATTGGGACAACAGTTGGCATTCCATTTTGCGAAAAGTGTGCAGTGCTTTTTGCAAGCGAGGCTCATGCTAAACTAGCCAGGTTAGTTGCTGCCGTCAAATTTCACTGTTATGTGTTGCCTCCGTTCTTGACCAGCTGAGGAAACTTTGCCATCCAAAGGTCGACTCCAATGTAGTGATTTCTCTGCTTCTTGAACCAGGTGCTAAAAAACTGTTGTATAGCTCGCAGGTTCTTACATCGTTTCCGGACAACAGTACAAGGGTCTGGACGGATGAAACCTCGACGGCGGGGAAAGTCAGAGACCACCCCTTTGAGATTCGGCCAGGGGAGTTGTCTCAGGCGACGGGCGTCCGAGTTGGATCGATGGATAGATGATAGCTCGGGATGATGATAGCGAGGTTCGGACGGTCTGTTTAGGGAACCGGACCGCCGAATCTCGCACGATGGCACACAAAGGGGACAGGAGGATTATACAGGTTCGGGCCCGTGGCGGAGGCGTAATACCCTAACTACTGTGTGTTTGGCTATGTGGGAGAATGTGGTTTGCTGTGTTACAAGGTGTTCACCGGGCCTCGGCCGCTCTGCCGAATACGAAGCCGGACTCGAAGGGAGACTCACATGAGCTGCGGTAGAAGACCAAAGGCGTAGGATCTCGGCTGGGAGAAGTTCTCGACGGGAGAAGCTCTCGACCAGGAGGAAAGTTCTCGACCAGGAGGAGGTTGATCGACTAGGGGCAGCTCTAACTGTCAACTCTGCCTTCGGCGGTTCCTAATGCTTAAGCCCCCTCTGCCTAAGCTCAAGCTCTGCGAAGCTGAGGCTATCCTCTAGAATGTGGCATGGATCCTCCTTTATCGCCAAGGGAAGTCCACAGTGCCAGAGATACACGAGAGGGCTAGGTATGGTTTGTCTTCTCACTGTCTTGTCGCGTCTGTTCGCGCACGTCCGCCTGCTGCTCCCATGCCGGAGTTGGTGCCCTGCTGCAGGCGGCTAAAGGTCGTAAGGATGTACGGAGCACGCCCTGCCGCCTGGACGTGGAAAAAGGGCGCCTGCAAAGTCAAAAGGTTCTGACTACACAGCGAAGAGAAGCCTCCATAGTCAAAAGGAGTTTTCTAACGACACAGGAAGCGGGCCCACGGAAGCCAGGCGCATCACGCCGGTCGCCTCGTCGTTAATGCGGGTAGCTGATGCCGAGGACCGGGAGAAAAACGCTGCATCACCAGAAGGTAGTCGATGCCGACCGGTACCGAGGGCCGATGGCCGGCGTAGAGGCCGATCCGACTGGAAGGAGCCGATGCGAACCTCGGGGAGGCCGATCAACTCCGCGAAGAGGATTCATAGCAGTCCAGAATAATCTAGCCGATGCCGACCATCATTGACGGTAACTCCGAGATTAATGCTCAGATCGCCGCTTGCGGAGAAGCCGGCTTGCCATGAAAACCCGACGCTAGCGGGAAGTAGACTAATCTTATCTATAGAGGCCCCAATGAGGACATTAGGATGAGAGCCCTCTTCGCCGCCTCTGACGGGGGGCATGTCGTCAAACCCATCAAAAGCCGTCACAAATCTGTGTAGCGCCGCGCGCAGCCGAGTAAACAGTTCATCTATTCAATACTAGGCACTATGTGCCCTTTCCAGGCAAGACTCGCTCCACGGAAGCCACCGAGAGCCCTAGTCGCACTCCAGACGAGTCCGGGGGGGGGGGGGGGGGGGCGGGACCATTTTGAGGCAGTCGCACCCGGATCACTAAGAGCATTTATACAGTGTGCGCACGTACCCCCGGGGATGAGGCACGTTAACACAAAGGACAGGACGGTGCCGGGGTCTCCCAACATATTCAGGAGGGGAAAGGCCATAGTCGGCCGTCACTTAAATCCCTTGGTGCAGAAGGTGGCCCATCCAGGGGAAACTGACGGTCGGCCAGTTGAAGACCCCAGCGTCCCCGGACGGAACATGAAGGGTTGAACCCTTATAAGTCGTGCCCCTGGTTATTTTGCCAACAGTGGCCCCTGGCACTGTTGCTTTCGGACCAAGGATTAAAACTCGCTCCGGGCAGGAAACTATTTGGGCCATATATCTTTGAAGGAAACGAGGGGACACTGGGTCGTGGTGGGGAAATTTTTTCTCGCTATTCTTCAATTTAATGAGATCTGGTGGAGCTATTGGTTCGCCGGAAACTGAAGAGATGGGCCGTCCCCGGACCAGATTCTCGTTATGGAGCTCCCGGCTATAATGCGGGGCAGATATAACGTACTTATGAAGCTTGGAAGGGATCATTTTTACCACTAGGGACCACGGGTCGGAAATAGTTTGGAGAGAACGTGTGTTGTTAGGGAGGGCCTGGCCAGCACAAGCGATCGCTTTTTGATGACGATGACCAGCAGCTCGGCCTCTGCCGTAGCAAGTCGCCACCGAGTCGAAACAGGCGGGCCCATCGCCTCCCCGGCCCTCTTCTCTCCTCCTGCGCGCGCGCGAAGGCCGCCGCCCTCCCTCGCGCAGCTGGCCATGCCTCTTCGTCCTCGGTATGTTTGACGTTGACGGAGAGTTCCCGGTGGGGGAGTGCCCCCGACCCCTGTGGCTAGATCGAGGTGCGTCGTCCGACCGGAGCAAGAAGTCGCGCCCGAGCCGAGGTCCGGCTCCGAGCCCCGACTCCTTTATCCCTTCCAAAAGTCGCCCGGCCGCCACGAAATCTTCCCGCCCTGTGGGTTCCTCTCGCCAAAGAAATGTGGTGCTCTCCCTCGACGGCGCTTGTCCGAGATGGAGGCGCGGGAGAAAGGAAAACCCACTCTCCCGAGACCTCGCCAGCGTCCTATTGCCCGTCCTCAAAATTGCCCAGCTAAAGGGGCGGAGGCTCTTCCTGCGGCGTCTCGGGGCGTGTGATAAGAGTCCCGCTTTCTACGCCGCGCTATCCCGGCGAACCCTAGAAGCCGTCGCTCGCACGGAAGTGGTGGCTTTCACCATGAGGAGGCGCGGGAGGCTCATGCTAGTCACGCTGCCCCCGCTCGACTCCTCCTCGGCGCAGGGGTTCCTCGACCGTAATAAGATGGACGGCGAGCCACTTGTAGGGCGATGCCTGACAAAGAGGTCAAGGACAGACGCCCGGTCCCCCTTCTGACGTCCCACCACCAAGCTGGAGCCGGGGTTAGCCGGTCCGAAGAAGGCCCAGCGACCCTCTCCCCGTGCGACGGCGGCGCCGCCGTCCGTCCTCCGGGCGAGAAAATTAACATCTGGTAGAGTCGATGGCCGCCGATGACGCAGAGGCCGATGAAAGTGCACAGTTCTCTTTTGCGTAGTCAGCTCCGAGCCCCGCACAAGCCTGCCAGACTCGCACTTGTCTCCGGCTTCCTTCGGCCCGAACGGGGCCCTCCATGCCCCCGAGGAGGGTCGAGCAGATTGCGTGCAGGCCTTCTGGGCCATCTCTCATGTATTTCTGCGCACAGCCGGAATGAACTGTGAGAGTATATTGGGTTCGTATTCCGTTTTGTCCATTCCGTGCTACGAATCGTGGCGTCTACACGCCTCCCCAAGGCCGTCCCTCGCAGTCGAAGCGACTGTGCGGTCAGGAAAGGATTACGCATAAGCATTCTGCCCCTAGCAAGCGGAAGGGACCATCGGGCCGAAGCCAAGAGCCCATCTGCCACATGGGCGAGGGACACCCCCGTCGCTGGTCGCCCCGTGCGGTTGGTCCGAGCCAGCAGGCCGTTCGGGCGGCGCGGCCTACCCGAAGGGGGCACTCCCTCGCCCTTGCGGGGCGACTCTCTGAATGATGTCCCGGAGGGAGTATTGGGACCATCCGGGGATACGGTAGTTTGCTCTGTGCTAGGGAACCAGATAATTACGCGTAACCTAGCCGGGCTGCACAGGAAGGCGCGGCCCCACTTCTATGCCCCCAGGGGGTGAACCCCATGAACGCAACACACGGAAAAAGACAAAGGCACGGTATACCGGCAAAGAGATTAAGATGTGTTTGCTAGTAAACGGTTCGCCCACACATGGGAGCCCCGGCCCAGTGCTGAGATGAGCAATCACCGGCGCCTGGCCGGGCACGCCGCGATACAGCTTACTGGGATGTATTCGCAAGATAAGGTTCACGAAGATGCTTGATGCGCCATGGATTGGGGGCAGACAGAATCACCCTCCTGGCTACGTCGGACCGAGCCGGTTTTGAGAAACACCGTGCGGTGATCACCACCACTTCGGAAGGAGGCCCCCGCGGGGGGACGAATTTGCTACTTCTCTCCGTCCGGTACGTGCGCGAGGACACAACAACGAAGGACAAAGTCCCCACTTGACAACCTAGAGTGACCGCCCTGGCCGCAACCTTACGCTAAGAGAGAGCTTAAGGCCAATCTGCTGGTTATGAGCTCGAGGTGCGCCAGACTCGCTTAAAGGGAAGATATTCCGGCTTTCCGTTATGTGCTAAATCTCTCGGCCGAATCTTCGGCTGACAGGGACGCGAACTCGGCTGCTTGGCCTTCTCTTTGGGAGGGAGCGAGCTCTTTGGCATCGGGAGCAGTACATGTGCCGGAATGGATCCCGGGGGGTGTCCCGGCTGACATGTGGATAGATATGTGCCTGGGACCAATCCGAGGTCTAGTCTCTCCTCGTGTGTCGACATCTCTCTGGCCTCGGCTCGTGGTAAACCTTACACGAGTCTTAACCTCTTTTGCCTGTCTTGTACAAAGAGAGATATTTGCATATGTATATTATTCGATGCATGTTTATACTTTTCGTACCTTGGTTATTATGTTGTTCGGAGGTTGCTTGTAATCGGGGGGCCCATGCCTGGGACTACTTGCTGAGTATGGGCCTGCGCTCATCACGACAGCGACAGCCAGCACACTAGCGAACCAGCTCTTATGGATTTACGAACATATTACAGCCGTTGGGCCCTAAGAGCCCTTGTCCGGGCCACTGGTGCAATATAACTTGCGCTCTGCCATCGGGATCTACGTCCAGGAGCATGAACGCGACGGTTTTAGAACGCCCGGGAAGCCAGTCCCTGGGGCGAAAGCGAGCAATCCGGACGCGAGAGCTCATGCGGGTCAGTAATACGACGAAGTCCGTAGGTTTGGCCCCTTCCGTCCTTCCGGATCCTGGGGGATCCTCCGTGCCCCCGGGCGCCGTATGGCCAAAGGAGCGCTGCGAGGTATTTCATACGACTTCCCCGGACTAGCGAAAGGGACGAGTTCAGACTTTTTATAGACTCGCCGCGGAGGTGCCTCTTTGGGAAACTGGCCCTCATCGAACCGGCAGACCATGAGGTTGCCCTCCTAGGCAGCGGTGAAGCATCGATTTTTGCGGCGGGGAGAGGGGCGCTGGCCAGGTCGGCTTCGTAGCCACGCCCGTACTCCGGAACGCTAGGCTGTACGTTACAAATGGAGGAAGAATTGTTACAATTTATGCAATATGTAAGTTGTTCAGATAGGTTACATTAATCTGGAAAGCGTTGCGAGTGGTGGTATGGCTCCCGCTAGCCACGATCCGGGGTCGGGGTCAGAAGCATTGCTCGCCGGGAGCCGCCGAGTACCGGGGTCCGAATTCCGCAGCGAACCTGCCGTAGTCGTCGGATCCCGAGAGCGAACCAGCGACCAAGGGCCGCTGAGCGAACACGAGTGACGCGAGCTCCTTCTGGCGGGAATCTCAAGGAGGTTAAATCCGTAGCTCGACTATCCCGATCAGCCTCAAAGGTTTCCTGGGTTCTGGGGACAGGCCGTCCGTGTCCCAGATCCAAGGGCGAAACCATTGGCCCAGGGAGCGCTGGCCATATGTGCCACGGGAACTAGACTTGACCGGGCACGGGAGTCGTTCGACCAGGAATCAGCGGAGCATATTTGAAAATCTTTACTGGTGCCTACTCGGCGGTTGCCCAATAGGGGAGGAGCCCACAGGCCGGTCCTCTGTAACTGCCCTGCGTCGGGTTCGGGAAAGCCTGCCTAAACACCCTGGAGGAGGAAGTGTCACAAGGGGTCTAATCTGCACATTAGACGAACTGTGATGTTTGCTGTGAGAGCATCTAGCGGTTCGTTCCTTCTCGTCATCATTCCCATGCTACGAGCCGTGGCGTCAATCATCCCGAAGCAATCCTCGTGGTCGCGCCCCGTATGGTCCCTATTGGCTCGGCAGTTTTGCGCATACCAGCCGCCGCGTACCCCTGGCACGGCCCTGATAGGACGATGTACCCAGGGGGTGAGACTGCCGGCGAAGCGAAGTAAACACACGGGAAAAATACGAGAGAACGACCGGGGAATATGGATATAAAAAACGCTTCGCTTTATGTAAAGTGTATATACCTGGGGTACCCTAGAACTAAGGCATCATCCGCCAGACGCTGAGATTTAGAGTACAAAATCGGGCGCTGGCCCGGACATCACCGCCTAGACTATACAGGTATGTTTATAGCAAGTATAGATATGGTGAAGATGCTTGATGTGCTCTAGGGATGGAGTCTCCGGCACTCGGTAGCTTCCCTCGCGAGACCTCGAGACTGGGGAGAGGCATTGTGCTTAGCGGAGACCACACACACGGGGGCACCTGCTGTCATGCGGAGATATGTGTCCGGGACCCGGGGCCCGGGACTGGAATATGGTTTTGATATAATGCCGGGTCCGGGGGCCTAAGGATTTGTAAATCGAATATGTGTGGAGACGACCTATCCGGACGCATTCGCCCATCGATTCTGAGCATGGGCTAATGGTTTTCATATGTTCCATTGTTTGCGAGCTGTCCGGGGGTGCTTTGTCGCCGCCCTTCACATTTCGGGTGTCTTTGCGTTCCTAGGCTTTGGCTGAAACTCGCTGGCGAGGCTGCCCTGGTTCGGCCTCCACGTCGGTGTCGGGACCCCGGGGCGCGGATTCGGGAATCCGTGCTCTCGGCTCAAATATGTGCCCGGGGACCTCAGGGGCCGCCGGACTGGAATTGGTTTTGTAAAGTGTATGGTCGATATGTGCCGGGCACGGGGGCACCCGGGTAAGGATTAGGAAGCCATATCGAAAGGATGATTCCCCGTGGAACACATAGCTTGTCGAGGCGATCCTGTCGCGGTACTCGTGCCCGTGAGAGCTGTTCCAAGTATCGGAGCGGGATTGCGGACCGTACCGCATATGTGGGATCGGATCATACGAAACTACTGTGGACGATATTAGCTGCATTCGCATCATCAAGGGCTTGGGAACCGTCGCTAAGCTGGGATCGGACCGTTCCCGAGGTTTTCCTGAGCGGGGAATGGGGCTTCACCTATTTCGCCGCTCCTGCTCGCCATGGAACGGTGACTTCTGTTGATGCGTGGGGGCCAGCTTTTGGACGGGGAGGGCGGCAACTCCCGTGAGGTCGTGCGGACGGTCCAACTTCGGGCCGTCGTGGACAGGGTGGCACCACTTCACTCGGGGTCTAGTGGAGCTGGCTCGAGAACGATGATCGGCAGCGCTGGATTATTCATTCAGACCGCGCGGCACTTTGACCTTCGTTCGACTCAGGTCGTGCCGGTACTCCATGTCCGAGCTTTGACATGAAGGCGCAAGCCCTGACCCATTCCGAGTGATAAATCGCCAGGCTTTGACAGTGCCCAATACGGCTCTGAGCCCTGGACGGCACGCACACTTGTAATAGGGGTTATCGTACCGCTCCAGCCAGGATATACGTCTGGTTATGGGCCGAGGGGCGCACCGACTTCTGGACGAGCGTTGGCATCGCTCACGTGGGGCGCGACGTTGTCGGTGGCGAGCAATGTGCGGCCCTTTGCCTGGCTTGCCGCCGTTCTAGACGGGCAGCACTCCCGTCATCGCCTCCACCCGGGCAACATAGCTCCGGGGGTTGCCCGTAGCGCCCAAGGCGAAGCTCTCGGCTGCCGCCTTGTCCTATCTGGCGTTTCCTCCTGCTTGTTGGTGCACGATCGTTAACGCGGAATGTGAGAGCTTGCCATCCTCATCCAGTGCCCCCATGCCAAGGGGGCGTTCGGGAGGCGGAGAGGTGCACCGTGGCGGCTTCGCTCACCGGGGCTACAGCATTGCCCGGCGGGGTGTGTAGCCACGGACTCCTCGTCGTAAACTCGCAGGTGATGGCCTCGTCTGCCATGAAACAATGCGGAGGTGTTTCGGACCAACGCTGGCGATACCACCTGAAAGGGAAACTCCCCTATCCCTGGCGCGCCACTGGGTGCTCGGAAACAGGATGAAACCACTCATTCGACACGGGAGGTGTATCAGGAGATCCCTCTTTCCGAGATTGTTCGGTAAGACTGCATCAGGGGGAGTTTTCTCAGCGAGCGGACGCGGGAGCCGTCTGGTGGATCGATGGATAGATCTAAAGATGCTATACGGGTCGATGGAGAGATAGCGAGGTTTCGGGCTACCGTGCTATGTTTTTCTATGCGGTTTACACCCATGGTAGCGCGTTATGCCCCAGGATGGACCGTCCATTAAATCCTTTTCTGAACCCCGTGGGTGGTATTGAAAAGAGTCTCGACGATGGCGCACAAAGGGGACAGGAGGATTTATACAGGTTCGGGCCCACGCGGAGGCGGTAATACCCTACTCCTGTGTGTTTGGCTATGTGGGGAAATGTGGTTTTGTTGTGTTACAAGGTGTTCACTGGCCCGGCCGCTCTGCCGGACGGCCCGGACTCGAAGGAGACTCACACGATCTGCGGTAGAAGACCAAGGCCTCGACTGGGAGAAGTTTCGACCGAGAGAAGCTCTCGACCAGGAGAACGTTCTCGACCCCCAGGAGGGGTTGATCGACTAGGGCAGCTCTACTGTTCAACATCTGCTTCGCGGTTGCTAATGCTTACCCATGCCCACCCTCTGCCTAAGCTCGATGCTACTGTCGAGCTGAGGCCTGTCCTCTAGAATGTGGCATGGATCCTCCTTTTATCGCCAAGGGGGAGTCCACAGTGCCGTAGATACACGAGAGGCTAGGTATGGTTTGTTCTTCTCACTGTCTTGTGTCGCATCTTGTCGCGCACGTCCGCTGCTGCTCCACCACTCCGGAGTTGGTGCTGCTGCAGGCGGCTAAAAGTCGTAGATAAGATGTGACGGAGCACACCCCTGCGCGACCAGAGCCTGGTTGCCTTGTGGAAAAAGGGCGCCTGCATAGTCAAAAGGTTCTGACTACACCAGCGAAGGAACCTCCATAGTCAAAATGAGTTTCTGACGGCACAGGAAGCGGGGCCCACGGAAGCCAGGCGCGTCACGCCTGGTCGCCTCGTCGTTAACGCGTGGTAGCTTGATGCCGACCGGAGAAGCGCGCGAGATGTCGCGCAGACCAGGAGTCGATGCCCGACCGGAGAGGCAGATTGCCAGGAGAGGCCGATCCGACTGGAAGGAGCCGATGCGCTGCCGACCGGGGAGGCGATCACGCGGGAGACGCCGATGCCCAGACCATAACCGGGAGATGCCAATCGCCGGGGAAGAAGCTGATGCCGACCGGGGGAAGCCGATCTTATCGAGGCCGGGAGCGGCCCATGGGGGGGCCGTCACCAGCCGTCACGTGTAGCGAGTCAGTTGGTACCCGGGGACTCAGGACCACGCAGTCAGCACCCGAGACGCTCGGGATCACGAGGCAGTCGGCACCGATGAGGGGACCGTGGACCAAGGCACGTCGGCCCCCGACACTCGGGTGGGCATACCCGGGGAATGAGGCACTTGGACGGAAGACGGTGCCGGGCTCCAAGTATTCAGTAGGGGAAGGCCATAGTCCGGTCCGTCACTGGTAGCAGAAGTGGCCCCCCGGTGAGAACGAGTCGTGGCCGAAGACCACGCGTTCCCGGGTGACAGTGGGGACCCCCTCAGCCCGTTTCCCGACAACAGGGATCTTCTCAAGATAGCTGGTTTCAAAGAACAAAACCAATCAGCCTTGTTCAATTGATGGTACCAAACCGTTTCAAGGAGCTTTCCGGTAGACGTAGGTTGATTTTTTTTGCTTATGCAGTTATGCCTATTTAAGTAACAGCAAATTCCTTTCGAGAGGACTATTATAGATCCTTTGGGTGAAGTGACACTCCCATTTGTAACCAACTAGCTAAATAACATAATTTACTCTTAATTTATATGTAGCCATCCATTTAGATTTAGTTGCGAAAGTAACAGATTTGTTCCTGGTATTCAGTCCATAATGGTGATATGGAGGTCTCACTTTCAATTATATCGCTCACACTTACCCAGTTTGGTGTCCATATAATGATTAATGCGGTTTTCTCGGTCTCAGACCCCTGGCACCGGCCTCGTATCCGCGGGCATCGAACCTAAGTCCTTGTCCAGCCCATCGAGCCGCACAGCCCGCATCCTCCCTCCCCCCGGCTCTTCCCTCGAGACGCGTGCCACTGTCGCGTCCCGATCCTCCGGTGACGAGAGGAGGGGAAATGACGATCAATGCGATGAGAGGGGAAGCGAGGACGATGGGGGGAAGGAGGAGGCGTGGCAGGCGAAGCCTCCAGCAGGGAAGACGGAGGAGGAGAAGGTGGCGGAGGCGGCGGAGATAGGGTCAAAGCTCTAGATAAATGACACAATCCAGTAATCAAAAGAGCTAACAGTAGGATCATTGTACCACGATTAGAATCACTGCATTGCCATACAATTACATCTTAACCTGTCAATGCTAACTATTCTTCCAGAACTCGAAAGTTTCACAACAATAGCTATCCATTTATCACCCCTCACCAATATGGGCACAGACGCTAACCTCTGCACTGACTTCATAATGCTAACCTTCAACTATATCACGTCCTCATTAATAAGTTGCAGCTTGCTAGACATCAACGTTATGCTAACGCATCCTTAATCAAATAAGTAAACATTTGCGTTCAAAGTGCAACAATTACTTAATCATTCACATACATCGCAAAATACGCAACCTCCCCGTGAAGATTGAATCGCCATTGCTCACCTTAAACTGATGCCGAACCAATCTGCCGGAAAGAAGCCACGTATCCAATCCACCCACCAGATCCACGCCCAACACGCAAAAGAACGCTTGGGAACCGATGGAGCTGACCTGGACGACAGCGAAAGACAGGCTCGTAGGGCTTTGAAGGGCTTCTCGTCGGCCCCGAAGAGGGCCCACACCTTATAACGCTATCTCCGCCGCCTCCGCCACCTTCCCTCCTCCCGTCTATCCCGCTAGGAGTTCGCCGCCATTCAGAGGCCTCCTCCTCCCCCCAACTCGTCCCTCGTCCCTCTTCGTCAAGTGATCGCATTGTCCCCTCCACTCGTCACCAGGCAGGATCGGGATCGCGAAGGGCAGCATGAGGGGAAAGCCTGGGGAAGGCGCGGACGGGGGCTGTGCGGCGCAGGGGCTGGGACAGAGGACATTAGGGTTCGTGGCACGATAGGGCCGGCGCCAGGGGCTGAGGACTGGTGAGCGATGAGGCAGCGCGAGCTGAGTGAGGCGGAGGAGGCATGCCGATCCGCCATGGCTGCGGCAAGCAGTGGAGGAGGTGAAGGGAGGAAAGGGGTATAGAAATACTAGCTGGCCAACACGGGCGGGACCGGGCCGACCCCGGACCGAGGCACGGTCCAGCACGGCCCTGCCGGCCCACGGCCTCCCCGGCCAGGCACGGTACGTCCGAGGTCGTTTGGCCAGTGGCCGTGCCGCAGCGGACCGTCGGCGGCCCACCCGTCCAAGGCCGGCCTGGGTTCCCGAGCCTGCCCCATAGTACCTTAAGGCGTTGCGTTCGGTGTCCCGCCTTCTGGTGCCTGCCACCGCGCCTCTCGCCGCCGCTCCCGCCTGCGCGCCGCCCCGCAGCTGGTTCGTCGAGCGCCTGTTATAACTTACCATTTACATTCTGCGCTGCTCCCTCTCGTGCGCGCTTCCCGCGCCTCCGCCCCTGCCAGCCGCCCCCGCCTGGCCGAGTCCCGACTACCCGACTGTTCGGCGGACGGCCGGACCGTACAAATTGAGATTTCACATTATATAGTCCGGACCATGTACGGACGGTCCGAACTGCTACAAATTGCTGTTTTGCATATATATACGTCGGACCATCCTCACCCTATTCGACGGTCGCGGCCTATATCATGTGCAAATGGCAATTTTGTTTTGCATTACAAAATATAAGTACTTTTTTATCTTTTTATCTTTTTTACCTCTCTCTTTTTAGAGGAGTGGTAAAAAATATATGAAAAAATTGAAACATTATCTGAGATGATAAAAATATGGGTATTTTTTGATGATATTGAGGAGGAATTTTTATATTTTTTACACAAGGCAAAATAAGAAGCACATATATATCTATGCAATTTAATTTCTACCTAGATATAGGGAAACAGGAACGCAATGACCTTTTTATTGATTTTGATATTACGTCTCTGCATTAAAACTTGTCATCGTAAAAAACCAATTTTTTTGAGAAAACCAAGACAAAAAAAAAGAGTACAGACTAAAGGTCAATACTCAAAAATAAAAAAAGAATTACTCCTAGTCTCATTTTGGTAGGTAAGATTTTCGAACTGCAGATCTATGATTATTGCTTAACTGTGCTATCAGGCCCAAAATCTTGGTTTCTCTCCGTGGTGTGTTGGCACGTTCCTTAAGCAAGTCCCAGTCTTTAACCGCAAGTAGCATTTCTACCACTCACTAGCGGAGATTTCTTCTTCTCTCCTCAATAATTCTTCGCAAAGACTGAAGGCGATCGGGATACCCTGTAGACACAGGCACGACCACGTGAACACCTCTTCCGTGCTAGCGTTTGAGAGACGGATCATTGGGTCTTGTGATCATTCCCCATTGAAGAACGTTGGATCTTCTCTGGTGATCGAAGTGCTGTCCCAAGTAGGTGGACAGTCAAGAGCTTCAAAAGCAAAGCGTGTGCAGGACTTGCTGCGGCGGAACTTCCACAAGCCGGTGCTCGAGAAGAAGAGAACCATCCAAATTCGCCCCCTCTGCAAATTTTCTTTTACCTGGGCAACGGAACGGGTGGGGCTTTGCACGCGAACTCCCTGAAACTTAGTTTCATCACTTTCAAAATACCTTCATAGCAATTTTGTCTTAGAATAAAAATAATAGTTAGTGTAATCAATATTGCATTGCATCCCCAATAAGATTCCAAAATATTTAGAAACCCCGTATTTTCACCCCCTAGCGATCAAGAATAAATGCCAAAAAGCATACAAGTATGGAATATTCCTTCA